>OW388083.2:59561272-59994400 GCA_936449025.2 Sarcophaga subvicina | reverse complement strand
AGAACTCTATAATTAGTTTTATAATCGATTTTTAATCACAACTCTGACTTTAGAATATCATTTGACATTGGAAAATTCATTTTTTTGATTGTAAACATTACTTTTAACTTAAATATTTCGGTTAAATTCTTTGTAAAAAATCTATACAATTTTATAATTTTCACCATCAATAGGAAAATTTAACGTTTCAAAAAATTTAAACTTTTGAAAATAACCACAATTTTCTTTCTCATGAAAATAATGGTTTAATTACAAAATTAAAAATGCAAAATTCAAAAATATTTCAAAATACTTTTATAAATTGGTTATATATTCTGCAACATAGATCCATACATAAAACATCAAAAAAATTTTCCTAGTAAGTTTTATATCCTGTGGCATGTTACTTACTACAATATTCTAATTTATATGGTTTTTATGTGTTGTTAAGTTTTCCTAAAATGCCCAAATCGTGCAATGTGCGCAAAGAGTTTCCAAGTATTAAATTAAATAATGGAATGAAAATACCTTTATTAGGCTTGGGTACATGGGGAGTAAGTGATTTTTTATGTAAAAACATTTTTGAAAATTGTTTCTTTACCAATTGAATTGCAATTTTAATTTAATTTTAAAGAGTTTAGCAGAGGAAGCAACGGAAGCTGTTAAATACGCCCTAAAGATTGGTTATCGCCTTATAGATTGTGCCCACGTTTATCAGAATGAAAAATATATAGGCGAAGGTCTTAGGTCTGTATTTAATCAAGATAAAAGCATGATAAAAAGGTTTGTACAGTTGCCACTTCTAATATTTAAGATTAAACTTTCTACATTGGATCATCACAGAGATGATGTATTAATAACGAGTAAGCTATGGAATACATATCATCATCCCGACGTGGTCGAAACTGCTATTAAAAAGTCTTTAAGTGATTTAAAATTGGACCAATTAGATTTATATCTAATCCACTGGCCAATGGGTTATTTCGAAGGTCCAGAACTCTTTCCGAAAGATGCGTGTGGTCGTATAAAATTTTCTCGTGTCGACTATATTGACACTTGGAAAGCTATGGAAGCCTTAGTGGAGAAAAAACTAACCAAAGCCATAGGTGTATGCAATTTCAATAAAGCACAACTGGAAAGGCTACTTAAAAATTGTGAAATAAAACCGGTCGTAAATCAAATCGAATGTCATCCATTTCTAATACAAACTAAACTAACGGACTTTTGTAAATCAAACGATGTGGCAGTTATGGCATATAGTCCTTTAGGTTCGCCCAATCGTCCATGGAAAAAAGATGGTGAAAAAACGCCTCTAGAAATGTTTACGGTAAAATGAAAATTAAATATTTTTTTTAGCAAAATTTAAACATTTAAATGTTTTTGTGTTTTTTAGATACAAAAACTTGCTTGCATATATCACAAGACTCCGGCACAAATACTAATACGTTATCAAATACAGCGCGGTAATATTGTTATACCCAAATCCGTGACACCCCATCGTATACTAACTAATATGGAAGTGGCCGATTGGCAATTGGAGGATATTGATATGAAGGCAATAGAGAGTCTAAACACGAACCATCGATTTGTGGGCTTATTTAAGTAAGTCGGTTTATTATTTTAAAATAAAATTTAAAAAAGAAAAATTATTTCAAATTGGGATTCAACAGTTTTAAAGAACTTATATGTTGTTTAAAATATAATCGGTTCAGTTTTTGGATATTTTGGCATTCTTTATAAAAATAATTTTAATTTTTTAATAGTTTCGGTTTTTTTAATTTTTGTTAAAATACATAAATGCATTCTATCTACTTACAGAGAAGCTGGTAAGCATATATATTTTCCGTTTTGGGATGAATACTAAACTAAAGCAACGATTTTATTTAGTTAATTATATTTCGAGATATATTTGGGCCTGATTTATCAATTTTATTAGTCATATTTGTTGTATACTGCATTAAATATTGTAATGGTCTTACACTGAAAATAAATATAAACGTTATTTTAAATACCGCTTTTTCATAAAAACGAACAAAGTCTGTTTTCCGAAAACTTATGGCCATTCTAATTCACTAACATAGCCAAATATGATCGGATATAGCTGTAATACGGCCAAGTTTACTTCTAAAGCCAGGTTGGTAATCCGCAATTAGATTATATAGGTTGAGATAGTCACACATTTGCTTATGAAAAATATTTTCGAATAATTTGGTCTAAAACGTCGCCAGGCGTAATTATGCAAAAAAAAAGTCGTATTGAATGTGAAAAGATGGCTCCGTTGTACGTATTAATGTATTTTGATTCGAAGTTTTTGTTATGTCGGGCAAGCATTAAATATTTTATTAAATTCATCAACGCCATTTTTAATAACAGCAGTAACCTTCTTGCCAATAACAATTTCCTTTATGGGTTGTCATTATTTCATACACTTAGCAGCAGTTCTAAAGCGGTCAGCATAATACTCAGATTTAACTCTCCTGGTCATTTTATTGACATTGCATCGAGCAATGCGATGATCATCATACAGCTCAGATGTTTTTGGTCTGAATGATTCTCTATTGAACCGATTGTTTAGATTCCTTTTAATTAACACCCCAAGCCAAACCTATGATGGATTTGCCGATAATAAATTTTGATGCATATATAGTTATACCAGATATATATGTATATATATATATATATATTATCTAAGATTTTGCACGTGATGAAAATAATTTATTTTATATATTAGTATGTATGTAAATAAAATATAACGCAAGTTTCTTATATTATTGTACTATAAATTGAGACAAACAAAACAATAAAAGCGAATAAAAGAATATAAAATTTTCAAAATTTATATCGTTTTAGTTTGAAAATATGTTTCATCAATGAACTGACAAAATCGCACCAGAGGTTTAAATTGCTGCACGACTTGAGCTAATGCCATATTGGGTAGAGTAATTGTTAGCACCGAAAATAAATGTCCAAAAACAATTGCATCCAATTCACAAGGCTGTTCACCATAGAAATAGGGTCCATCTGAGGATTCCAATTTCATTTGAAGTGATTCGCAACATTTTGTTACCTTTTCAATTACGTCTTCTAGTTCGATATCATCCCACTGGTATACTTTCAGCAGTTTACGCACGTGACTTTTTTTAGAGAAGTTTTGCATTTTGTTTAAGGGCCAGGGAAATACACAACCATTGCGGGGAGCAGTAATCTCTTCGTATACCCGATCTACCATAAAGCTTATGTAAAATTCAGCCATCGTAAATACTTTTTCGGTCAGAGACATATAAGTACGCACATCATACTTTTGATCTTCATCCAGCCACTGGCCGATAGCCTCACTTTTGTGCTCTACAAAATTTACTATCGGCTCAAATTCAGCAATTACAAATGCACCTGCTCGCAAAACTGGTAGTTTGGTCATCCGACCAACAGGCGCCATAAATTCGGCATTAGCACAGGATCTTACTTCGAATGGTAGTTTGCACATTTTCAGATACGCTTTAACAGCCAAACAGCTTGCATTCTCGGGTAGAAGAATTTGTTCAGCCTCATAAGGCTGATATAGTGTGGCGTCTTCAGGCCAGGGTTCACTCATTTGTTCCTTATTCTTACACTCGGCCAAAATAGGAGACTTCTGCATTATAATTAACGATTTTAAATTTAATTGGGAAAAAAAGTTCTTACACAATTTGATTTTTTCGTTGATACAAAAATTCAATGTTTTGCTTTACAGTGGGTTTAAAAATAAAAATTATTCCATAAAAACTGACGTAAGTTCCAAATGCACGAAGATGCCAGACGTTAATAATTTTGTTGAAACTAATCAGCAAGTGGCATATGTACTATATTATTGCATTTCGGTACGAGGTGTTGTCCGAAGTTAAAAAGGTTGTCCGAAACAAGCTAAAGTTTATTTCTTTATAATTAAGGCGCATTAACAAAACATTAACATTAGCTCATTAAAACAATAAAGGCTTTTATGAAAGTCCTTTTTACATGAACTACCCCGGATGGAAATATTTTAACAATAATTGTTTTAAAGCTCGATAATGCTACTAATACGGCCCCTAGATGTTGCAACTGATTGTACAATTGTATAACTAAATGAAATACAAATACAAAATAGAACTACATAAAATACAAACACGTTAGTTTGATCAGTCAATTTAATATGTGGCCATACAACTTTACCCTAATACGGCAATGTTTTAAATCGATAACAACAAAACAGCAACGATATGACAACGCTGCTATGACAATTCCATATATTTATATTATCGTTTTTTGATAACGTTGCAAGTGTCTTCTCTGAAGAAAAGAAACAACAAAACATTTTGAAAACACGCTGCGAAAAAGTTAAATTTTATTTTCTTTAAAGATTAAATTATGTCGTTTTTATCAATGGGAAATGAACCACAGATAAAATTTGGCCTATATAAGGCCAAAGAAAATCCACAGGAAATATTTAATAGACTAGCTAAACCAAAGACTGTGGAATTGGAACCAAGACCTGCATGTAAATAAAATTATTGAAACAATGTTTTGATATTTGTATAAAATAGTTTTTAGTTTTAAAGGTAGGAGCGGTATCGAATGTGAAGGGCTCAGCTTATATGGAATATGGCAATACAAAAGTCATGGCACAAGTAGAACCGCCTAAAGAAATCAGCAAACAGACAAATAGATGGTAATATTGAAATTTTCTTTCTTTCTTTTTAAATAACTATTGTTATTTGTAGTGGCACTTTGGGAGTGGTCATTTGCAGTGTTAAATATGCACCATTTGCAACTATTGACAATGAGCTGATAACACGCAAGGAAAGCTTCATGAGTGTCGCTTTAAAGAAAGCTTTGGAACCCGTAATATGCCGTCATGAGTTCGCAAATTTTCAACTGGAAATAAAAGTTTTAATTATAGATGATGATGGCTGTGCTTTAAGTACAGCTATTAACTGTTGTGGAGCTGCTTTAGTAGAAGGCGGCATACCCATCTATGATCTGATAACAGCTTCGACGGTATGTCTGTTAAAGCAACAAGAATTTATTAATCCCACAGGTACATAAAAATACAGATCACAAAGAAATTGAATGCAAATGTATCACTGCTTTAAATCTGTGGCCAAAAAATGTCTTACAATTGCGATTTCAATGTAAAAAGCAACAGATGTAATATATAAGTAGTATTGCATTTTCATCAGGCCTATAGCCTTCGTTTAGAAAGCAAAGAAATAAAAATACATTTATTTATTTATAGCCGATGTTGAAGATCTACTATTAAGTCTTGCTGCTTGTCAGGAAAATGATAATGAAGTCGAAGAACATGGCATTGTGGTAACAGCAAGTTTATCTGCAGTGGGTCAGGTATCTGAATGTTTTCAAAAAGGTTACTTAATGCCTGAAAGTCTGGAACGTTTATGTGACCATTCTTTAACTATAAATCAAAAAATGTTGGATACCATACGTCATGTTTTAGTCAACAAAGTTAAAAAATATATAGACTTACAACATAATAATGAAGATGGGGATTCAGATTCAACAGAACCAGAAAATAAATTATAATAATAAACACTAATTTTATCCAAAAATCAACGACTTTTATTTATTTTATTCGGTTTTTTTTTGTAAAGTTAGTATTCCTGAATATAAGACCTAAATGTTAAAATTTTTAAATTTTCAAATAAATTGATTTGCTTTAACAAATTTACTCATCTGTGGAGGCTTCTAAAACGGCGCCGGAATATGACAGATCCCAGTACTGTTCAACTTGGTGTTTTTGAAAGAATTCTCGGGCCATTTTTTCCATGGGGAAAATTTTAAACTTGATTTCCCCAAAATGTCGTCGTTGACTAGTGCCTTCCCATACTAGAACGCAAGAATTAGGAACTTCCTGGCCATCAGGACCCTTAACCATATCCTCTTCCCACTTGATGCGATGCATCATTAGACGTCGATATTTCTTCTGTTGTTTTGGGCCACCTTCAACTACCACTACACAACAGTCTCGAAACAGTACCACAGTTCCAGTCATATGAAGTTGTTTGGCATTCGTTTCAACTTTGAACTTTTTACTAGCATTATCCTGCAGATCTCGTATACGATAGACACTAACGTGCACTCCGCACGATGTATCTTCTTTAATTTTACGTATTTTCTTTTCGCTCTTTTGTTCGGCAGTCAATTTTCTAGCATTGTTAGCATCTTCATGAGCCTTTTGCCGTTTGGCCATTTGCTCCCGTACATGAGCCTCAATTTTAGTCGGATCCTGCACAGCCTCAGTGCCTAATACACGCATAAGATTTGATATACGCAATTTAGGTTCAGGTGGTTGTACAAGTCCTAAACGTATTTTTTCCTGTTCCTCCTTCCAAGCTTCTCTTCTATTTTGGCGACGTAACTTCTTACGTTCCTTTTTCGTTAGAAATACTGGCAAATAAACAGGTTTTAAAGGTTCATCTGTAAAAAGAAATATTTGGTTTTCGCATAATTAATTGTATTTAATAAAGTGGTATATTAAGTTTTAAATAAATCGAAGATTTGAACGACAAAAACTGGAATAATATTTCATCAACATTTAGGTTAAGGAAGAAAATGTTCTCGTACATAATTTCAATTCAGATTGATCCTAAATAAAGCGAATTTTATTATCGTTGCTTGTTAGCATGGAAGTGCCATTCATAATAATATATTGCATTTTCAGACCTTGGTAAAAAATGCTTAATGGTGCTGATTCACTCATATATAAACAACAAACAATCACTGAAGTTATGCGCGCTGTGTACAAAAGTTCTACATATATCAAACCGAATCATAGTGACAAATTAGAGAATTTGATTATAGCCACTGACGAAAGAAATATTCGATTGTTATTGATTACCTTCAAGGTAATGTTAAATACAAACGCTAAATATTTAGTGGGATTGTATATTAAGAGGAGAACAGCTAAATTTAGAAGTTTAACGGACACACGTACATATTTATTTGGTAGTGAGATACACTGATGTGAAAAATAATAAGGACATCAATGTGGCACATAGATATTTATTGAGAATGTAAGTAAAATGTGTACCGCAAAAACAAATTTCATTGCGATTTTATTTTTTTTTTGTTTTTTATTAAATTAATTTTTTTTTATAAATTCATACTGTGAAAAAAAATAAGAACACTCCATTTTATTTTCAAAAAGTTTATAAAAAATGCAATGTCTGAGGAATATATATATTGGCCTCCTTACAGTATTACGAGCTCGATCTGAATTAAATATTTTTGTTTGCCAATAACCAGAGTGTAGAGCCACTCTTACCATAGCGAAGCACGGCGGCGGTAGTATTTTTGTTCGGAAGTCATTTTCCAATTATGGTCACTTATATACGCTACAGGGTATTTAGAAAGCAACGGATTATGTTGCAATCCTTCGAAATATCATGCTACCTTATATAGGATTAAATTTCGATGACTTTTTCAGCAAGATAATGAAGCCAAATACGTTTTAAATTGAACTAAAAAATGGTTCAAGGATAACTGGCCCGTACTACCTTCAGACCCAAACCGATTAATAATTTATTGAATACCTTAAAAATAATAATCAGATGAGTGTCCCACAAATTGCGGTAAGCTTGGCGAATTAATTTAGGCTCCGTGGTAGGATATATCCGATGTAGTATGTCTGGCAGTTTTAAACATCAAATGAGTAACAACAAAATATTAGCCACTCCAGAACAATAAGCCTAAAATGGGTGAAAACATACTACTCTTTTCTTATAATTAGTAATTTTTTCACAGGGTGAATTGGTATTTTAAGTTTAATATAAGAAAAAATTGAATAAAATCGCAATGAAATTTATTTTTGTGATATATAGCAGAGATTAAGTGCGATTACTTATCAACAATTTTCTCATTCTACTTACTTGATATTAAGTCTCTATGTGTCACATTGGTGTCCTTATTTTTCAAATCAATGTAGAAATATCGAAGTTTCATACCACGTCAACCAAGTGGCTATCATCCAGATCTTAATTATGGTTGATAGTTTTCTTGGCGATGTGTTTTAGCGGCGAAAGTTATATTCTTCTTGTTTTAATTTAACAAAACTAAATAACTACGTAGAGAATCACATAGGACAGTAATCTGAAATTGCTACACGCCATTTTCCATAACGATCAAATATTACATTCCCTTTAACCATTATGACCAAATGTTATTTTGTCAGAGGTAAACTATCCACTTGTAATGACATTTATCTGTTTACATCACATTAATTTACACAATATTTTCCAGTACTTATGTTCGATCAATTATGCAATGTTAACAAACAAAACTAATAAATATTTAAATGAAGAGAACATTTTATAAAAAGCATTAACTTACTAGGCGGTTTCATTTGTGTTGGATGTTCTATTAAATTTGTTATAGCTGACTGCCTTATGCTAATTTTACCATCATCATCTAAAGTGTTCAAGTCATTGGTCAAAATAACCGAATCCCACCATTCCATAGAAGGTACATCATCCGGGGTATCCTGTTTTGGTGCTATTAAAGCCAATTTCGTTGCCGAACTAATACCAGTCTTGCGAGCAATTTGAGAAATTTCATTTTGTAATCTCTCCAGTTGAGCTTTCATTCGCATACGTTCGGCCATTTGTTGGAATTTACCAGGCTCATGGAAACGCAGAGCTCTTTTGTTACGATTACCCGGCTTTTGGTTAATGCGGTCATCAAAAAATTTTAAAGTATCTTCTTGTGACGATGACTTTTCCGCATACGATTGTGATTTACTAAAGACTTCTCGTTTTTGAGCTCGTATATTAGCTTTTAGAGTGGGAGTTAAAGTGGGTATGTTGATGGTGCGACCGCTCTTGTCAATTGTACGACCATCTTCATCTAATATAAGTGGCTTTGGACGATCTGGTACTGGGGCTGGAGGTTGTATAAGATTTGCCAAGGAGCCTGAAAGCTTTGCCCGTATTTGCGCTTGCAACTCGGCAATTTTCTTAGCTTTGTCCATATCTTCTGGAGGTGGCTGTTTGGAAAGAGCTTGAGTAGCCATCGCAACTGGCAAACCAATTTGTGGTACAGCTGCTAGAAGAGGATCTTTGGCTTTAAGTTGGGTTAGAGCTCTTTTTCTCTCCTCTATTTCACGTTGAGCATTAACCATCATTAACTTTATTTGATTACTACTTAGCGAAGATGAAGCAGTTGTAAGGGTAGGCGGCGGAACAGGTAACGACAGTGCGGGTATTGCTGGCACTACAGGTGATACCTTCGATTTGTCTCCATTGGTTGCGTTGGGTATAACAACATCGAAACGTGATTTCTTTGGAGCTTCTGGCGCTGCACTATCGGATTTTGCATTATCATCAGCACCGCCATTCCTTTTGCGCGCCTTACGTTTATACTCATCTAGACGATCCTGAAGTTTCTCCATTAACCGGGAACTTTGCTTGGCATCAATATATTTCTCCAACTTTTCACACATTCGGCGACGATCATAGCCATTGTGGAGACAATGTTCTATGGAAGATATTACCGAACGTCTTTCTTCATCATCGGACGTAGCCTTGGCTGCCAGAGACGCAATATCATCGTGCAATTCATCAATCTCCTTACGCGTATAATAGGACATAATTTCACAATTAATATGGTCTGTTAATTAATCATAAACGTATTTACCAATTAAAACCATGAAGAATAAAATATATTATTATTAAAAATGCGGAAATTATAAATGAAAATTCTTGTCAAAACCAAAAATGCTGCTGCAAACGTTTACACGAAACAAAAGGGAATGTCAAAAATGTCGATAAGTTATCGATAACATAAAGGAAAAGTTATCGTTGTGTTCCTTTTGTTATGTACTTAATAGGCAACTCTGTAAATGTCATTCTCATTTGTATTGTATTCTCTCATTTGTTTGCCATTTGCCTACGCCATATTTGTTGAAGCCGCTTTTGTGAAAAGAACTGTGTTTTTCGATTGTGTGTTAAAAATAAATTGTGCATTAAAATTTCGTGCAAATTTGAACGTGTTTTCCAGTAAACTTTAGCTGAACAATTAATATAACTATTGACAATGGCTTCTGAGGAAGAAAATGAAGAGACTTTTCAGGGTAAGTACACTAAAAATATTGTTAAAAAGACAAGCCAAAGTTTTGATACCTCGAAGAAGAAAAAAAAAAAAAAGAAAGAACACTAGAAAGCACGTCGGTGTTGGGTCATCTCGCGAAGAAATGACATTTAGTATTTCTTCGATAAAAACACTCAAAATCAAAACAAACAAACAGCTTCAAAATGAATTATAATTATTACTAAAGTTTACAATGTGGCTTTTGTTGAGAATTCATATATTTAAAAACGTTTTTCTTTCTACTAAAGTATTAATGTACAAAACACTAATTTTTTATTTGCGTTTTTCGCAATTCCTTGTAATTTCCCGCATTCCTATTTTCTATCTCGTTCTGTCGTATATTTTATATGAAGAGCGCTGAGAGGACTATAGGTGTTTTTGTTCGTTTTGTTTTGTTCTTTGGTTGATGTGCAGTCTGAATAGTTGCATATTTGTGTAGAAATGATGAAGAACGACATGTAATAATTATATTTTACCAAAAATGTAAATATCCTATGTATAAGAAAATATTTTATTATTTTTAGAGTTAGCTTGAGGTAAGTAAAATGTTGAACAACCAAAAATGTTTATAAATAACTATGTTGCCGTAAGCATCAAATACAAATTAGTTAAGTAAGAAGCTTAGTTTATTTGTTTCATTGACGTTATTCTAATTTTTTCCCTCGAGTATTTATTTTACAAATTCTGTGAACAAATATTTAAAAATTATATTTATATTATATATATATTATATCTAAAAGTGTTTAAAGTTAAAAAACGAATTTATTAAGTATAGTACAAGTTGGTCAAGTGACAGTATGGCTTCACATACATCAAGTTTGACTGGATGTAGGACTTGGGGGACAAATAATGGAAAGTGGCTCTGACTTGAACCAAGTTTATACTGTTTCCGTCTTACCTATAATATTTTACACGAAGTCGAAGATTTATGAAGAAAAGTTTTTAAACAAAAATTGAAGCAGATTTTATGTGTGTGAACCTAAACTTAAACCTCACAATGTTTAATCTTTTATTTTGCTTTATCGCAATTTGGTTTATTTCCAATCCGTACCTATATGACAATAATACGGTTATTAGAGCACAAAGCAAAATAAAAAATTGCAAATAGCTTTAGCTTGTTTCTCACCGTTGCCTAAACTCTGTTTATTTCATTCCCTCTTATGAATGTCTAATGGTAAATTTTGTTTTACATTTAAAAAGTAAACAATATGGCATCTTTTTCTATTATGAGCACGAATGTTTCTTTTGCCATCTTGTCTCTTAGGATTTTCTTTGTATTTCTCTTGACAAAAATCGAGGAATACTATGAGAAACAACGATTCATTGTTGCTTGGACGTGGCAGCCATGACGTGATTTCTTGACTTTGAATGAGCGTAAAACTTAGAATATAAAAATATATATATATTTAATTAACTTGTAGAAATTTAAAAAAAGTATTCAAATTTCTTGAAATTATTGCATTGCAATAAACTCGAAAACGTGTTGTATATCAAAATTTGTTTAAGTGTCGGAACAAAAATTGTTAAAAAGAAAAAAATTTCTTCATTTTGCATGAAATCAAGTGCGTAATAATTGATAATAATATCATTAAAGTGAAAATGAATACAATGTATACCAATCTGCTAAATATATTTTAATTAATTTCCCAATTTTGTGTCTGTGTTAAGCATAATTGAAGTAATTTCATATTTTCAATAATTGTAACAATTCATTCCTACAATACGTCTCGTTTCCTCGTTTTATACAAAAACAACAGAAAAAAATTTTTACATTTTACAACTACAAATTCACTTACAGTTGTCGCCCCGTGTATAACAAAAAGAGAAAAATAATCATCGTGTTTAACGCGAAGTTCAATTGAATTTTATCAAAATAGTTTGGTATTGAAGTGAAAAACAAAATTTAAGAAGAAAACGTTTTCTTAATTTAAGCAAATGAAACTATTTTGCTAAGATTATAACGCAAATTAAAAAAATATGATAATTTGTATTTGTTTTAACTATATAATGGAATGAAAAGAAAAATTTCATCAGTCACCAAATTTAACAACAACATTAACAGCAACCACCATTATCAGATCGCTACCACCTCTATATATCTCTCTCTCTGCGGACGACAACCAAAAACCTTTCAACCTATCAGAAGCAACAAAAATAACGATAACGACAACAACAACTACAACAAAGATATATCAACTTGGGGTTTTTTTTATTATACAGAGAGTCAGAGTAAGCAAAAATGGTATAAAAATAACCAGCAACCACTAATACTAGCACCACCAACGACAAATACGTTTAATAAAAAATATTGTATATAAAGTCAGAAATGAAATAAAAAGTAAAAAAAAAATAAATAAACTCAGCCAGCCATTGTGAAAACACAACATATTGGCCAAGTATACGCAACAACCTTGGTTTTAATAATTTATTTAACATATAACTTGGCTATATACCTGTTCTCTTTATGCAGAAGAAAATTAGTTCTGTTTTACTTTTATTAATTACATGTAATATAAAACCAATAATTACTGAAAAATTTGCTCCTTTTATACTTCCATGCATTAAAATTTTCTTTAAAAAAAATTAATCATCTTTTAGTTTCAATTTCAATTCATTTCTGCTGATTTTTTTTCTTCTTTTGTGTCTCTCTTATATAGTATAAATGTAATAGAACGTTTTGTTGTTGGAAATAATTTTTTTCTTTTGTGCAATTTACTTTTCTCTCTCTCTCTCTCTCACTGGCTGAAATTATTTACGAATGTCGGGGGAAAATCCCAAGAAAAAGAAAAACGAAAATTCCACGTAATTTTGTTTAAGAATTTTTTTGTTGATTTGTTATGTATTTAAGGACTAGTCCTATTTTTCCTTATTTAAAAACATATGTTTGCAGTAAATATCCGTTTTTTAAATTTTAAGAATAAAGTTTGTTTAAAGTTCAAGTGCTCCATCAGAGCTTAATGAAAATACTCATGTGGCTTATAATATTTATCTAAACAAGTAATTTAATGTTCAGAATTTTGAGAGTTCTATACCCATGCAATTTTTATAATTTAATGAGGTAAAGAAAAGTAATAATCTTGTAAATTCTTGCAACTGGTTGATATGAATCATATCAATGTAGATATAATAGCTTGACTTTTATACGTAAATCTAGCCCAGAAGCGCTAAATTAAAACTTGATTTACAAATGACTACAGACGGCTTGTTTAAAACAATTGGTATTGGTATTCAGTGTGAATTATAGATCTACCTATGGGGGGTCAAAAGTGTTTTAAGATGTTTCGGAAATTAAAAAGCCTCGTTCTGTGTAAATGAATTGTAAATGTAAGAACATAATAGTTCAGAATTGCGTTACAATATATGTAATTGGATACAATTAGAATGATACATTCAAATCACTAAATACTCACTTCATTGGGTCATTGTTTTTTCTATATAGGCAGGTACAGGTGCTAATTACATAGTCGCATGTACGGTAGCAAGGTGTTATTCAGGCGGATAACTATGGATATGTGCAGTCGGGCGTTATCTGGCTGAAATACAATTCTTCTTCTCAAATTACTGTTTGGGGGCAACTCATAGTAGTTAATTCCATGCCAATCAAACGAAACATTTTGTCTTGTGCTTCTTACACGAATAAATGTGTTATTTTTTGTGTTAAATTATGTTAGGAGCCGATTCGTATAGCACAACTTGTATATGAGATGTTCTTCATCGGTATCTTCTCGGTCTTTCTCGAAGATATATACTTACAAAATATTAAGCAATTTATAACTTCATCCCTGTAGGAAACTACAGTTATTCTTGTATAGAATAGATGAAACTGTGAACAAACGGAACTGTCATTTAGTTCAGTAGGGTCACAATTGAAAAAAAGATGTTACGATATGCGGCAATTCAAAACTTTAACAGTTGTCGCGGAATATTTGTGTTTTTGGAATTATGACAATACAGCCCTAAATGAGCGATAAGTTTTTGAAGTATTTGCACAGTGTTTTCCAATCTCTAGTCTCAGTTAGGATGCCAGATATTACAGTTAAACGCATTAAAAGAATGTCAATATCACCTGAGAACCATGCATAAGTAATTAAACTCCACTTCCAATTGAGGTTAGAATAAGATAATTTTATTTAGTGTTAAGATTACAAGGTAAGGGAATAAAATTAAAAGTTCAGTGTTGCGCTCCGTTTAAGTTCATCAAGTTCTTACCGTAACAGTTCTTACAATAAAAAAAAATTGTTTAAAGCCAACTTTTCTGTCACTATATCTTACTTTAGCACTCTCATGACGCTATAAAATGTTTGGAACTTAAAGGATTTTCTTTGTTTAGGCCAAAGATGATTTTGTAAGTAACTAAACCTAGGTTTTATAATTTTATAAACAAATTATAATAATAAGTTACTGAGGAGGTGTCATATACTCAATAGAAATTCAGTATTTATATATGTAGATTTTCACAATATCAATATTCTCAGAATATTTTGTATGGGAAAATGTTGGATAGCTTCAGTGGATCATTGCAAATACTAACGTAGATAAAAAAATATAGTTTTATGTTTTATACACTTATGTATATACCTAGATATACGAATTGAGATTTTATAATTTTTATTGGTCTTCAGAGACTTCCAATAGCTGTGTTTAAGGCTTTCAAATGCCCTACACTCGGTTGGAAAATGAAACCATCATATGAATTGTATTGTTTAATTGATATTTTTGCAACATACGCGTTCCTGTAAAAGTTTGCAATCCTACATAAAATAAAAATATGATAGGTAATTTATAAACAAAATTCTTAAAGCACCTTGTTTAACCTAAAAATGCATTGAAACATTTTAGTTCACTTTAAATTTTAAAAAGTTTTTCGCTTTATGGCCTTTGGTTTTCATATGACGAGATATATTGGTTATAATCTTATATTAAAATTTGTATGATATTTGACTAGTCTTAACAATATCTTAAGACACATACATACGTACATAGGTTTTGTAATAAACCATCATAATTGTCTTTGTTTTTTATGTAACTTTATGCTATTGTAAGACTATGATAACTTCTCTCGATTGTTGTTAATAGTGTAGTGTAAAGTAGCGTAGTTCTATGAAAATCCTGTTTCAATTTGCAATGAAATACCAAAAAAAAAACCTTTAATGGCTATTTTTGTTCGTTTTAATTTCATTGTTAAGCTTTTTGATTTTCGTTTGCACTCACTTTTCAACTTCCTCGACATGAAAACTTGTATTAAATAATTTTTTTCTTATGAATTGGTTTCTTTAAAAATTACTATTAATATTGTATATGTATCAGTCATTTACCAAATGACTAAACGGTAATATTTATTGGCAATGTGTTTGTGAGTTAAGTTGATTTTGCTCTTGATATCTCTTTTTCTCTTTGCAATGTCTGAAACAAAAGTAATAAACAAATAAATAAAAAATGAAATAAAAAAACTTATTTGAGGTCATAGGAAAAAGAGGGTAGGTATGGAGGGGAAAGAAAGGAATAAATGTATTAGTGTATTGACGATTCTGTTTTTTGCTACGGCTTGTTAATGTGTTTATATAAACAATAATAACACACGCTACTATTAATAATAAGAAAATAATATAATTCAAAAATACATTAACAAAAAAATAAATAAATATAAAAAATGTATTTCTACAATAATAAACAGCCACAACAACAGTATGACTTTAGATGTCTACAATAATATCAACAAAAACAATACTTCTATATACATACATATCTGTGAGCATCACGACCAAAGTAAATGGCCATTAAAGCTTTGCATGATTTTTTTTTTATTTTCTCGTCTTCTATAATAATGTGTGCTCTTTAGTTGTTGTTTTTATAGTTTTTCTTGTTTTTGTTTTTCATTCTGTTATATAGCTCAGCAGAGCATTGAATAAAAATTATTTTTCAACGTATATAAAATAAATGAGCACGAATAGCAGCAACAATAAGCTTTACCTCCACCTTCTATACACACATATAGGTATGACTACTTAAAAAACACCAACAAAAATTATAAATTCCACTATATGTCTACGGTCTGCACCACTAATACCACCACCTCACCATCGCCACACTACTTTACTCAAATCGTTGTACGACAAGAAGTGAAAGTATTGTATTTTTGTGGTTGGTTTTAAATGTTTTTTTTGTCTGTATTTTTATTAATATTACCACTGTTGCCCGCTCTCTGAGATAACTGCAGTGCAGTTTAAATTCAGCTACACCAGTTTAGCTATGTCCGTCTATCCAAATCGCATGTTTGCTTGCCTACCTAGTTGACAGTCAGTTATTCATTCCACTAGATGCCTATAATATTCATATGTTTTATTGCTGTATTGTTTTTTTTAATATTTTTTTGGTTTTAAATTGTCTATTATAATCTTTAAAAATTAGCGAATCAACTTGCAAAGCAAAATAATAAAAAATTAAAACAAAATAAACAAGTTGAATAAGAAAAATTACAATAATGAAATAAAATCAAGAAAAACATTGGTCAATTTAAAATGTATATATTTTTTATACAGTGTTGAGCATTATTGCTTGTAATATTATTTGTTTTCGCATATTTGCAACTTAGAGTAATGAAAATCGTTTTATTTGATAAATTTGAAGACTTTGTTTATAATGAATCCCTATAGACTTAATAAGTATTGCTTTTTCGATAACTTGTTCACGAATCAAACAAAGAAATCCTTGCCTCCTTTGGTAAAAGGCTTGGACAAACGTATTTAGAAGCTATTTTTGAGTGTAATCATGATGTTTACTGGCGTGGACCTGTCGCACGTACCAGTAAATAAGATTTATGTATTTATTTTTAATACTATTAAAATATTAAATATTTTTCATATATGTATGTATGTAAGAATTTTCATGTACAACTTACATACATACACATGTATGTAAAGGATAGAAAAGCAAGTCTTGAAGAGTCAAAGCCAACCTTCATTGAAGTATCGATAAGTGTAAGACAACATACACATATGGTCAAAATAATAAGTACACCCTATATATTTCGTAGAATTTTTAATTTGTTTAAATTAAAAGAAAAAACAAATACTAATTTGTTTTGTTACAACATTAGAAATAATATAAATACTAAAACAATAAAAAAACAAAAATTAAATTCAGTCTTTTTCAAAAAGTAAGAAATTAATCAAAAAATATAGGACAAAATAATATGTATGTATGTAAGAATTTTCATGTACAACTTACATACATACACATGTATGTAAAGGATAGAAAAGCAAGTCTTGAAGAGTCAAAGCCAACCTTCATTGAAGTATCGATAAGTGTAAGACAACATACACATATGGTCAAAATAATAAGTACACCCTATATATTTCGTAGAATTTTTAATTTGTTTAAATTAAAAGAAAAAACAAATACTAATTTGTTTTGTTACAACATTAGAAATAATATAAATACTAAAACAATAAAAAAACAAAAATTAAATTCAGTCTTTTTCAAAAAGTAAGAAATTAATCAAAAAATATAGGACAAAATAATATGTATGTATGTAAGAATTTTCATGTACAACTTACATACATACACATGTATGTAAAGGATAGAAAAGCAAGTCTTGAAGAGTCAAAGCCAACCTTCATTGAAGTATCGATAAGTGTAAGACAACATACACATATGGTCAAAATAATAAGTACACCCTATATATTTCGTAGAATTTTTAATTTGTTTAAATTAAAAGAAAAAACAAATACTAATTTGTTTTGTTACAACATTAGAAATAATATAAATACTAAAACAATAAAAAAACAAAAATTAAATTCAGTCTTTTTCAAAAAGTAAGAAATTAATCAAAAAATATAGGACAAAATAACATTTAGTTGAAATAAACAAAAAAAAGTAAAAAAATCAAGTTTTTTTCTGCAAAATTGTCTGAGTTTCGTTAAAAGCCTTTGTTAGCTCTTTTTGGCGTGCTGGCAATAAGCTTCCTGCAGGCTTTTAAGTTTTTTGAACAACATTTCATAACTGATCCTTATTTTTAAAAACCTCCTTTCCAATTCTTTGTTTCAATTTTCCCCAACGATTTTCGATTGGATTTAAGTCCGGAGATTGACTTGGCCAGTCAAGAAGGGCAACATTATTATGTTGGAACCAATCCTTTACCACCTTAGAAGTATGCTTCGGATCGTTATCCTGCTGGAATGTCCATCTAAGAGGCATACTTTCCTCAGCATAGGTCAACATCGTATTTTCCAAGATATCTCTGTGGTGGAATCTGGTCATAGTGTCGGTAATTCGATGTATCGGACCGACACCATACCACGAGAAACAACCCCAGACCATAATATTGCCGCCCCCGTGCTTGACCGTCTTCTTTGTAAAGCGAACTTGAAATTCCTTACCCTTAGGGCGTCGAACATTCCGAGAACAGTCCTTTCCAAATAAATTAATTTTTGTTTCATCGCTTCACAAAATGTTTCGCCATTTTTTTACCGTCTGTTCCGGACCAATTGAAATGACTACTTGCAAACGCCAATCTAGCCTTTAAATTTTTTTGTCTAAGCAAAGGAACTTTTCTGACTATCCGTCCTGCTAAATGTGCTTATTGTAGTCTAGGACGAACCGTTCGCGATGAAATTCCATTACCAATTTCTGCTGAAATCACTCTTGAAGAAACAAACGGGTCTTTCTTCGCAAATGTTGCAATATGGATATCTTTTGTTTTTGATTCTATTTTTTTGTGGTCTTCTGCCAGTTACGACGAGTTTTTTTTAGGATTCAAAGCATTTTGTACAAAAAATAGCGACGGATTCATAGTTTCTGCTATAGAATGTAGACCTTGGCCGCTTTCTCTTAGTCTTGAAACAATTTTTTCCTCCTCCGGAAAACAATTAATTTTTGCGACCCATGACTGATTTCTTTACTATATATTTTGTTATGAATAAAGATAAACAACAGTAAAATAACTAGCCTTTCCAAAAAAACTAGAGCAGACTGCTAAAATATTAAAGAATTGAGCAATGTATTTATTATTTTGACCAAGCACTAAAATCACACCTGAACAATACTAACTCACAATGAAAACAACGGGGAAGCCCCAGCTTTTTTTTACTTTTAAAGGCATTATCATATTAAAGTTATTGAAATAAAAAACAATTGCCATGTTTACTTCCCGCTAAAGTAACTAAAATTAAACATAAAGCAAAAATAAGCAGATGTGCTTATTTTGTCGACCATATGTGTAAGTATTAGAAAAGTAAGAATATGTATGGTTGTCTTTAGCTTCTAAACCAGCCATTTTCTGGGTGAAATGTAAGTTTTAATACCGCATTACTCTTCAAAACCCGGAAGTTTGCTTTCGAACTAATAATATAGATAATTTATATGGAAATAGTGAAGTCAAGGCATGTCTCGAGTATATAATTTATAGGAGATAGATAATATGAAATAAATTATAAAAATTCGTTTAATTATGTATTATGTGCATATAATAAAATAATGATCTCTTCGATCCCACAAGAAGCATGGGGTGAAAAATAGTCTTTAGGTTATTTTTTATCACCATTACAGTTTTTTCTTGTATTGCTAATTTCATTACCGATATGTTTTCCTTCTCCATCCTCGTCGAACACTATCTTGTGCTCGATTATAATGGGACTTACATAGCGTATGTCGTCCGATTCCATGATCAATAGTTATTTCTTTTGTCAAAATATTTTAAGAATTCCTTACAAATAGTACCTCTATGGATATAGGGTCGGGCGATGCGGCGCACAATGGGGTTTTTGATGCCTAAAATGGGAATTAAATCGTGGGAGCTTTCCTGGTTGCTATTGTTAACTTTTTTGGTTTATTTTGCTTAAAGAAGATAAATCCATAATAATACAAAAATCGTGACCTGAAATGCATAAGGGCCTAACAGCCAAAAATTTCAAAATTGAGTTTTTGATTGATTCTGATGTACTGCATCAAAATATATGTTCTGACAAAATTTTACAATCCTACTCTCAAAGATTATCTACCAACCAGATAAAATTAGAATTGAACATAGAAATGTTAATACAAATTAGAATAAATCATTTTGAGTATCAAACAAGTTTTCATTTCAGTTTGAAGACTTTGTTTTGGGCTTCTTGCGCTTCCTCAGTTAACTGCCTTATTGGTGTTAAAGAGTAGTTTATTACTTCTGGTCCGCGCCAGCTAAGATGAGGCATTTTCTTTCCTTTACTCTTTTGTCGTTAGGTGTCTTCTTCTATCACTGCAATCCTCGAAATCAACTTTCGATCAACCACGCTTAACACCAGATTGGCGCGGGAAACCTATTGACGAATCTAACCAGTACTTGTTGTTCTGAAGAAAACGCTCACAAACTCTATAAGATGTATTTCAGCGATTCTTCAATTGGGAAATAAAATTTTTCCATGTATCGTTAAAAACTTTAATATTTTTTTATTGCTTGGCAATAAACTTGTAAGAAAAATTTTTTCAGTAAAGAATTTGCAATTATTTCATAAAGTTCTCTTCGAGAAATAAAAATTGTATTCACATTTGTACCTATGATTGAATAAATATAGTCTTATAATTTTATACAAAAATTTAATTATAAAAAATTATATAGGTGCAAAAATATATTTTCATTTTTTTTAATCAGGTGCAAGAAAGTGCAAAAAATTTTTTTTCTATTATTTCAAAAGGTGTCTTAGGTTTAAGAAAAGAAAATTTTTTTTTGCTTTACTTTGCTTAACTCACAACTATTTTTCCATATATGCTACAAAATGTGCAAAATTTATAGACCTTCACAAAAAAAATTTTTAAAAATAACAAAACTATATAAACCTATAAAACAACAAAGCATATATAATCTCAATCGTCTGTTGTTGAAGGCTCCATATTTTTTTTTTTTCAATATTTTTACTTAAAAACTTGCCGAGAACTAATTTTGAAAACACTGAAAATTTAGTTTTTTCACTAAAGATAAAAAAATATCAAAAAACTCAGACTTCAAAAAGACGTAGTAATGTAACGGTACTTGCTAGAGACACATTTTTTTAAGAAAGTGATGCAGAATTTTGTGCACTTTTAGCTCATGTAAAAAATATTTGGTACTCAAGAATTTCATTTTCCAATTCCCATTTTAGGCATCAAAAACCCCAATGTGTGGCGGTTCAAATTCATACAATTCGTTGGAATCAATCAATAAAAAAACCATAGGGTAGAATATTGCAAGAAAATTTAAATAATTTAATCATCAATGCCTTATGATTTGCAGTAAATGTAGTTATAATAAAGGATGTGTGTCCATTATTAGCCTTTAAAAATAGAAAGACAAAAAGCTGAAAATATTTACCTAGAAAAAGAATGCATTAGCTTTAACCGACACAGTATACATGACACTAATTTTCTTTACTTAAATATTTTGCTATATTCTGTTTAATAGGACTTAACATTTCTAAATATTTTATGTTTGCTTTTACATCTCTACAGATAAATTTGATAAAAAAAAAACGTTAAATTATTAAGAAATCCTATTTTTCCTCTTTTCCAAAATTATTATTTATATGTATTATATTTTAACTCTCTTACTAAGTTAATTATTTAAACATCATCGTTTCCTATAACATTCCTACATTTTTTTTTATTTTTTTTTTTTTAATTTCAACATTTGGCATTGATTAACGTAATACATATCTTCTCATATTGTTGTTAGGTTTGTATAAATGAATGCTTTTTTGATTGTATGGATTGTATTTATACATGTATACATGCATATACACGTACATACATATATATACATATATATGTATATACATATATATTGTTTTTACTTAATACGAAATTTTTTTTATTATTTAGTATTTGTGTCTACTTGTTGAATTTGCATTGTTTATACTGGTTTTGAGGTTGAAATCAGTTTATTGTTGTATATGTGATCCAAAACAAGTCAGACAGTCAACCAAACAGCCAATCTCTACTACGTACGTTAATTCTCTCTTGTATTTGTCATTTATTGGGTCTATTTGTATCAACGGTTGTTTTAATTATAATTTTTATTTATCTTTTTTATTTTTGTGAGATGCCATATTTTTGCACGTGCATTTCTTTTTTTAAACGGGATATTGAAGTATTGTACACTCGTGTATATATCAGTATTATTTATTTATATATGGGTTAAATTAAGTGTTATATTTTGCACATATTTTAGATTATTAGATATTAGATAGACTTCAGGTATTTGAATCTAAAAAGCCATGATTTAAGCGATTATAATTAAAATACCACAATTGAAAAAATCGATACTTTACGGAAATTCGGAATATGACATACTACATCCGACAATTTCAAATATAATTAGCCAGGGAACTGGCCGTACATTGCCGCAGGGTTTTTATAAAATATAATTGAATTTTATTTTGCGACTGTGTATTCCTGTAAATAAATTGATCTTCTTTTTCTTCGATTTCTTTGTATTTCTTATTAAATTTACTCTTTCCGCTGTACTAAAATCAACGTTTTTTGTTGACCTTTCGTTCATTCGTTTAATTAAATATGTCTACTAGAGAGAAATTTTTGATTTTTTAAATATTTTATGCACAATGTAATATTTATCTACGTATATTTAAATATATACTTTAGTAGCCTTCTTAGAAAATAATTTCAAGACAATGCTGTAAAGCAATTTAAGATTTTAGATACTGGGCACAATACTTTAAAACTTTTAATAACTAAAAAGTTTCAAATTAAAGCTGGAAAATTAATGTCTATTATTTTTTACTTTTATTTTATCTATCTATGCGCGCGCCCCATTTTCATGAATATTTTACACACTGACCTGTTATAAAAGTAGAACACTTGGTTATAACCAACCTACTTTTGCATATACATATATGTATGCACGAATGTATAAGCACCACACATTTGTACGGAAGTTTTTATTTGAACTTATGAGAACTTATTTGTCAACAATTGGCTGTCAATTTAGCTACAATGGAAAAAATATGCGATTAATATTGACAAACTGCTGTCATAAAAAGGTTATATATACACTCGTACTCTTTATAATCAGACAAAACAACTCTGGTGTTTTCAATGTTTCTCACTGAATATGAATTGTAAATTATTTGTTTAAATGAAAATATAAATAAATATTTGTCAAATATTTGATTTTTAGAATATATTCCATTATTACTCTTAAAACTGTTTTTATTATGAACCATTCTGTTAAATTAAATTAAATTATGCTCTGAAAAATGTTTTACTAGATCAAAAAGTTCAAATTCTTAACTATTTAATTAACTGTACTATACCTTATATACAGACATATTTTTAAAATATTCCTATTTACTCTAATTATCATTTTCTCCCAATTTTCATAGAATTCTTGTAAAATTCATAGTCATTAGACTATAGGCTTAATTGGAATGAGACCTTCGATCCATGGACAATATCCGAATGAGAGATCATGAGAGCAGAATTGGTTGTAAAATACTTAAACTCCAATGCTGTTTGTTGATTCAAAAGCACGTTACAATTTTTTATTTAATTTTTCATTGGTAGCTATTGATATGTTCTGGGTATGAGAAACCTACGTAAGGCTCGGTAAAACCAGCATATATAATGGAAAAGGTATATTAAAATTCTATCGATAGTTCGGAGTACCCAGGACGTACAGCAGGGGTCGAAAGATCTAACTATTGCTTGTAGGATACCATACTCTATTGGTTCATGAGAACATATCTGATTGTCAAGCATTCTAGAGAGAATTCGTTCTTGAACGGTCTTAGTGCAAAAGTCAGTTTTATCCATTAACTGATTACTGCCAACTGTCTGATATTTCCCGATTGTTAGCCATATATATGCACACGTATGTATGAATGCATATAGAAAAAAATGAAAATATATATTGTATTTGTTGTTATTCCTGTGCCAATTAAAAGTTCTGTTTTTTTTTAATGTAAAAATATTAAACTTCTATTGCATATATTTCTTATAAACTTTTTTTAATTTTTGAAGAATTAATATATACAACTCTTTACTGGTTGGTATATTTTTAGTATGAAGCGTTAAGATCCGTTTTTTACTGAAAACCAAACCACATAGCCTATGATATGAATATGATAATGTATTTTCATATTTAAGAAAAAAAAAATTAAGTACACGGATAAAATAGTCAAGAAGATCAATTATTACTTTTCTTTTCAATTGATTTCGTTCCATTAAAATAATGGCAACATCTGGTCTAAATAACCTTACATTCATTTGAAATTTTTTAAATTAACTTTTCATTACGTGGATATGAGAATCCGGTGCTATTTAAAGGACCTAGTTGTAACAATCCAATATACTCTATTAATTATATTGTAAAAGATTTATTATAATGTAAAAATGATACGGTTTTCATTTAAGTGTAAAACTAAGTCTATATTACTTTTGGTGGGTCCAACTAATAGATATACATAGAATATGAAATATGCGTACAATGATTATAGGTGCAATTTCACTATGTAGCAGATATAGTTTTGAAAACGTTAATTTTCAAGCAAAATTAATAAGCATTGGTTGCATTTTTATTCTAACCTATTTAGTTTGTCATAAAAATTTTTTTAAGTGTAGCCAAAGACCAAAATATTTTTTATACAGAAAACAAACTGAAAAAGAGCATGGCAACAAAGCATACACTAACTCACTCGTATACTATAGACAGTAGCTCTCTGACAAAAACACACAAATATTTACTACGACGAGTATTTAAATGACGACAATGAAACGTGTTGTATTGGGTTTGTGTTACATATCATCGGAATATTATACAAAAAATATATTTATGTATATCATACAAGTATACAATATAATTATTATTTTTTTAGTTGTTATTGTTTGTTGTGTTATTCTTTTTTAACATTAAATAGCGTCACACATAATTCATGCGAACAATTTTAGAAGTAATAATATCTGTGTATTTATTTGTATTGGCGTAGGTGCAGGCGTCAGGTACTCACAAAACAGAGTAATTAGCAATTAAATGAATATACCGTTATAAATAAATTTTATAAACAAAAAAATGAGACATATTTTTAAATTAAAACTTTGCTAATCAAACTGTTGTTTAAATTGAAAATTTAAAAGATTAACCTTCAGCCTTTTTTTGGCTTAATTTTAATTCTAAATGTTTTGTTTTCTGTCAATATTATTTATAAGAAGAATAATTTGTCTGTTATTCTATTAACACAAATATTTGTGAATAATTCCTCTCTGTGTTCACGTGAATAAATTAGCGTTATCAATAATAATTTTCTATATCACTTTTTACTTCGCAGCGTTTAAATGTCTATCGGGAATTGTTAAAATTTTTTGAAATAAAAATTTTGAGCATATATTACATATGTATGTATGTTACACATTACATAAGGATATATTACGTGTTGAAAGGGGTGAAGACATTAAAGTAAAAAAGTCAATTATTATTTCAAAATAAGATAAAATGAATTGATATTTTAACAACAGGTCAAACTTGTAGCTTTTAATTTGTGGCTATGAAATGAAACTATATTTGATTGCTGCTAATTTTGGAATTTATTAACTGACTTCTGGTTAGATAAAAAACCAAAACCAAATTTTAATAATTAATTAGAAATTCTAGTTCTTTCCCTCCCCAGCTGTTTATGAAAAGTCGTTATTTCTAGACGCACTATTTTCGGTATATTATAATCAGCTTGGCATAGAAATGCAGTTTAGCGTGCGCCGAAAACAATACACGTGGCAGAGAACGTGTTAATTTTAACACTTGTCGACAGATTTTAGGAACTTTTTCATGATAATTAGGTATCCCAGAAACCAATTGAGAGAAAGTTAACGAAAAAAAATATCCTTTTCATATTTAATTTTTATTTTATGTTTTTTTGAGAAAAATACTTAATAGTGATTTATCGTTATATAATCGTATCTATTTAAAAAAATTGAGAAAAATACCTAATAGAGATTTACCTGGTCATGCATTATTAGGTTTAATGATTTAACCTGTACCTGCATGTACATAATAAATTTTATTTGTATGTATGTATGTGTATGTCATAACATAATGACCATCCTATAGAAAACTGAATAGTTGATTTTAATAACCTTCAACCTATTTTGTAATTCTTAAGTACCTAAAATGCTAATGGACACTTAAATTACCAAGGCCATTACAGTTATAATTTCTTAGGTCCCTAGCCGGGATATTCAATAAATAAGCTTTAATAATTTTAAATTTTTTACTGCAAAAGAATGTAAAACACAATCTTTCATAAATCTTACATAGGTGTTAATATAAATAATATTCTTTTTCAGACAAACGTATGCTAATCTAGGGTTAATTTTACTTTTCTTTCTTTGATTCGGACTAGGTTTGCTCCTTAGAACATATATTTTGTTTTCGTCAAGATGTTGCATTTATTTTCCCTAAATTCGCTGCTAGGTTTTTTTAATTGTAAATATGTAGATATACAGAATCACTTACCAACAACTAAACTAATAGATGAAAAATAGCAACATATATACATACATATGCATGTATGTATATATAAAGGGGGCACGTTACTACACCTTTCGTTGGGAGATTAATATACAATGTACATATGTGTGTATATTTCTTGTGATTATTTCTCTTTTTTTTATTATTTTTTTATTTATTTGTTGTCGAAACTGTTGCTCTGACTTTGCTATTTTTTTTTTTCTTCGCCATCACCATCAGGTATGAAGCAACAGTATCAAATAGTACTTCTATACACACTCACTGACTTTATAGCGTAAAACTTATCACGTTGCATTGCGTTGGTTTACGTGCTAAACATTTAAGAGGAATAAACAAATTTTGAATGTTTTTTCTTGTTCTCTCTCCTAATAAAAGTGAAAAGGTATTTAATGAAGTGTTTTATTTTTATTTTTTTAAGTTTAATATTCCAAACAAAGTTATATGTTGTTTGTGTGTAAACAAGTTAAAAAAAGTAAACTGAAACAAAAACATTTAAAATACATATTGTGATACCAAAAACTTGTTAATTTAAACATTAAAATTGACAAAAAAAAAAAATTCAATCGCTATTCTTTTATCATACGATTCTTTCAAAGGTGGATGACTTACTTTTGAGCACTTAAAAATATACATTAATTTCACGATATTTAATTTGTTGACCTTTATTTTATTCGGTTTGTAATGTCCTTAAACATTCATGTCTTTCTCTTTTTAAAATGACTTTGTTTTGCACACGCCATTATTTAATTGTTGTATGTACTTGTACTTCTTTGCACTCTCAAAACCCACACAAAGAGAAGCCTACAAAAAATGACTCAGAAATTTTATTCATTCGATCACACCGTGTTCATTTCTCTATCAGTTGTTCATTGAATTTTTTTTTTTTCAAAATAAAAGAGAAATTTTTTGTAAGACAAAATAAAATATACAATATATTTAAAATTAATACACCATTTCCATGCCAATTCTGAATGATTTTTAGATTATTTGAAAAAAATTTCAATTTGATTTTACATTTTGTTTAAGAAATTTTACAAAACTTTTAAACAAGCTCCTAAGTTTTCGGTTGTTTGACGACTACAGTAAACTCGCAAATATGTGAAGTAATAAAATGGAAGGTTGATTACATGTTATAATTTTCTCATATTTGCGATTGCACAAATTTTTAGCACCATATTGCTTTTTTTGCTTAACTAGCCCTAACGCAGTTGAAACTCTAGCTTTTTGTACATAACGTATACTTAATGATTTTGGAATACATTTTTTGAAGAAGTTTCGAAAACCGGCGTAAATCGTTAGTGCTCGATTTTTTTTTGCAAACTTTTTAATAAGCATGCATTTTAATTAGTAATTTACAACTAAAGTGCATATCCAATCAAAACATTCATTTCAAACACTCATTAAAAAAGGTATGTAACCCAAGGCCAGTAAATCTGTCTTTAAGTAATAGCTTAATATATAATGATTCGAATTAGAGACAGTTTCGAATTAATAAAACGTTTCAAGAAATAGTCTACAAAATTAATTTTTGATGTAGGTACAATAATTTTTTAAATTAATACAAAAAATTAACCATGTCTTATGGAGTTCTTGTACACTCGACAAGAATGAAGTTTGCATTAAAATTTTCAATTAATATCCTATAATTTACTTATTAATTAAGCTTTTACGTCTGTCTCTCTACATCGTTACCATAAAAATGTTCAAACCATTAGGTTAATATAAACTACCGATAGGTATACCGCCTAAATTAGTCTTCAAACCGAATAGACGAGTATTTTGAAATTAAAGAATAAAATAACTAAATATTAATAAATTTCCACTTTCAAATAAAAATAATCAATTTTAATATAGAGATCTTGGTTTAGTAGAATTAAATATATGTATTTTATTCGCTCTCTGTATTTATTTCAAGTGACGTAAATTAATAAGCATATGTTCTCTTTTATTTTTAAACTTGGCAACTCTGTTAAAATTAGAACCTAAAGAACAACAGCTGATTGTTATCACAATTTCCAAGAGAACACTAGGTTGAAAGAGAAAACGAAACTAGCGAGTACTTTCTACATTATTGTTTATCAAATAATGTAATACACGTCTACCCTATCTACAAAAAATTCAGGTAAATAATTTTTATTAAATTGTTTTTAAACAACTTGTTTACAATAAAAAAACACGTAATAAACGGTAATATCCTGGTTGAAAATAAAAAAATCACAAGCATACTACATTCGTACTTATACAATACCAAAAACCCAACCAACAACATTTGTGGTGTATTTTGTTGGGTTTTTTATTTTGTTGTCAGGTTTTCTTCCTTTGCTTTCATTTCTTACATTTGTACGATATGTAGCTAAAAAAAAATAAACGTCAGTGTACATATTTATGTATGTACACACTTACATACATGTGTACACGTAGATATGTGTTGTACTGTTTTATACTTGTATCTCGTTGCTATTGAGAAAGAGAGTGATTGATGCAGAGAGTGAGAGAGAAGAAAAGTCCAGCGAGTAAATAGGCTGACTAAATGAAGTAGTTCAATTAGTGGTGTGTTAGTGGTACCAGAGTGGTTTCTGCTGTTTAAGGTGACAATGGTGTGAACTAAATATTAAAAAATTTATAATATACATATACTTATAATCTGTAGCTAAAGCCAAATTATAAAAATAGTATATTGTAAAAATTAATATAAATTAAATATATGAAGAAAAGTGAAGAACATTCTACAAGTTTAAACATATGAAAAAAAACCTTCTCGTAAAAATTGAAACGAAAAATGTCAAAAGTGAATTAAAGAAATAATTTGACAGCTAAATATAAAAAAGAAAAAAATCGTGATTTTTTTTAATCAAAAACTAGCGAATAACATGAAATTCGTTGAGAAATAAGAGAAACGAAATACATTTACTGATCTTTTTGTCAGAAAAACAGCTGAGTGTGAAATCATTATTTTTCTCCCATAAAGAGCCGAAAGTGAAACAAAAACAAACAAGGGTTAAATACAACGATACATTCCATAGCGTCAGAGAGTATAAAATAAAGAGAAACAAAGAAAAAAAAATAAAAAGAAAACGGAACAACTCTGTGTTAATAGTGTATGGTTAACTAAACGAGAAAAAAATGTAATAAACTTAGAAAAAGAATATCGACACAAATTGGTGAAATTAATTATTAAGTGATAACAAACCCTAATGTATCAAAAAAATTGTTTAAATATTTAAAAATATTTCTCTTTAAATATATAGTTTTTTCTACAAAATACACGCGTCAGAGATATAAAGCAGCAATAAAGCAACATTATTTTGGAATTTTACAAAGTCAGCAACCATCAGCAAAATAACACCATTGAAGTAATTGAGAAATTAAAAACATAATAAAAATATAATTAAAAATTCTTAAAAAAGTTACTACATGAAACACGTCCAATAAAATTTAACATCAAATAAAAGCAACAACAATTGCAGGCAGAGGAATAAAAAAAAGTATATAAAATTACAACAACTCCTCAAATACGCAGTGTTACCAATTTAATTTTTTTTCACTTCAATAATAACACCGATAACTCAACCTAGAGTGTGAAAGAAAATTTATTTTACACACAACAACAAAAGTAAGCAAAAACAAAGAATAAAAACAATTTTATTATCTCTCGATTTTAAATTCATAAAATAAAAAAATAAAATTATTTATACTAAATATAGGGATTTTCTTGGTATTTTTTATTGTGGTAAAAAACATATGTTTTCTTTTAATTTACCTGCTTTTTTCCTAAGTTATGGAATTTATTAATAATATGGAAGTGATTAAGGTTTTATGTCTAATACGTAAAATAATTGTGGAAAATGTAATATAATTGTAAATTTGCAATGCTAGCAAAATCAGTGGTTTTTAAAGCGATTTTCGATCCCAAAAATGTCAATCAAACCATATGCGACACTATTTTAAAATATGTAACTCCTATATACCTATTTAATAATATTTTTAAATCATATAACCATCAGAAAGCTAGGTTAGGTTAGAGGGCGTGTACTTGTCATTAAGACAAGTGCCATACCCAGAGGCCAATTGACCTATTGTAGGCGTCATAATAAGTACATGTATAAAGAAATAAGCAGAAGGGGGAAAAATATGAAAATATTAAAAAATTATGTAGCTATGTACCGACATATATATATGTAAATTTAAAGTTTATGCCTTGTTTCTTGTATCCATTATTGTCAAACTTTTTACCGCTGAGTATGAGAGATTTTTCTAGTCGATTTTATCAAAAAAATTGTCTATTTTGGAGTTAGTGATTGGTCAGAAGACGGCTGTTTTCATATAACACGTGATAGATCCAATTTTATCTTGGCAACGCTTTTGCTGACCACAACATGGTCAGTATTACAAAGCCGGGTGGAGATGATTTGTAGAGCGAATCTTCCTTGTCAGCCGTACTCTCTCAATTGAGTGCTCACAATCTCCAAAAGAAGTTACCAATACTTATGTACTTAGGTGTCTGCATAAACTATTACAGCTAGGTTAAGAATAAATTTCCATGCAATTTGTCTTCACCGGTGTTGTGGTTTTGACTGCTACATCTTCCATCGGGTTAAATATCAAATCATTTTCCTAACCCAGTATATAAACGTTATGTCTATGTTTACTTTATTGTATAGGTTCTTAAATTTTTATATCAAACCTGTCAACAAGAATGATTCTTCAACCAACACTGACAAATTGTCAGAGTTTAATACACAATTTTGACTATTTTGATTGACTATCAGAATCGCCTATGCCGTCTTTTTAAATATTTGATAAACCTGTAGTTATCTATCTCATTGCGGCCATGATATCAATATCGGTAACATATGTAAGTAACATGTGTTTTTATGTGCAATTGTGCCTGTTCCGTTAACTGTAACATCCCGTAGAATTTATTCCAATGGAATGTTGAAGAGGCTATAAGAAAGGAGAAGCTAGGTCCCAATCTTAACTGAAGGATTGTAATGGCCAATTATGTATGTTTGAGTAGGATGACACTCAACTAGATGTATGCATTTAAACATATGCTGTCATTGCCCATCTTTTGGACGAATGTAATGGATGATACCAGATATTACTCATCTAAGAGAGGAGTAAATTGAAAAAAAATTGATTGATTTACAGATATTCTATGAGTTTTAAAGCGACATTTTTTAGTTTATAATTACCTATAAGTAATCACTTAAGCCTAGCTACCACACTTGGGGCAAATTAATAAGTAATAATTAATAACCGCATAAACCGAAAACTAACCATCAACAATGTTATTAGGCCACTAAGCAGTAAAGCCAATCGACAGCGAGCGATTGGACAGTACTACAGTATTAGCGAGTCATTACGCTGATAATTTAGTCTTTGGCAATAATTGACAACAGATCGTTTAGTTCGTCAAGAAAAATTTTATCTAGGTGAAACCACTCTGATCAACAGTCTTCTTCTCCCCTTTCTAATTGCACTTACTACAAAAGCCATTGTGAAGATGACTTAATCTTGTCTTGTGGACCTCTCTTAGACACATAACCAGAAATTCTTGCAAACAATAATTTCGAATTAAGTTCGAAAATTTTCTAATCGTGTAAACAACTTATTTGTGGGTGGCAAACGGCCGTTTAATCAATGCCCGTAGTAGCTCGTTAGTGACTAAATTACCTTCAATTCCTAAACTTTCATGTATTGCGACAAGGGTGATCTTTGGACATTTCACGACATAATTTTAAGGAATACAGGCTTAATTATAACCCATGTCTTATAAAAATCCATCCAACACCTTCATAGTCAGTTTTGATTTTAAATTATGTATTTATATAAAATAATTCCCATTTGAGATTTTATCTTAGTTGTACTCTCTTTTTAATTTTTTTCCCTTCAAAATTTGGATGAGTGTTATCGGGTAATAATTCTAGTGTCTATAATAACATCATATGTTATTATTCTTATTCCAAGTATATTTTAAAAATATTAAAAATAAATTATGTACATACACTTATTTATATATCTATTTCTATTTTGTATAGAATTACTTTCAATTTTATTTTAAAAAAAGAAACAAAAAATTTCTCCAATATCTGAATATAGGCTTATCAATATTAAAGATATTGCATAACCGCTAAGCAATATTACGTTTTTTTAATAAACAAGCAACAAAATTTTTTTTTTGTAAGTCTAACCATTTTATGTAATTTGTTTCTCTCTAAAAATTATAATTTTTATTTCTCTGAAACAAATTATTTAAATAAATTTAAAATAAAACATTCATATATAAATTATTATTCAAAGAATCTTAATATTATTTCAAGCTCTTTATTTTGTTAACTTGTTATGAAAGTTGTTAATATAAGAAAAGAAAAAAGAAAGTAAAAGTTTAAATTTTTATATTAGAAACGATAGATAATTTTCTAAAAATGTACATATGTATGTACATAGATGTATACATAAATATACAATATAATAAAACACAATCATTCGCAAGAAGAAAGAAAATAAGATTAGAAGAAATAACGAAAGAGTAACTTACAATGTGTGTACATTTTATCGGTTAGAAGCGAAGAACAACATAAAAATAAATAGAGATTAGAAATAATACTTACAAAATATAATACATATTTATAAATATTTATTTGACAGATATGAAATTTTAACTTACACTCAATATATGTGTGTGTTTCTTGCTTCACGTTATTTTAGACAGCAATAAAATTTGTTAACGATCCCTTAACAATTAAAACAAATTTCCGCGTAATGCTAGCCAAATTAATGGTACATTCTTTTAATTTAGGTTTACGGAATAATTTTGCGTGTAACCTATTATATCTACACATAAATTTAATTTCATACTTCTTCTATTTCAATAGTAGAAAATTGTTAAAAAAAAAAACAAAACATTACCTTACTGATAACACCACAGGTAGTGTCCTAGGGTTTAATCTTCGAAATCTGGAGATTTTCTAAATCGAACTTAGTCAGGATAACGTACTAGTTTCTCACATCAACAATGTTGTGTGTGTTAATTTTTTTTTATAAGTTTTAAAGACGATTCTCAACGATTATTTTTTGAGGAACTTTTCACGTCTATTATGTTTACTCTCAGAGTTTTTGCCATAACACTGCTGAGAGGAAGTAGTCGAAGAAATATTTTGTCATACATCATTTTGTTCAAAATGCATGACCTCGGTTTTGAACCACGGCTTCACGTGTAATAAGTCAACACACACTACCTAATACACTACGGTATTGTGTTGGCTCAGAATAATATATTCATGTAGAAATATAAAACAATTATAGTTTTTACCGAACGGGTTATTTAAATTTTTTGAGGAAGATATGATCGCTTCATATACCGATAATATCCATTGATGTTGAACCGAAGGTATTTCTCCGCTAACATATAAGAAACGGAATCGATATGTTTATTTTTTGATGAATTTCTGGAGGTAGTCATATGTTGCACTAAAGTCTTATTCACTTTCATTAAATATTCCTTTTCCCTCAACATCAATCCATCATGGGTTTCATACCTGCGTTTCCTGGTCCATAATATCTGTTAATCTTATTGTATTTCGAACAGTGTTTCCCAACATTTGTTTTCTGTTTATCGGTTGACCCCTTTTGTTGCAAAATTTTTAATCTGTCTTTAATAATTAAAATATTTCGTTTATTCTTAGGCAGCTCTGTCAATACACACGAAATATGAGAATTAAATTCTAGTATCTAACCAAAATATACAAATACTAAACAATTACATTCTGAAATTTAAATAAACCGAAGTGCTTTTTGGATAAACGTTTCAATTCAGAAAACTCGTCATTTTCTTATCTAAGATCCTCAAATCGTTATTTTGAAATTTTGAGTGGTAAAAATCTTCAAAACGCTGAGTAATCGGCAGTTCTGGCAAGAGTGGCAGCATCCTTAAATTTTACGAATGTCACCACTGCCCACAGTCAACTTACCCCTATTTGCTTAACTGGCACTCCAATGTTTTAAACTAGCCTTAAAATGAATACCTTTTTTATTTAAAAACCCAACAGCCTATAATGTTAGTTACTAGTTACTAAGATCCATTTGAGGACGTAGTTCCTTATTTACGTCAACATCAATTATCCTCTCTAGGGTTTTCAAAAAGAGAAAACAACGTAAATTTTCTTAATTATTTTGGACATGAAAGTATGTTCGAAAGCTTTCACATATAAATAATATGATGGATACATATATAAATATGTAAACAGTTCTGTAATCTTTTCAAAGTTTATAGTGTGATACTATAGTGAATTTTAAGTACATGTTTAGTTACAGTTTACATCAATTTATCTACTTGTCTTGAATATCCATGACACGATGTAAATATAACATTAATAAATGAGTGAAGAGAGAGAGAGGATAAGCTTTGTTTTGTTTACACTTTTATAATTGAAAGAGAGTTAGATTTTAGATTTAAACGAATAAATATTTATACAAGAGAACCAAAATACTCTTACCGAACAGTATAAAATTGCAAACTTGTTTTTGGAAATTTTTTTCTTTTCATATTATTTAAATAATATCTAGCAGCTGAGAGTATACACCGTCATAGTTGCGGTGGTAGTGTAAAAGAAACGAAATTTTTACTAATACTAAGAAGTTTCTGAACAACAAAAAACAATATATACTGTATGAAAAATATGATCAGCTTAGGCAAGTGATACAACTCACGTACACTCAAGAAATGGATGGTGGTATATTATAATTTTTGAGATTGAGTACTTATGAGTAGAGTATTATTATTGCTGTTGTTCTCTTTATTGTAACATTCAACTAAATACAAACATATAATAAAGACAGCCAACTGTGCTTGTGTGTGCGTTTGTATTTTTGTTTTTATTTGTACAAAATCGACATAATTCTTCATATAGTATCTTTAATTTTTATTTAATTGTATGTGTATGTATAGAATACCGAAGAAACGAGAAACCACTTGAAAAAACAAAACAACTAACCAACTCGTTACGAATTAATATAGACATGAAAAAACAACGTCAACCTCAGCACAACCAAAAAATACACCTTTCAAATTGAATCTATTTCTATAGATTGACATTACTTTGTTCACGGTTTAAATTCCTATTTGAAAAAGGTTAAAAAAGTACCAACTGATAGAGATAAAGTGCAATATTTAGCAAAGAAATTTAAAACAAAGATAATTTAAAAGAGAATTCTTCCAACTTTGCAATATTATTGGATGCTTTTTCTGGACAACAATGACAAAGATTAAGTTGAAGTCGTTTAAGCCTTATCTAAGTAAATGCAAAAATTGCGTAATGATGCATATTAAATTAATTTTGAATACCCCGTATCAAAGTAGTAATTTTAGATTTATTTAAAGATAGCCTTGATTATATGCCACTAGAAAAACCGGATATAATTATAAAATGATTTGTATGTAGCTAACCTCTTTGTCTTAAAAGGATATTTAATTTATTTATTATGGTAAGCTTTAATAGCAAATAAATACCTACTACCAGGGCACAGTTCATTTCTGTTGTGACGACTGTAAAATAAAATTCATAAATTTCTTACGTTTTGAAATAAATATTTATGAATTGGACCTCTTATTGGTTTGTTATCAGGTGTCTGTTTAAATATAGTTTTTCTGAATATTTCTGTGGTAGAACATTAAGTATATATAGTATAGTACATTTCGATTTATATTTCTAATACTAATGGAGTTTAGTAATATTCAGAACATATTCAACTATCCGATGATATCCATACGTTCCCTAACCCAATTAATTTATCAAAATTATTAATTAACAAAAATATTTTTTTCCTACATTTAAATAATATAATACACGTCATTCTTTTTTAAGAAATCCATTATAGGCTGTACAGTGTACAAATACATATATATGTTTAAAAAGTAATTAAAACAAAACAAATGCAATATCCACAAAATTCATATTACCAAGAAAATCAAATATTGTGAAGGAAATGAAAATCAGTCATTTTAATTTAAATTTTCTTTCTGTAAATTTTATGGAAATTTAAACGAGAGATAAAGAAAAGTGTTTTAAAGAGAATCTTTTTATTTAAAAAAAATAATTAAATGAATGAAATTTAATAAATATTACAGCTCTGCCTAACCAACAGTCCACCACCATACAGCAACATTCAAAGAGAAAATATATACTCTCCAAAATTTTAAGAAGTCACAATAAAAAAACAAAATACTTTTGTAACTCTGAAACACCGTCTTAGTAAAGAACTTTAAGAACACATAATAAGTGACAAAGCAAAAGAGAGAGAGAGCGCGTAAAGCTTGCCAAAGTCAATCAATTAAAAAGAAAAAAAAAATCGGAATTACTCCAGTATAAAGTCAAACATCATTGCACTCCTTAATTCAGTCCAGATCATAATCAACAATTAACGTAGGCTTCCATGCTTAAAAATCACCATAAATCAAAGGTGTCAAATTGAAAGTGTTTAGAACTTTCTAAACGATTTACGAAAGATAAACACTGCAAACAACAAAGTGTCAAAGACATTAAATCTGCAACAAAAGAGAGAAACTTGTGCAAATTAATTTATTGCAATCTTAAAGAAAAAAAGACGAAATTTAACATATTCTTTAAAAATACATCTGCGTAAAGTAAAACTTCCAAAAAAAAAAAAAAAAAAGTAAAAAGAAACTTTCCACAAATCTTCCTTGCAATCTCTACATTTTGGATAAAAAAAATAATAATTATTTTTAAGTTATAACACAACTTTTGCCCATTTCCATTAGTTCAATCGTAAGGAATAATTGCTTGGCTTGAAAAACAAGTATACAAAAAGAATATTTTATAACAGTTATCGTCCTCTCTTGTGCAGTTCGCTGAGAGGCGTTATGACAAATTCGATTGCGTCTGCAAAATGCCCGTCTGTTCTTACGTCCGGCAAATATGGTATGTCACAGCATCGTAACATTACCGACGATTCTAAAGAGTATATTTTTGTTAAACTTACTGATTCGGCATTTCGTGCAATTGAGGAATATCAACGTAATGCTCAATCGAAGCGTTTACAAAAAGGACACTGCGCCAAAATTCAATTTATTGGCAATGCTGGAGTTATTCACTTTCCTCCAGCAGCGTCAGAGGGTTCTTCTGGTCCAGCCGATGGACGTAAATTTGGGTTTGCCATTGACGACGTTGAGGGCTCTTTGGAATGTATTCAACAGTCAGGTGCTGATTTGGATGTTTTGGGATCTCTTAATTATCGTATGCGCATCCATGCCAATGATGATGTTTACGATACGACAAGAACAAAAATGGCCATTGCCGAGGAGACGGAGAAGAGCAAGTGTATACGAGAGATTAAACCTAACCAAACAGATATTGGAAGAAAGGTGAAAAGGCCCGTTTCGGCTGCTTCTATTCAGGCTTATACGAATGGAACGACATCATCGTTAAATGGTATGAGTAATGGGAGCAGTAACAGCATTAGTAGTAGCATTAATGGCAGCAGTAGTTATTTAAGTAACAGCAACAGCAACAACCATAGCAGCAATAGTAATAGTAATAGTCGTAATAAGATATCAGCAACAACGCTCAATCAACACTCACCGCCATCAAGTGGTGGAAGTGGAAGTGTTAATGGTTCCCGAGTGTTACCGATTGCCTCCTTACGTTCTTCTCCTAATCCCTCTTTAATAGGTGGTAGTGGCACTGTAAGCGGTAATATTAATAATCGGTACGGCAGTCCTTCAAATCTCTCTTCCAATTTACCTTCGTTATCCTCAAATGACGTTAACGCCACGGGTGGTTATTCTCCACCAGGTTCTGGTCTAAACACGAACAGCAATAATCATATGCCAGTGCAACAAAGGAAAGGCGCTTCTGGTAATGGTGCGAACAGCAGAGGAAACGGCTCATTGACGAGTGCAGGAAAAGGCTCCATTGGAGGTGGCAAGGCAAATGGCATCTCGAATGGCAAAACTCTTGATGTTTCGCGAAGAAAGATTCGTGAACGTCTGATACATTTGTTGGCTTTAAAACCTTTCAAGAAACCTGAATTATATGCGAGACTGCAGAATGAAGGCTTGGCACAGCGAGAGCGACAATTAATCAGTACTATACTGAAAGACATATCGGCATTGTCTCGTGACAATACTTATAATTTGAAACGGAGCATGTGGAACGATGTTGATGAAAATTGGCCATTTTTCTCAGAACAAGAAATCCAACAATTGAAAAGACGTAAGCCTCAGAATCTAACACCACCAATGAGTTCAGATGCTGGTAGTTCAACATCGGGTCAAAGCCCGACATCATCTACTCATACGGGGAGTCCGCCGCCGTTAGTAGGTGCCACTAGTTTAACAGCACCAATGATTAATGGCGGAGGAAGTGGCGTAAAACGAACTAGTCTAGAGCCAGACATGTATGATGGGGCCTTAAGCTTGAGTATGCAATCCAAAAAACAACGTATAAGCCATTACAAGAAAGATGGAAGCAACAGTAGTAGTTTAACAAACAACAGCAATTTGGGCGCAGGCGCAAGAATAGGTATAGGAGTTAACGGAGGAATAGGAAACGGTAATGTTGGAGGAGGCGGCGTATCTAATGGTTCCGCGTATAATCAAAATCAACGATCGTCTTCTGCTGCTTATTCTCCACACAACTATAATAATACCAGCAATAACAATGGCAACGATGAGAATTCTGGAAATTCTGATTTGACTTTTAATGTGCTCAATAATATGGATGATTTTATACAGCATACAGCTTCAGTGGGTGGAGACCAAAATTTTGCGGGTCGTAGTAAAACTACATCGAGCAATAACAAGATTCCAACTAACACTGTAAACGGCAGTAGTAACAGTAGTACAACACCATTAGCTTCAAAAGAAAAACGTAATTCTGGTGGTAGCACCAGTAGTTCTAGTGGTTACTGTAGCAATCGTGAATCTTCGTCAACGTCGTCATCAGCCATGCGTCGTAAAAAGTCTCCAACGCCATATGTTAATAACTTCGTGCCTGAAAGTAAAATTTCATCTAACTCTAATGGTAGCAACAGTAGTAGTAGATTAAAACAACAACAAATGCAGAGACAGCAGAAACAGCTATCTCCAAACTACAATAATAATAACAGTAATCATCACTCACATAAATCAACAAATCAGTACAGTAATAGTGTCATACCAAACCTAAGTGACGACTATACAACAGTACCACCACCACTGGCACCTCCAAATGTAGCCTCAATTCACAATACATCTTCAAGTCGATCGCGGCATCATTCATCGTCGTCTGGAATATCAAATGTTCGCAATGGAGAACCATCAAATAAACATTCAAGATCATCAACACCAACTCAAAAGCATTCTTCCAAGCATACTAAGCAATTGCAAAATAATAATCATCAACATCAGCAACAGCAACAAGAAGAGCAACAGCAAATATTGTACGGAAATGCTGCCCACACACCACCCCAAACTGCCTCGCATTCATCGCAACAACAAGCCCAACAACAGGAACACTCTTCGCCCACACAACAAATTGCCGCAGCTGCCTCGACTTTTTCGTTAACCAATCACCACTCCACATCATCCGGGGATACACCTCGTTATGATTTTAGCAGCTACACGCCTATAACAAGTATCGAGCAGAGGCGCAAATACAAGACTGAATTTGAGAGTGATTACGATGAATATCGTAAACTTTTGGCACAAATCGAAAGCGTTGCGGATCGGTTTCGTGAAATGGCTGATCGTTTAAATCGTGTACAACAGGGTTGTTCTGATTACTATAATATTAAGAATCAAATTCTTTCTGAATACAATCGCATAACCAAGGAGGAGACCATAAATCGTGATAAGCAAAGGTTTGATTATTTGCATGAAAAACTGGCACACATCAAACAATTGGTTATGGATTATGATAAGAAATTGACCAGTGGTATGGCTGTGCCAACCTCAACTTCAAATCAACAACAACAACAGCTGCAACAAACAGATCTACAAAATCAACTAATAACGACAACTACGGTTATAAAAAATTCAGCTCACTTATCTCCCATGTTACAAAGTAGTGGTGAGAGTAATCATTCGCCGCCATTAGTTGTAATAAATTCTACTAATGCTACGATGCCTAAAAATTCTTCGTGTCATACGAAAAAGAGTTCAAAACATCATCCGAAAAATCACCAGCAACAACAGCCACAACAACAAGAACATTATCAACAGCATCATGAACCTGAAACGATACAAATTGATGAAGACTCAATACAATACTATTTTTATAATAATGATAATGCTGCTGGTGGCAATCATTTTAATCGGCAACAACAACAGCAACAGCACTTACAAATAACACCTCCCGCAAACTATACATCATCATCTTCATCGTCACCAGTTAAGCGAAAACTTCAACAGCAACAGCATCATGAGCAACAACAAATACAAAATCATATTAGTAATGATCAAAATAACAGCAATAACAACAACAATGATTCTGACTCTGACAGTGATTCTTCGTCCTCATCTTCATCTAATGACGACGACAACTCAGATGATGATATTTCTGATGGCTCAGACGACGACGACGACGATAATTCCGAAGATGATTCCAATGATGATGATAACGATGACCAATGATCAAGACCATAGCAATGTACCCTTGTTTTATCGATGATGACCGAACGCAAAGAAAACACTCTTATTATTATTGTTCTTAAACACACTACTACTTCTTTGGTTTATATGTGTAAAATAATTATTTTTTTAATTTTTAAATAATATACATAAACTGCAAAACAAACAAAAATCGAAATATATTAACTAATTCAAAAATAAACGCTTCGTCTAAAACAATTCCAAAAGACTTTGTCTAATGAAAATAAAAATTAAAATTTGGTTAAATACAAAATTTAATATCATTAATAATAAATCATCATTGCACAAATTTTTTTTTTATATTGGAAAACCCTATAAAAATTTTAATAGATCCAAGAGAAAAATACGTAAATAAAGCATTTCAATTTATGAATTTTTTTTATTATTTAATAATTACTTTTTTTTTTTTGTTTTTTCTTCAACATTTACATTATAGACAGTATAATACAAGTAACTTTTTCAAAAATAACTTTAAAATTTAAAGCTTCTACCAGCTTCTGTAAATCGAAATCGTGTGATGTTGTAATTGGGTAAAGCTACATTTAAAGGTACTCTCCAACTTCCAAAGATCTTAGTATTTATTCTGTTGTTATTTATTTATTTTAGATAACATTTCATTTTCAATGTCTGTCAATTATGCCTAATTAAATAATTGCAGAAAAATTTGATCAAGTTACAACTTCATTCACACTCTTTACATATTTTAATGATTAAAATGCCATTGTATTTCGGATTTTCTCATGAGGATCTTATATTTAATGTATTTAGGTACTTTATTTAAGTACTGAGGAAAGAAATGTGATTGACATATATGCTTTACTCATAGATCTTAAAAACGAAAAAAAAAAAAATCTACAAAAGATCACAATTTTTAATTAAGTATTTTTTTAGTCTCACACAGTAAATTGATGTATTAACATTATTTAGTCTTCGAAATTAATTTAACATACGAAGTCGTCTTATTTATGAATTAGTTTATGTATTTCCAAAAAAATAAAACATAAATACTATATTAAAAAAAAACAAAAACATTAAGCAAAAACAATTCAAACTAAATACATAAATAAAAGAAAAACAAACTATTATGTTGAAATTATTTGTAAGCATAAGTGAACTTATTTGCAAGCAAAAAAAACTCCTCAAAAAAAATTATAAAAAAATAAAAAAGAATTTTTTTATATACTATATATAATAAACATATGTTTAATTATTAAATATTATTAATGAAAAAATCGATCCCCAAAAAAAGCAGAACACTAAAGTGTAAAACGTAAAAGTTGGTAACCACATACATAACAACATCTTACTTTTTTAATGATTGTGTAATAATTAGCAATGTAAGCCTTTTATCATTTATTATTTTTTAAGTTACAAAAATATCTGTTTTATTTTTCTGTTTTCAAATTAAAATAAACAAAAAAGCAATTTTATTGTTTTTCATTTTGTATGAAAAATTTAAACTCTGTTTCTTACTAAAAATTATACAATTTATTCGTTCACTACCATAGTTACGGTGGCATTGACTTGATTTGACTGATTTCTGAAAGTTTCTGCAGATATACATATATTCCAATTCTCTCTTTAAAATTATGTACAGCTGATAAACGAACCGAACACTCATATTTCCAATTTTACACTTTAAAAAAGTCCATAAATGTTCGATTATTTTCAAGTTTAAGGACTTTGAGGAATTATAGTTTCTTCTTTAAACAACTGATTATCCGTATTGAAAAAAAATTTAATTTGTTTTAATTTTGATTTCATAAATTTTAACTGTGCAACCAAAACTTAAAGTAATTAAAATACAGAGCATAAATATGACTTATACATGACTTATATTGACGTTTATGCACGATTGAAGTTAAAATTGGTAAGCAACAAGGAATTGCATTAACATATACAAGAACTCCATTAGCTTTTTGAAGATTCTGTTTACGTTCTACGCCAATTTTCTTTTTTAATTTATCTTCTAATTTTAGTTCTTCACTTACATCATGAAAAATCTCCAATATGAACAAATTTCTCCCTGTTACGCAATTGAAATTTATGGTATTTGTTAACTTAATAAATTTTGGCATGCAGGTTGTTATTTGTTTTCATTTTTTAACAATCCTTTTGATATTAAGCAAAAATGTAACAGTTACCATTAGAATTAAATAAATGAACACCTAGTTATGATCAAGTTTTTTTTTAATATGATATAATACGTATAAACATTTTTAGTACGTCCTCTCATTTTTGGTTCTAAATGAAATCGTTTTAAAACGAGAATTAGATGGAACTTCTAACAACATCTGGAACATATGGCAAATGGGGACGACATGTGCTTAATGTCTTCTAAAGATTGCGACAGTTAAAGATAAATTCGCATGATCTTAATGATAATTCTAAATTCGGCAGTGTCATAATTACCTCAGTCGTGATGTCGTTTCGGGATGTCCAATGCAGAATATCTAAGGCTCAAGGCGATTCAGCTCATATGGAAAACATCTTTCTTATCGTTATATAGAAAAATACAGTTGTTCAACGCTAATATTAAATCAAAACTTGTTATTTAACAAACTCTAAGGAAAATACTCAAAATATAGTGGCGGAATACATTCATTCACCAGAGCTCAAATGGAATGCGTACAGTAGAAAAAGTTGTACAACTTTGATATTTTTTCATTGAAGTTAAAAATAGTAAAAGATCGAAATAAATGGCCGTGAAAGGAACCCAAAAGACAGCAGTGATTAATGGACACAATTATAAAGTCTACTTACAAACTATAAAATCCCGTTTTTTAAACTGTTGCTTATTTCCTTATTATTTGATCTTAAAACCAATATTACTTAAAATATTCGTGAACGACATGGTATTTAGAATAGTTAAATAAATAATAAACAGTTGTTTTTACTCCATTATATTTCTTTTTTTTTTCATTTTGTTATGCAATATTAATTACATTTCATTAAATTTTCTTTTGTTATGCTTTTGGAGAGAATTTTATATTATTCAGTCGTTATATTATTGCTATTTCTCTTGTAATATATTTTTATTTCATTGCTGAACAATATGGATAAACTTTTTAATTAATATTCGTGCAACATTTTTATTTTTCAATTTCCACACATATTTAGATTTTTACAAACACTTTAATAATACATTCCTACGAGTTTTACAATTTTATTTCATATAAGCAGTGCTATTTTTTTCATATCTGAACTTTGACTCCAAAGCTCTCGCAGAAAACGTGGTCCGATCTGTTTAAAACTTTTAGAACTCAACTTTTAGACCTAGTGTCACAATATTCCAGGCGACGCACTATGAAATTGAATTAAAAAAAAATTATATAAATTAGAATTACACACAAGCACAGATATGTACATACATATTTTGATCTTGCGTCCGAAGTAGTATAGGTGATTTGCTGTCCAATATCACTCTGTCTCCATTTTCTAATTTATTTTATAATTATTCAAAAGGAAGACGAAGCTCAACATTCGATAGAAAAAGTGTACCTTATTTCTTATAATAGATGGTGATATAAAGCTGAAATGTGATAATCTAATATCCATAATTTCAGTTATACATATAATCTCAAAATCACCTAAATAGAATAGTACATATTCCTGACTTGTAGGACAAAGTAACTGGTTTAATATACTTTGACACAATTTTTTTTTTCTTGTTTACACAAAATTATCTATTTTCCAGTTTGTATTTTTATAAAAAGTTCCGATATTCATATTTCATTATTAATTGTAACATTGATAGCTAATATTGCAATTTAGAGCGCACATACAGTTTTGACTTGCCGTAACCAATATTTGCCTAGAAACTTTGTTTTACGTATACTTACAGTAACATTTTCTTGACTTTCAGTCGTAAATGGTCTATTTTTTTTAGAACTAACGTTTTTACCGCTTAAACTGTAGTTTTAAATAAACTTTGAACTTTTGCAAACTAAATTTTCATCGCCATATTTTATTACAATTGTCTTTATTATTGGTAAATAAGGTATTTAAGTGGTAGATATCAGTCGTTTTAGGAACTGATATCATTAAATGGGTTGAATATGGATTCAATTATTAATTTATGGCATTTCAACTTGTTGAATGGCATTTTTAAAACTGTCAACAGCTGATCTGCGCACTTTGAGTTTTAATATTGTGAGTAAATAATACAGTTATACAAATGTATTTCAGTTTTAAATATACATAATATGGTTTTATCAGCGGTGTTGCAGTTTGTTCTTTTATTTTATTCACTATATTCATATCATCATAATTCCTTAAGTATGTAATGTATATACATACATATGTATGTATATTTATGTATCCAAATACCAAGTTTCGGAATACATTATGTTATAAGCGTAATAAAGCTAAACAGTATAGATTTTTTACGTAATTCATGACCTAACGATTGAAAATTAAAGCAAAGTAATTATTTATTTTGAAACTATAACACGTAGTTAATTGCAATTTTAGACCTAAAATATTAGTTTTCTTACTTCAAAACATACATAATACAATTCTAATTCTAATATACAGAAAAGAGTACAACCCATATATTTTTTATATAAATATTAATTTATTAAGTAGGTAGTCGATGTTATATTTTTTTATTTTACTAATTATTACACAAGAATGTATTATAATATTGGGATTAAGTGGCAACATTTTTCAAACATTTTAACTCTTAAATTAATTAATAATGTACATATATAAGTAATGATAGTAAAACAGGCTAAAATGTCATGTTAAAAAAGAAAACATAAATTGAGAAAAAAAAAAACAACTATTTACAATGACAAACAAGTTCTAACACAAAAAAATCCTATTTTATAATAAAAAAAAATAACACAAACATTGAAAAGGATCAACTATTACTATAAAGAAAGGCCACTTAAAAAAGAAAATATTTAAAAAGTAGTTTAGTAAAAACAAAAAGGCTGCATAGCATGTTAAAATAATCAGATATAATAAAAAATGGGACTAAAACAAACATTTATGTTCAATTTATCAGTTAAAAAATACATCCATTTTGTTTCGTCCATATACAAATTTTTTTTTATAAAAAGATGTGTTTAAAATAAAAAAAAAAAAAATTAACAAGTTAAGGCATTAAAAAGTTTTCATCGATTAAAATAACATAAATAATACTACAATAAATTAATACAGTTTTTAAGGTTAGATAAATAGTTTTTTTGGAAAGTTTTAAATTCAAAAAAGTTTTGATAACGAGGGTCTTTAATACTTAATTACTTCCACGAGGATACGCATAGTTTATATTCGAAGATATCACCTGAACCATATGTAAAAAAGAATTGAGTGCAATAAATCCATATATAGGTACATCCTGGCTCCCAAACTAACGTCAATATTTATTTCTAGAATTTTAGGGAGTAAATTGTACCTTATTTAGTCTGAAACAAAAAAAAAATTTGCTCTAAACCTCCTCTTTCTGAGGACAATCTTTCAAACTGTTTGTATTATATAATTATAATCATATATGTATTTATAATACACTACAAAAGTACATACCTCTAATTTAAAATATAAAGTACGACAGTATACACATACAATTTGTCTACAAACTATTGTAGCTGAAAGCTGTTTGGATTATTTTATTATTGAAGGATTAATGCAATTGATATAATCTTATTTCCCACCTTATACTTTATTTAAATTAAAGGAGAGATTGTATTGTATATTCTAAGTTATAAAATAATTAATATTCAGTTTGAAATAATTAAATTTTTAGAAGTTTTAATGTGAATAACTGTTAAAGGTATTCTTAATAATTTAGAGATACCTACAGGGTACTTTTGCTAATAAACAGTTAAAAAATTTGTTTTGAAACATTTCCCATTTTAGCTTGATGCATTCAAATGGACACATTTGAAATATATTTTTTTACAACATATGTACACTTATACATTATGTAAAACTATTGTGGCAAATATTCCCAAACATGGTTCAATTCGGCAACGACATTTCGAAATCAATGCGTTATGCTGATTGTTTAATTGAGTTTTAGGCATGTCGCAAAAAAATTCCAACCACAAGTCCAAAATGTGCAGTAAACAGTAGTAACACAAGAGTAATTCGAAGGTTTCCCCATACATTTTCCAATATGGAAATATGAAATTTTGATTAGTTTGTTCTACACCCAAGAAAATACTTTTTTAACCATGCTGTTGTTATTTAATGAACTAATAGTTGAAGTTGTCGACGTTGCTGAAGGTCATTTGACTGAAAAGGCTCCACCAACTGAACCTTGTAAGAATTAAGATCCAATTAAGATCGTTGTATGCAATAGGTTGATCGGCCTTTCTACACAGCCTCCACATTTTCAGTTAAACGAATATGCACTGGTGTTTTAATGTCTTGTCCCGAGCCAGCTGAATCAAATCTTTGAAATATCCATAGAATATGGAAATATAATTTTCAATAATTCATCAGTGTGATAGTGGTTTTAGTAAATTGAAGACCTTATTCATGACAGTCGCCGTGGTGTAGTAGGTAGTGTGTTGGCTTACTATTCGTAAAGCCCGGGTTCGTATCCCAGGTCAGACATCAAAAATGAAATATGAAAAAAAAAATATTTCTTCGGCGACTTCCTCTCTCAGCAGATTTCTGGCAAAAACTCTGAGAGTAAATAAAATTGCCATGAAAAGTTTCTCAAAAATCTGTCGTTCGGAGTCGACGTTAAACTGTAGGTCCCGCCACTCACGTATAAAATTAACGCACACAACATGAGTGGTGTGAGAAGCTAGGCCGTAATCCTGACTGAAGGGTTGTAATGGCCAATTATGTATGTATTCATGACACACGAAATAAAATTTTTTGAATGCATTTATAGGTTAAGGTTTTTTCGAACGTAAAAAATACCATTTGTAAAATTATTATCTATGACAACTTTCTACAGTTCATTTCATATTTAACTAGATCATTTTTTATTGGCAATTTATATAATTTATGAACTCATTAAGTCAAATTTATTGAGTTGGAAGAAGATATCTCGTCTTATTGACCGAAAATCGTTTATAAATTAAAAATTAATTCTAAATATTGGGGAAAGGCAAACTGACGTTTGTTGAGAGGCTATGTTGAAACTTACAATAAAAGATTTTAGGGAAAATTGAACTCATATCAAGTGGAATTTAATGCACGACAACAGTATTGTAGCCAATCGTTTTGAGATAGTGTTGAGAGTAAAACCGTAACTAGTATACATTTATGAAATAAAATACGTTTAAGAATTTTTAAAAACTTATTTATCTATGGTACTTTATATTTAAATTTATGAGAAATTTTCATATTTCAAAAAGTAGGATTAAATAAGGAAAGTCATTTTATATACAACTTAATGAAAAACATTTTTTTTTTGTATAAAATAAATTGAGTTTCTCTCGACGGTTACAAAATTCATAAGTAGAAAGACAAAATATAAATAACATTGGAAAAAGCTTATTTAAATGAAAATATTGCGTGAAAAATATGATTTTTACTGAATAGAAAAATATATATAATTTTTATTATGAAACATTTTGCTCATTTATTAAAACAATAAATTTAAAAAAGCATTTACGTTTAAATAAAAAGGTTGGCTTCATAGTTAATTGTAAACGATTTTTTTCTCAAATATTTATTTTATTGTAAATTTTTTTATATATAAAAATATATTTAATTTTTTAATTTAAAAACCAAATATGTTATTTGATGGTGTTTTGGTCTGTAACTTTTGTTTTCCCTTTTCACTATTTTAGAACTATACAAATAATATACAGGGTTTCAGAAATTTTTTTTAACATTTTCTTTTATATTGTTAGCTAAACAAACTGGGCAAACTGTTTTTTTCATATTCGAATTTCATATCAAAATTTTTGTATGTTTCTTCCATGTAAAAGATTTTTGATTTTCTTTTAATTTTGAATTGCATTTATATTTACGGGATATTTCCTTATTTTGGCAGATTAACATATCTTTCATAAAAAATAAACAAGAATAAACAATTAGCTTAACAATATTATTTCAATACACATATGTATGTAGATCTATAACAGAATCTAACATTTAAATTATTATTACATTTGTTTATTTTCTTTTAACATATTTATATATAATTCATAATTAATCATACATACAAAATATAAAAAAAGAGTATCACAATTATGGAAGCAAGTAAAATCTGAAGCAAAAAAACTTAGATTTAAATCAATTATATTATAAAACTACAATTATTAAACATTTACTTTTAAGTGGCAAACTTTGCTGACAAAACCAGCAATTAATGAAAAAAATTAAAAAAACCTATATATATATCATACAAAATATGATAATGTTATTATGTAGTTTATATTATTAATTAAACGAAAAAATATATATAAATAACACAAAAATTCCCAAATAAAATAACATAACGACGAAGATAAAACTATAAGGCAAAGGATCACATCCTAGAAGAAAAAAGTAAAAAATATTTAAATAAAATTTAAAACAAAATATTGATAAAAAAAACACATTTCAATGTTGTTTTATTCAAACAAATTTATAAAAATGAAATTGAAATGTAGAAAATATTGACAGGTTTATCAAACAAAAACTCTTAATTAAAGTTAAGAACAAGTCTATCCAGAAACTTCACACAGTGTTACGGAAGTTTAAATACCCTTGTATATTTAAAGATTTTTTTTTTACATTAAGAGTTTATTACTTAGATTGTATTGCGTTTTGTTAGAAAAATTTTAATAAATACACAATTTATTTTCAATTATTGAATATTATAATTTAAAGTAATGAATATTTCTACTTGGCGTTAGAGTTGACATTAAGAAATGTTTTTTTTTCCACAACTCTAAAACAGCATTTTGTTCCTGACGCTTGTTTTAAAATGTTTTAAATGCATTTTGTATTTCTCTTAATGGTACAATATTAGACGAATGTTTCTTTCAGACCATTACATTGTTTTATCCATGTACGTTTTCTGATGGAATAAGAATGCCTTAACAAAGCGACTTCTTAAACTGTAGACTTACATTGTGGGTTGAAGCTTACTCTTTCATTGGTTTGGGTATATGTTAGAGGACGTGTACTTAACAAGTACCGTACCCGGAGGTCAAGTCATTGTACAAAAACGTTGCTCTTTCATACTTTATAGCCTTTTTTCTTCTTTTTTTTTAATTAACTAATAATATCAATATGTAGTCAATTCCAGTTTCTACTTTAGTTCTCAATTTATATCGATTACACTTTGCATTGGGGTTTTGGCAAAATAAATAACTGTCCATTCCCTTCGTTTATCGAAAACGCAAGTACGGCCAGGACGTGGTTTACACTCGTAATTCTTATTTTCTTCAAATTTCTTTTTTTATCTTGATACTGTTTAAATTTAAATTTTTTTATCATTAGAGAATTTCACATTGTTCTATAATTTAATTACTGTTTTTTCCACCGTCTTTGAAATTTCATTGTTTTTAAACCACTATGAAAATTTCTTCTAAAAAATTTAATTCTAAAGATCAAGAAATTTTTCGAGGCATTCTAACTGTATCATCATACATCGTTATATAAACTTTTATAACTTAAAATTAAAATACATTTGATTGTAACATACATACATAGGTACATATGTATGTGCTAACAACATTGTTTTGGAGTATACTATATTAGAATTGTTTATTTTTACTTTTGAATAAAAAAATATGTCCAATATTGAAGAAAACTTTAAACCAATTTTCGTTATGAAATCAAAAGTTTGTAAACTTTTGTAAGACGGTGTACACAAATATAGTTTAAAGAAAAAACCTATTTCTATTCCTTAAAACGATTACGATATCAATTAAATTTAAATCTATCATTAAATTTAAATAAAACAAAATAGAATAGATATAGAAAAATTTTATTCGTTTGAAACACCTATTGATGTTATTATGCCATCATTCAAATGTCCGCCAGGGATTCTTTGGGTGAGGCGTATTATTAGTGTCCAATTTTTCAGGATTCTGGTTTTCAGATTAACATGCCCTCAAATCGCCTGTTGAAACCACATTAGGGTCCAGATTATCTAATTCAGGCCTAAAGAAGTTAATTAGGAAGGGCGTATTAAAAATTGTTTTAAAAAACATCAACATAAACAATCATGTTAGTCAACATCCAAATAAACAACACTCCTATAAAATATAACCTGATTTATGTTTGAAAATAGGGATTGTATTCCGTATTTTTCTGTTTTTTTTTTTACTTTTTTGTAACATAAAAAATGTTTTTTTCTATAATACATAAGTCATCAACGTTAAAAATAAAACTTATGAAATCTTATTGTCATAATAAAACACCTACCATTTGCATTTTATAACAAAAAAAATAGGAAATGCAACTAAAACAATTAGATAGAAATTCGTTTATTTATATTATTATGACTACAAACGTTTTAATGTTCTTCGAGAGAGAAAGAGAGAGATCAACATCAATGCGCCAGATGCTAGGCATTATTTCTTTTTATTTTACATTTAACTCACACCTGTTGTTTATATATGTACTTTGCCCATTTGTGCATTCCTTCAGTCTCCTGCTTCTTGGATTGTCTGCGTACTCTCGCTGTGGCTATAGCTATTACTTTTGTGTAATACTCAAAACTCAAAAGAATGGTTCAATAACCCCCCACTAATGTTTTGAGCTCAGCAACAGTGTAGACTATAAACAATGAATGTTGTTTTATAATTTCATGATTAGTTCATTGTCCTCGGAAGTGATCTTTCCTCAGTTAATTCCTCTACTTTTGTGGGATATTTAAGTAATACAGAAATAATCGAAGGCGACAATTTAAGGGTAAGTACATACATACATATATCAATTTTAAACCAAAACCTACTTATATATGTACATAACACATGGGTTTTTTATTACTTAATTTTTACACTAGCGGTATACTTTTTGTACACAGTCATAACTATATTCCAAGTGCCACAAATGTTTGTTCTCTAAAGCCACATGAAAACTTTTGTACTAATTACATATACTACATATATTCTTCATTCAATAAATATTTAACAATGTTCATTTTCTATTAAAATATAGAAGAAGAAGATGCTTTGGACGAATCGGCTCAACAGGCAGAAGTTTCTAATGATTCGGATGCTCCTTTAAAACCCAATGTAAGTATATTTAAACTAAAGTTAACAAAGAAATTATGTGTCGACAATAAATATTTAGAATCTTTCTAAAAACTGAAATAGAATACATATGTAATTTAATAGCACAATTTAAATGATTCCATTCAGATTATTTGTGCATCGTTTTGTACATGTTTTCAACAAATATTTATCCATATTAGAAAAAAAAACTGGAACAATATGTTTATATAAACTAGTGACAGTTCCGTAACGTAGGGAGATTGTATCAGGATCTCCCACACTCCTATGGGAATAGTAAGAATTTATTCATTTTATTTTTCTGAAGGAACAGTATTAGTAACAATATGGTTTTATACCGATAGTACTTCGTCTAAGTCAATAGAGGTTATAAAATGTATTTCAAAGACAAGATCTGTTAATGAAACAGAAAATGATAAACTGTTAAACAGAATGCAAAGCAAAAAGTCGTACGTTCTCTTAAAATTTCCAAAACAATGAAATTTTATATGAATTTTTGAAATGTCATGTAAAATGTTCGGCTCGTTCTTTTAAAAATGTGCGAAGTAGAAGAGAATTATTGTGGATGATATCCAGAATAAATAAATACGCTGATATATTGTTGAATAAATCCGATACAAAGAAGTAATTTAAAAGGATAGTTTAAATATGCCCTTTTCAATGTGGCGGAATACCCGCGTGGATGTTAAGGAAAAATTCGCTGTTTCTTAGTTTCTTTCTATGGCCGTAGTGTTTTAGCTTCAAATGTAAATAAAATTTTACCCAAGTGTTTCCACTTTACATTCAAAGTGTAAATTGAAAGAAACAATAATTTCACATGGAGTTTATGATCGCAGTTTTTAATTTGGTTTATAAACTAAATCAGGGTTTATGTGGACGGATTCTTCTTTCAAGGCTCTGATAATAGACTATAAGTTTGAGTTCTTCAAACTCTTCTAATAATAACTCAACAAAACGTGTCTGACAATCACTGTCAATGAATCTTGGCTTGGTCACCGTTTGTATCGATACACCTGATTCAACGACAATTGATTTCCGTAGACGTTGTATTATATTGCCTCTATCTGCTCGCGATTCAAAAGCAACTTGCAAATGAGATTTCCGCCCATAAGAATTTTCCGCTTAACGGTTTTCCAGCCTTATGTAAATAGAATTTTTTCAATATTCACTTCATTTGAAACTGGAAATCGAGTAGCTAACGAACTTTAACTTTTTCCTATGTAGGTCAATTTTGTTTGTTTTTATTTATACATGCGCCTACGTCATATATTAAGATGAGGTCTGTGCTATTGATCAAATAAAAAAGTTATAGGCTGTCAGCAAAGACGACTTATTATTTAAATTAATTTAATTAACATATGTATGTATAATTTATTTTCTTAATAAAAAGAATGACGAAGATGACGATTATGATCCCGAAGATACACGCAAAAAGAAAAAGGGTAAAAAGCGTAAAACTAAAAAGGGTGAAGAAAAAGGACGTAAGAAGAAAAAACGTAAGAAGAATGAAAGTGAAGAGGATAGTGATATGCGTGATGACGATGACGCTGACTACACAACTACATCATCATCTTCAAAACGAGGCCGTAAAAGGAAAGACGCCGATAAATCGAGTAAAGAAAAAGAGGCTTCCTCGACTGGTAAGAAGGCAATCTCAATTTTTTTTACTTAACCTAACAGCTTAAATTTCTTTTCAAAGGTATGCCTTCCGTGGAAGATGTGTGTTCTGCGTTTAATGTGACTGATGTAGAAATTGAATATTCTGAAACGGATTTACAAAACTTAACCACATATAAGGCATTTACCCAGCATGTTCGGCCTATTTTACAGAAGGAGAATGTTAAAGTACCGGCACCAAAGCTAATGATGTTGGTAGATGCTAAATGGCGCGAATTCTGTGAGGCTAATCCTAATTTGCAAGCAGAGCAGGCAAAGAGCGAGGAAGCTGATGAACCCAGGTCATCTAGATCATCAAGAAATGAAAAGGTTTGCTTTTCTTAGTTTAAAAATCAAATTAAACAAATGAATAAATAACTGTATATTTTAGCCTGACGATTTGTACGAAGAAGAAGAGGAGGAGGAAGAAGAAGAGGAAGAAAAAGAATCATCTTCTAGTGGTCGTCGTAAACGAGGTGGCAGAGGTCGTGGTAAGAAGGGTAGACGTTCCGGAAAAGTTCCCACATTGAAAATTAAATTTGGCAAACGAAAACGCGGCAGTTCAGATGAAGATCAGGATGTTTCAGGTGCATCCGAACGTGACTCTGATTTGGAATTTGAAAAAATGTTACAAAAATCTGATGACAGTGCTGATGACATACCAAATACATCAACAGCTGCTGCTGCAACTAGTGCCGCAGGTACAGATGGCCAAGGTGCTACGAACGAAGATGGAACACCTGTTGTAAGAAAGAAGGCTAAGGTTAAGATTGGCAATAAATTTAAAAAGAAGAAGAAGCTTAAGACAACTTCCCGTTTCCCTGATGGTGAAGAGGGAGAACAGGAACATCAAGATTACTGTGAAGTATGTCAACAAGGAGGTGAAATTATTTTGTGCGATACTTGTCCCCGGGCTTATCACTTGGTGTGTTTGGAGCCGGAATTGGAAGAGCCGCCAGAAGGTAAATGGTCTTGTCCTCATTGTGAAGCCGATGGTGGTGCTGCTGAAGAGGAAGATGATGATGAACATCAAGAGTTCTGTAGAGTTTGCAAAGATGGTGGAGAATTGTTGTGCTGCGATTCATGTCCTTCGGCATATCACACGTTCTGTTTGAACCCGCCGTTGGATACTATACCAGATGGTGATTGGAGATGTCCTCGTTGCAGTTGTCCACCGTTGACTGGTAAAGCTGAGAAAATCATATCTTGGCGTTGGGCTGAACAACAAGACTCAGGATCAAAGAAAGCTAAGTCTAAAGTACGTGAATATTTCGTTAAATGGCATAATATGTCTTACTGGCATTGTGAGTGGATACCAGAAATTCAAATGGAAGTTCATCATCCATTGATGATAAGATCATTCCATCGCAAATATGATATGGAAGAACCACCTAAATTTGAAGAAACTTTAGACGAAGCTGACTCTCGATTCCAACGTATTCAACGTCATAAGGCTAAGGGTGGTATTCAAGCCGATGATGAAGATGAACAATATAAGAAGGATTTAGAAGAACGTTTCTACAAGAATGGTGTTAAACCCGAATGGTTAATTGTTCAGCGTGTTATCAATCATCGTACAGCCAGAGATGGCACTACTATGTATTTGGTTAAGTGGCGTGATCTGCCTTACGACAAATCTACTTGGGAAGATGAATCCGATGACATACCTGGATTAAAGCCGGCAATTGACTACTATTTGGATTTGAGAGCTATGTGCACGTCTGAACAAAGATTGGGAAAGAAGAAAAAGGGACGTAAGAGTAAGGTAAAGGAGCTGGAAGATGAAGACCGTCCAGTTAGGCGTTATACTCCACCTCCAGAAAAGCCCACATCAGATCTGAAAAAGAAATATGAAGGTCAACCACCATTCTTGGAAGGTACTGGCATGCAATTGCATCCTTATCAAATTGAAGGTATCAATTGGTTACGTTATTCATGGAGCAATGGAGTTGATACCATTTTAGCCGACGAAATGGGTTTGGGTAAAACTATTCAAACTGTTACATTCTTATATTCTCTATACAAAGAAGGCCACTGCAAGGGCCCTTTCCTGGTAGCAGTACCACTTTCCACTATTATCAACTGGGAGAGAGAATTTGAGCTATGGGCCCCAGATTTCTACTGCATTACCTATGTTGGCGATAAAGATTCTCGTGCTGTTATACGTGAAAATGAATTGTCCTTCGAAGAGGGAGCCATAAGAGGTGGCAAAGCGTCACGCTTACGTACAACGCAATACAAATTTAATGTCTTGCTTACTAGTTACGAATTGGTCTCTATGGACGCAGCTTGTTTGGGCTCAATTGAATGGGCTGTTTTAGTGGTAGATGAAGCTCATCGTTTAAAATCGAATCAAAGCAAATTTTTCCGTATTCTGAATTCATACAATATTGCTTATAAATTGCTTTTGACCGGTACACCCTTGCAAAACAATTTGGAGGAATTGTTCCATTTGCTTAATTTCTTATCCAGAGATAAATTCAACGATTTAAACGCTTTCCAAAATGAATTTGCCGATGTTTCAAAGGAGGAACAAGTAAAACGTCTTCATGAAATGTTGGGACCACATATGTTGCGTCGTTTAAAGGCCGATGTATTGAAGAATATGCCTTCTAAATCCGAATTCATTGTAAGAGTTGAATTATCGGCTCTTCAAAAGAAATTCTATAAATTTATTTTAACTAAGAATTATGAGGCTTTGAATTCAAAGAGTGGTGGTAACTCTTGTTCTCTCATTAACGTGATGATGGACTTAAAGAAATGTTGCAATCATCCCTATCTCTTCCCTTCGGCAGCCGAGGAAGCTCAAACTACTGCTGGAGGCTTATATGAAATAAATTCTTTAACTAAAGCCGCTGGGAAACTAGTTTTACTTTCCAAAATGCTTAAGCAGTTGAAAGAACAAGGTCATCGTGTTTTAATTTTCTCACAAATGACAAAAATGTTGGACATTTTAGAAGATTTTCTGGAAGGTGAGGGCTATAAATATGAACGTATTGACGGCGGTATCACTGGAAATTTAAGGCAAGAAGCTATTGATCGGTTTAATGCACCAGGAGCTCAGCAATTTGTTTTCCTGTTAAGTACTCGCGCTGGTGGCTTGGGTATTAATTTAGCTACCGCCGACACTGTAATTATCTATGACTCTGACTGGAATCCTCACAACGATATCCAAGCTTTCTCTAGAGCTCATCGTATTGGTCAGGCCAACAAGGTCATGATATACCGCTTTGTTACACGTAACTCTGTGGAAGAAAGAGTAACCCAGGTTGCCAAACGCAAAATGATGTTAACCCACTTGGTGGTTCGACCTGGCATGGGTGGCAAAGGAGCTAATTTTACAAAACAAGAATTGGATGATATTTTACGTTTCGGTACCGAAGAACTTTTCAAAGAAGATGATAAAGAAGAAGCTATTCATTACGACGATAAAGCTGTTGGCGAATTATTGGATCGATCCAATAAAGGCATTGAAGAAAAAGAGTCCTGGGCTAATGAGTATTTGTCATCTTTCAAAGTGGCTTCTTATGCCACTAAGGAAGAGGAGGAAGAAGAAGAAACGGAAATAATTAAACAGGAAGCTGAAAATTCTGATCCTGCCTACTGGGTAAAACTGCTACGACACCACTACGAACAGCATCAGGAAGATGTTGGCCGTACTTTGGGCAAAGGTAAACGAGTACGTAAACAAGTTAATTACACCGATGGCGGTGTAGTAGCTGCCGATACAACGCGCGATGACACAAATTGGCAAGATAACAATTCTGAATATAACTCCGACTACTCCGCTGGTTCGGATGAAGATGGTGGTGACGACGATTTTGATGAACAAAATGGTGGAGAAGGCCGAAAAGCGCGTAGACGTGTTGAACGCCGTGACGATAGACCACTGCCTCCCCTTTTGGCTCGTGTTGGTGGCAACATAGAAGTTTTGGGCTTTAATGCCAGACAACGTAAGAGTTTCTTAAATGCCATCATGCGTTATGGCATGCCTCCTCAGGATGCTTTTAACTCGCAATGGTTGGTACGGGATTTAAGAGGAAAATCGGAACGAAACTTTAAGGCTTATGTTTCCCTTTTCATGCGTCATTTGTGTGAGCCTGGTGCAGATAACGCAGAAACATTTGCTGATGGTGTTCCCAGAGAAGGCTTATCTAGGCAACATGTTTTAACACGTATTGGTGTCATGTCATTAATACGTAAAAAAGTGCAAGAGTTCGAACATATAAATGGATACTACAGCATGCCAGAATTGATTTTAAAACCCTGTGAACCTGTTAAAAAAGAAGAAAGCAATGAAAATCCCATTAAACCAGAAGATAAGAGCGCTACTACCAGCACCAGTGCTACGCCAGCCACTAGTGCGGCACCCAGTCCAGCTCCAGCGTCGGAAAAAGCAGATGAGAAAAACAACACAGCATCTGATAAAAATGAAGAAATTAAAAAAGAAGCCGAATCCGAAGATAAGAAATCAAGTGATAAAGACGAAGATAAAAAAGAAGAAAAACCAGAAGCCACACCTGTCGTCAAAGCCGAAAAGTCTGATAAAGATAAGGAAGGTGGAGCAAAGGAGGTGAAAGCCGAAATATCTGAAACTCCTGGTGGTGAAAGTGATAAAGTGGAAGGCGAAAATAAGGAAATCAAGGATGAAGGTAAAAAAGACGATAAAGAGGCGATTAAACCAAAAGTCGATGATGATAAAACTACCGAAATCATTGACGATGATGACGATGACGTGCTGATTGTTAAAGAAGATGGTGAATTGGAAAAACCCAATTCCTCTGGTAATAAGGCTTCAGTTACAGCAACATCAACAGCTGATCCTAAGGACGCAAAACCTAAAATTGAAGAAAGTTTGGAAGTACTAAAACGTAAATTTATGTTCAACATAGCCGATGGCGGTTTCACCGAGTTACACACTTTATGGTTAAATGAAGAAAAAGCTGCTGTTCCTGGTCGTGAGTATGAAATTTGGCACCGTCGTCATGATTATTGGCTTTTGGCTGGTATTGTCACCCACGGTTACGGTCGCTGGCAAGATATACAAAATGACATTCGATTTGCCATCATCAACGAACCATTCAAAATGGATGTTGGTAAAGGAAATTTCTTGGAAATAAAGAATAAATTTTTGGCCAGGCGTTTCAAATTACTCGAACAGTCGTTAGTAATTGAAGAACAATTGCGTAGAGCCGCCTTCCTAAATCTGGCTCAAGACCCTAATCACCCAGCCATGTCGTTGAATGCACGTTTTGCTGAAGTCGAATGTTTAGCCGAGTCCCATCAACACTTGAGCAAGGAATCCTTGGCTGGCAATAAGCCAGCTAACGCTGTTTTACACAAAGTTTTAAATCAACTGGAAGAATTGCTTTCCGATATGAAAAGTGATGTTTCACGTTTACCCGCCACTCTGGCACGTATACCACCTGTAGCACAACGTTTGCAAATGTCGGAGAGATCAATTTTATCACGCTTGGCTGCAACAGCTGGAAACGCTACCAATGCCGGTAAGTATTTCATTATTTATTCATGTTTCTTTTTTGAGCTACAATTTGAATTTGTTAGGCATCTTAACGCTTTTGAAAGCTGCCATTCTGAAAAAAATTAGAAGACTACACCAAACTGAGCATACTGTCATATATTGGGTTGTTCGGAAAGTAATTAATTTTTTTTTTTTTGCGAAATGAAAGACTGTTTTCGTATAATATCAATCAAGTGGTCATAAACTTTTGAATCTGATCACGTGTTGTACATCAAAATTGCCGGATCGAAATTTAGCGAACCAGTTCTGGCGTTGGCGTATTGTCAACACATCGGCCAATTTCTTTCTGTCTTGAACAGCATTTTTACCCTTTCTGTAGTAAAACAGTAAGATATGTCGAAAATGCTGCTTATCGCTCTCTATATTTAAAAGGGCACCAACCAAAAACTACTGCGTTGAATTAATTGGAATTTTTCAAACACAAGCCTTGCTATATGAGCTCTCAAAGCATATAAAAATTATACGGCTTAAGTGTGAATTTGGGTGCAAAAAAATACAATTAAATCCTCTCTCGGGAAAAAACGAAATTACTTTCCGAACAACCCAATAGATAACGAATCGATAATAAGACTATAAATACCCATGAGTTGCGTTGTGTTAGTTATGACGGGCAGGAAAGGACTAGTAAATGATCACCAACCGCAGTAGAGTTCAAAGAATATAGGTATATAATATAGTATATAGTAATAGGAGTTAACTAACTTACAACAAAGACCTAGTTACCCTCAAACCGTTTTACGGTTCAGATGAATTTGTGTGCTAGGATTAGATTTCCTTCTTTGCAGCCAAAGCTGTACAATGACAGAGGAAGAGGATGTCATTATTCACTTCCACTTCGTGGCTCACTCTCCAATTACAGCCTTTAATAAACCGTTTGAGATGCATATACTCTCTATATATGCATATACAGTGCTTGACAAAACAATGGAAACTTTTTTAAAAATGTACTTAATCGGACGAAAATTTAACATGTTTTTTAAAAATCGGCAAAACATTTGTGGAGTTTATTAATATGCACTATTATTAACGTTTCTGTATATTAAAATTATGTATAAAAATGAATTATATAATTCAAAAATTAAAAAAGTTTCCAAAGTTTCCAATGTTTTGTCAAGATCAAATATGTGAATAGAATTATTTTTTTCTAATTACTGAATTATATAGTCTTTTTATATATTTTTTAAAATACAGAAATGTTAATAACAGTGCATATTAATAAAAGGCATTAATATTTTGCCGATTTCTTAAAAAGATTTTTAAATTTTCGTCCGATTGTAACACATAAATATATTTTTGAAAAAGTTTCCATTGTTTTGTCATGCACTGTATATATCTGGATTACAGTCTTTCTGGTCAAATATAATACTGTTTTCAGGAACGGCTCAAAAATTGTTATGGGATGTTTGTATCTTCGCTGAAGATTTCTGAAACGGCCGTAAACATAATGGAGTTTAGCACATGCATTCAGTCATTGTAGCAACTAGCTGTAAATAGATTGAAACTAAACGGGACACTCATATTTGCAGTTAGAATTGGACCTTATTTCAGCACGTGTAGTTCTCGAATTCGTTGTGACCTAGACAGATTCATAATAAGACAACACAACTACAAAATTTTTGTAACTGTGTTATTACTAATTATGAGAAACTTGAGACGTCTCCTCTTTATGGATTCTACCCAAGTTATCTAAAAACTTATGGATTTCTGATATAGTAAAACGAATTGATAATTTTAAGCGTATACCAACCAATTAGTCTAATGGCTTGCCACCGAGAAAGCTTCGCATGAACACATAACTTAATTTTAATTTTTCGTAAAATAAAGCAGTTTTAAACAAATAAAATTATTTTCGAAAATATTTGTTTGTGAATACACTTTACTCTTTTTAAATATAATCTATTAAACTCAACGTTGACTGTGCTCTTAGTATTTAGTATTTTGCTTAATATTGTTTAAATACATAAATATAATAATCGTAATATTGCTTAAATAAATATAATAATCGTAATTCATTTCAGCTCAACTAATGGCTCAATTCCCGGCCGGTTTCCAAGGAACCGCGCTTCCAGCATTTACAGGTGGTCCAGCTGGCAACTTTGCTAATTTCCGACCCCAATTTTCTGTCCCTGGCCAATTATCGAATAACTCAGCAGGACCCAATGCAACCGGAAATTAAATTAATTCAAAACAGTAATGAAAATATGATTCTTACGTTTTAGTTTCGTATTTATTTTAAAGCATAATTTCTATAAGTTTGCACAAATTGTGCAAGGAATTTTACATTATTATACATATACAAAATATTTTCGTTTAAACATAGTTAATTTGATTTAATAATACAATACATCTTATTTTATAATGTCGAATGTTTCTTTATTTTTCTATATATTTGATTTCATTTTTGGTTAGGTTTTAATTTTGTTTTATTTAATTTTCGTTTACAATTCTTACATAATTGATTTTAAATTATAAAACTACAATAACAATAATAAATGTATTATTAATCACATACCCTATATATTCATATAAATTAGATGTCCATTAAGATTGGAAACGTATCTACATATACAAAATTATTTAAAAATCCCATAAAGTAAATACAATACACATATATGAAGTAATTACTCCTTTTGCGGTGAAATATTGTCACGTGTATCAAACTACATTCACCAAGTGAATATTTATTATTTCTGCTGCATAAAAAATAATATTGCATTGGTGGAATGCCAGCGATTAATTCTTTTATTACAAACATCCCAAATAAATATATCAATAAACTAAATACATTAAGAATTTGTTTTTTTTTTTAATATAAGCTATAGTCACACGGAAAGTGATAAAAACCTACTGTCTGTTAGACTAAAATCGGTGCTAAACTGCCTCGCAGATATTGGTCACACGATTGGTGTTACGTCTTTTTCAGACATGATACGTAAAATATTGGATCCAATGGAAACCGAGCACGAATGCAGTGATCATAAAAGCTTGTGCCTTGCGGTTGAGGTGAGCACGGTTTCCTGGCTTATGCGAGAAGGATAGCTTTTCTAACCTAGCAAGACTCTGAGTGTAAATAAAACTTCCAAGAGTTTTTCAAAAATATGTCGTTCGGAGTCGATTTCAACTGCAATCAGGGACTGTAAGTCCCGCCACTCATACATATATAAAGTTAACACACACAACATATGTAAGTGGTGTAAGAAGCTAGGTTGTAATCCTGACTGAAGGGTTGTAATGACAAATTATATACGTATCATAACAAAGCTAACAAAATATACATAGTATATGTTGGAATAGAAGCGTCCCATTTATTAAACTTCTTTATATCCTCAACAACCTAGCAATTTCTATCTACGCATGTACAGTGGACAGCAAAAGTCTTAGTACGGCAATATATTTTAGAAATTTCATAAATTTTAGCCAAAAGTCTGTATAAAAATTTATAGTTTATATAGTTATTTTATTAATTTATTTCTGTTTTATTATAAAACAAACAATTTTTTAATGTTTTTCATAAAACAAGAGAAAAATAAGGAAAAGTTTCAGATGACTCCATAGGTACCCCCAAGGAGAATCCTGAGTAAATTTAAAACTCAAAGGCCTAATATACGAAAATGTTATCCCTTATATTTAGTAGGATATCCCTTAAGGTCACAAGCACTCCATTTAACCCATTTGGAATTGAATGTACAAGTTTTTGTTTAGTGTTTTCTGGTGGCACCATGGGCAGTTTTTCAGTTGACTTTTGTTTGAGGTTTAGCGATTGCGTAACCGTTCTTTCAAATGATCTCCTAAAATACTCTCTTGAAGTCAGTCATATCGGGATTTTGTGCAAGAGTATTAAGCCTGTGGGGACTTTTTTGTCAAAATATATTGGAGTACTAAGACTTTTGCTGTCTACTTTATATGCAGACAAAATCAGTCAGTGTAGTGAAATATAATCCAGTTTCTTCTCCTACTCTTAGGACTAGTTTCGTACCGGCTTAGCCTTAATCTTATGCAACACTACAGTACGGTATAATTCCAAAGGACAATCCTAATGGTCCTGATCCTGATCTTGCCAGTTCATGCGCCTTTTTGTTGCAAGTAATATAGCAATGACCATACATACAGCTTGATAATTTAACAATCCAACATAGTCACTTAACTGCCTTTTACACTCCCAGACTAGATGTGATATGTTTTCTCAACGTCCATCAGAATTGCCTGATTATCTATATAACTTTTTACCCTTCGTCTTCGATTTATGTTTCCTAGCCAGTTCCGGCGCCTTAACGACTCCTAGAATCTCTGCCTAAAAAACACTAGATTCAGCTGGAAAACTGTATGATCATCTGACAGTAGGTTTCATAGACAAATACATCTGCTCCCATGCCTGCCTTCACTTTGAACCCATCTGTGAAAAATTACTAGCCATAAGAGTTTATTCATGTACTATAGAAATAAACAGTGCCTATAGAAAACTATAGAATAAAACAATGCCCGACAGTCGAACTGACTTCACCCTGCCAGCCTGTGGTCCTTTTAGTAGAGTCGAGTGGCCCACCCTACACATACCCATTACACCATATATTTCAAAATTTAACGCGTAAACAAATTTTTGGCACCTTAAGGCCTAACTATAATTTGCTAATCCAATTTTATTAACCAACCATCCAATCCAGCGAATGCAACATACAAACCCAGGACAAACAAAAACAAAAAAATTTGTTGGTCGCTGCTGTTTGGATAGAAAAAGCAAAAAAAAATTTTTTTCTTAATTTTTTTTTTGAAGTGTGGAAATTCACCAGTTGTGGTGAGTTTTTTACAAAATGTGGTGAATTATCCGGTGTGGTGAATAAAATCGAAATTCACCAAAATGCCGTTATTCGAAATGGGTACTGTGTTACTATAAATCCATGTACTGTATGTTGTGATTTGGACGGTGCGTGTCTAGAATAAGTCATTTTCACATCTGTTAGTGGAGGCATTCACCGATATGTCTGGTTCCTGCATTAAAACAATGTTGCCATTATGTCATTCTATTTAAAATTAGAAAACTGCATACAAAAAATAATTAAATTTTAATTATTTTGTAAATGAATTTTTAAATAATTTCTTTCTTTTATGTTCTATTCCCAAAATGCTTTTTTGCAAATTGGAAATTCTTTGTCGAAATATTTATAAATTTGTGTGCTTTTTTGCTTGTAAAATTTGAATAGGATCTAAAGTTAACATTAGGAAAAATTATTAAAGATTCGTTAATTTTTTTCGTTTTCAAAAGCTGATTACATATTTATTATATAGTTTCCTGGCAACAAATTTTTCAAAACAAACCAAAATTTCAAAACATTTCAGCACTTTTTACAGATTTTATGATTTGCGCTATTCAACTATAAATGGGGTTAGGCAGGCTAAGGGTAAAGGTCTTAAGAAGCCCCGGTTGTTTAGCCAGGGGCTACTAACAACGTATGTACGAAAAGTAATGAGAATGCGTTGCTCCGACATTTTTTACTAAACCTTATAGGCCATTTACACTACAGCGAAATCTAGTACTTATGAGATTTCGAGCCAAATCTAGTTGATTTTAACTAGATTTCCCATACAAAACAAAATCTACTTATTTAGTAGATTTCGGCAAAATCTACTCAAAATCTAGTAAAAATAGAAATGCAACTATGTGTTTTGCCAAATAGTACTTAAAAATACAACGCTGAGCAGGAAAAAATGACATTTCAATTTAAAAACAAAACTTTAACTTCTTCACGCCCTTGGTCACATATGTGTACGTTTAATTTTTTATAATCATAATTATAATAATAATAAAAAAAACAAAAATTTTATAGTAAGTTATTGACTACCAAATCCTCAGACCGTTTGTCTGCAGTGATGATATTATTTCCGACGCATAGTTAGATAAATAAAAAAATGTGAAATAATTCTTCGGCAATCTGTTTTAGTAGATTATATCAAGAATAATATTTGAAAAAAAATAATATCAGTTATATTTAATATAATAACGGTATGGATCATTATCCTAAATACAAGGAACTGAAAAATCTCCCCAGATGTCACGACAAAAATTGTGTAAGACGAACTCTACATTTGTGAGAAATGTTAAGAATATATACGCCTGATATGCCCGGAATGTATGAAATCATATCACACATAAATTACCATTAACGCTCAGTGGCCACAAATGTGGACGTTATCCCTTTTTGTGAATTTTCATTGTTTTTTGTTTTCTGAATTCCTATTTAAATAAAATTAAATAATTTAAAAAGAAAACAAAATTTAATCATTTTTTTGTCACCATAAAAAAATCGTCCCTGAAGAGGTTAAGCGTAACAAATGAAAAGTTTGGCGGCTTTTCGATGAACATATCATATGAAATATTAGGAATATATTGCTCCCAGAATGACCCATGACGAACCTGTATTAAAGTGCGGTTTAATATTTATATATTATTACCTATATATATGTTTACGGCACTAAATGTCCTATATTTTTCATTTTTGTTTGGTATTAAACTAAATTTGGAAATATTATTATTTTCTTTTAAATTTCAGTCAGCTGTTTTTGTTATTAAAATGAAATCTTGCTACTGTCAAATAAATCCAGTGTAAACGATCTAGATTTTGAGCAAGATTTGAAATCTAATCTACTAAATTTCGCTGTAGTGTAAATGGCCTATTACGTTTCGAATCAACTGTTTTTGTTTTGTATATGAGTTTTTCTATTACATTCCGTACGGTAAGTATAATAAATATATTTTTATAAAACTACCATTTGATGCAAAAAGGTACTCTTTCAGTTATAGTTCAGTACTATTTTAAAATTTCAATATTGCAACACTGATATAGATGACAACAGAGGTCGGGTTGCCAGATGGCAACTCAAAAGCTGGATTCACCCATTTTGTTCCGAACGTTTGGCGTTTCTCTTTTTGAGAGAGAGAGCGAAAGAGAGTAAGATTGCTTCGGAACAATTTCAGCTCGAATTGGTTTAATTTTAATTTTTGTTCTGAAACAATCGTACTGTGCTGCCAGATATTTTAATTTTTGAAGTAAAGTTGAACTGAGCTGCCACATCATATTATATGTATATTTGTATGTATGTATTGTATAATAAAATACAGAGCGGTTGTTTAATACTGTTTGTTTATATTGTTTGTTTAATTATAAAAAACAAATAACTGAATATTACTAAAAAAACTAAATAATTAAGCCAAGAAAACAAACGAATTGCAGTCATCTGCTACTGTGCTGCCTAATTGTAAAACTAACAAGCATCGTTTACAAAAATATTTCATATGGTAGCCCTGTTTTTACGGAACAATTGTTCGAAGTGGGTGAATCGTTTCGGAACAAACTCTCAAAAAACTGAATTTGTTCCGGAACAAGAATTTTGTTCCGAAACAATGGGTGAATCCAGCTAAAGTAACACTCGTCAAGTTGCCAGATGCCAATGCAACTGAAGGTTGGTAGCAATCCATAATCGACCCATTAGATTGAAAGTGTATTTGATTTGTACGTGATATAGATGTAAATTTTTTACTTTAAATAGGCAATTCTAAGAAATAATATTTTTAGTCTATTTTGTCTGGTAACTGTATTTCAAATTTCGTTAATAACATCAAATGAGACAAAGTCTAGTACAAATAAGTAAGTAAGTAAGTAAATTTATTGAGGCTTTTTCTTTTTCGATAACATATGTTTACTTAACTGACTATTAACATGTATATGTATAACATAGAACTATTGTTGTCTTATTCTACTATGCGATACTTTATGAAAAACGCTACTTGCTATTTTTTCCTTAGGAGGATATAATAAATAACATAACATTACATGAGAACAAGGTTTGCTCAAGACCTTTAACTTTTTCCGACAGAGCAAGAGAGTCTGTCTAATAGGTAAATAAATAAATAAAAATAAAATACATAATACATAACACTTAAAACGAGATAACAAAAAAAACAAAAATCTGTTACAAAAATAATTATGACCACAGAATTCAAAATTCAACATACTTGAGTGTAGATATCACAGATATAGATATAATATTAAATGAACGATATGGTACGAAAGTTCAGGTACATATCAGAAACTTATATTAGTTAACCGGAGTGAGCTAAGCTCATAAATTGAATATTTTTCTTTTTAGCTCCTATGGGAGCCAGGCCTAGTACAAATAATTGTATAACAATTAGCTTCTATATACAATATTTTGTCATCGTCACTGAACATACCATTCGTTAAAAGTCAAATTTAACGAAAAAAATAAAAATAACGTGAAGTGGGCTGCAAAATTCCCTTCTTTCTTTCCGGTTGTCAAAAAGGTACGAAAGCAATGAATTTGCTGCTTACGCCGAATAAAAAAATTTTGTTAAAGATAATGAACATCTTAAAATTAATAAGTGAATTCTTCTGTTATTTCAGTGCAAGGACGACAAATACATTAAAATATGGCTGACGTTGATGTGTAAGTATTCATTTTTGTTATGATTGGAGGAGAACAAGCGCCAATTTCAAACAAGTTTAAATTGTCATATAAACTTATCAAAATCTGTATGGTATCCAGGTTTAACAAATTATCTTTTGTTTTATATATTTGTAGAGATGTACCCTCAGCTGCTCCCGCTGTTGGTGGAACCATGGATATTAACCAAGCTTTGCAAGAAGTCTTGAAGAAATCTTTGATTGCCGATGGTCTCGTACACGGTATTCATCAAGCTTGCAAGGCTTTGGACAAGTAAGTCAAAGCTTTTCTAAGTGTATAATGAGCTGAAACTAATTTCGTTTATTTGCAGACGTCAAGCTGTTTTGTGTATCTTGGCTGAGTCTTTTGACGAACCCAATTACAAGAAGCTCGTTACTGCCCTCTGTCATGAACATCAAATCCCCTTGATCCGCGTTGATTCCCACAAGAAGCTCGGTGAATGGTCTGGTTTGTGCAAAATCGACAAAGAAGGCAAGCCCCGTAAGGTTTGCGGCTGTTCCGTTGTTGTCATCAAGGACTTCGGTGAGGAAACCCAAGCTTTGGATGTCGTCAAGGAGCACCTCAGACAAAACAGTTAAACTTCTAATTCTACTTGTAGTCTAATCTGTAAATGGGGTTCATCATTTTCGATGATAACGATGCATCTTGTTTTTGTTTTTATCAAAAACACACCAAAATAACAACAATAAATATGGCTTGAAACATAGATGTATAAAAACAAAACAAAAAAAAACTATTCTTGTATTTAAGTTAAATCAGGACAAAAAAATTTTTTATTATTAAAATTCATAAATATTAAAAACAAAAAAGTGAGAGTGGAGTGAATATAATTTGTTTTTAAAAAGCATCGATATTTCCGCACCCTTGCTGAGTGGCATGTTTATACACCTTTAATGCATTCCTTTTTGTGTTTGGGCCAATCATTCAATTGACATTCCCTGTGAAATAAAAATAATTATGAACATCATACATAGATTCTGAAGTGGCTAAAATATAAAAGCAACTCAAACTTAGTAGCTGTGCCAATTGCAAAAAATTGTGTTACAGATGGTAATCAAGATTAAAAGTTTCAATTGTAAAATTATTTTTTCACTGCAACTACAACTTTTTTGTTGTCAGTTGACATCGCAACTGAAGTATGGTTTCTGTTCATAGTAGGAAAGTAAATTTATACTACGTACACATTTATTAGCTCATATCGGAAAATTTAATAGTAAATGCTTTAAAATTATGTTGTAACTTTTCTCTTTCATGTGTTAACTAAAAGTTAGTGTCTGAGAACTACTATCCGGAAGGCAATTTTTTTCATTATTTTGAATTTGATGTCATTCGCTTTCTATTAAATACGTTTGATCCTTAAACAAAGCTTCTTAAAAATATTACAGACCTTTTAACATCGATTTCTATGAAATATGCAAACGCGATCAAAAGGTAGAATATATTTTCTGGAAAGGTTGAGATATGAAAAGTTTAATACATACAAACACACATACTTGCTATGTTGAAATAGAGCGGAGAAAGAATACCATATTCTTTTAGGCGAAAACTGGTTGATCGAAACAAACAATGCTTTGTGTTCTACATACGTACATATTAGGGTAGTCGTTTACGATCATAACTCGCCTTCTAAACTAGGTAGTGGATAAAGGAAAGGACAATACAAAAATTTTAATATGTTGTACATACAAACATTTGGCATGTGAAATAGAGCTACGAATACCATTCTCTTTGTCGAAAACTAATTGATCAAAACAAACCGCTTTGTGTTCTATATACATACATATTAAGGTAGTCAAACTTCAAAATTCCCATCTAAAATGGGTGGTGGATAAAGGAAACGCGTGGTGTATCGCCTCTCAAGGTGGCCCCTGTTGGTAAATTTTTTTATTTATTTTAGAATACTATAAAAATTTTTTTGCTATAATTTTATTAAATTTACGCTAATTTCAATGATATGTTACAATTAATCTGAATATAAAAACGTATATTCATAGAACCTTAGAATTAAAACTGGATCAAAAATGAATTGAAGGCCAGAAAGTGATCGATACAATAGGGAGTGGATTTGTATCTCACAGTTCAAAACAACTACGTAATATTTCTAACATTGTAGGATAGTTTTAATTGATGGTACAGTTATGCTGTTTAAATTCAGAAAATCTGAAGCGTTTTATCATGTCCGCTTAATGTTCGAAGCTATTTATTGCGTTAAAGTATGTATTTTTATTTCGAAATTAATACAAAACGACAATTGAAATTTAACAATATTAGACTCGATTATATATTCGTTACAAGGATATACTTTAAAATTTGGATACAAGGACTAGCCGCTGTAAAAGCTCCCACACCGGATATAAATTGCTTTTTTGATCGACTTGAATGATTATAAAAGCGTTGATGACAAAATAGGTTGTGTGTCCCTCAGCAAAAAAAGTAACCATATTTGACTTTAATTCCAGAAACAATATACTTGATAAAATATCAAAAGAGTCAGAAAATTTTATGTTGCAAGCCTTGATAATTCTACTAAATCTAATCGTAACTTCTCACGTATTTCTCCATCAGAACTAAACGAACTCCACCGCCATCGTTTGGACAGACACTGTAAAATTTTGTATTAAATCTTTGTATTTAGGTTAGAGGACTTGTACTTGTCAATTAAGGCAAGTACAGTACCCGGAGGTCGAATTGACCCATTGTACAACGTCCTAGTTTCTCACACCACTTATGTTGTGTGTATTAATTTTATACATGAGTGGTGGGACCTACAGTTTAAAGTCGACTCCGAACGACAGATTTTTATTTATTGAGAAAATTTTCATGGCAATTTTTATTTACTCTCAGAGTTTTTGCCAGAAATCTACTGAGAGGAAGTCGCCGAAAAAATACTTTTTGTATTTTGTCTTTGATGCCTGGCCTGGGGCTCGTACCCAGGCTTTTGCGTCTAATAAGCCAACACACTACCTACTAGACTACGGCGACTTCGAAACTATTTATCTATTTAATACATTCGAAAAATTTTCAACTTTCAAGAACAGACATGCTTTAGGAGTTACATATATATTAGATATTGAATTGTTGGCTGAAAGCGACATTGACAACTATAGCCTTTAGTGATCATTACTGGTCCCTCTCTTAAAAGAGCACAAATATACAACTGAATAAGATCGCCGCGACTGTAGAAAATGACCGAAATCAAAACGGCTCGTGTCAACGCACATTTGATCATCCTACGCTGATTAGGGATAATTTGAACTCTATAGTGCCAAATGACTTCAAACACTATGATACAAACTATTTACATTAAGATACCAAAAGATAATGATGAGCGGACCACAAGGTTGGGGTATTGTCACTAATAATTCTCTTCAACATATATCTAGCTGTTCTTCTGAATCAGCGGCAGAACATCTCAATAATGTCATATGTCGATGAATGTATACATCTACTCATCGGCAGTAGACATTGATGACATAAGTGCTAGAATTACATACTAACACTGGCTATCACTCCCAAATCAACGGTATCGCTCTTCACACCATGAACTAAAGAAGTAAGATGCGAATTTGACATCTCAGTCGAACGTAACCAACTTCCTACGGTTAGAAATCCCAAAAATCTTGAGGTAATAGTCAACAGTCTCCTTCATTTCTACTCGCATGCGATTTACATCAATCAATAAATGAAGACAAGTAACAAGCCCTAAAAGAATTGGCAGCGACATCTTGAGGCGTATACAAGGAGACATTGATTCCAATGATTAAGATTGTAGGGCGCTCGCTCCTAAATTATGCTGCACCACAGCAATACCTGAATGCCGAATGCGACGGAAAGTGTAAGAATGGCAAGAAGAGACCAAGTTATTGCCAATCATGCATCACAATGCCCCAAACAATACTTGGTGACATGTTATCAGGAGGAATTCTTCCTACCATAACCTAATACCTAATCATCCTTTCACCAAATCTAATTTTTGACATCATTTTATTTGACAGGGAAACATCAGAACTGTTATAATAACTATAGCCTACATCGAGTCTTGAACGTTCCGAAACTCATGACACGAAATTGAAAGGTTCAAAATCTTTAGTTTTAACAATTTAAATGAATTAATTAACAATTTAAAATAAAAAAATTATTGAAACAAATGCTAATTGAATATTATTTTTTATTGCTTTTGGTTTAAAAGTTAATAAATACAATTTGTCAGATGCGAAGAAACATTCGAAGTCAAACATAATAATATATACTAATTTTAGGAATTCAATATAAATTTAGATCTGATCTAATCGAATATCAAGATTAATTGCTTTTTTCAAATTCGGAGGTCTAAAAATATTTGTGTATGAAGAATTAATCGGATTTCTGTTATGTTGTGGCTTTAGATAAATTTATTTTTATTATTTTGAGTCATTCAGTCACTTTAACGGTAATGGTTGTCCACTTTACGCATGTAACTTGCTTTTTGTTTTTGGCCACTTTATGTGATTGTTTCATAAATACATTCTCTGTTATCCAAACAAACATACAAATAAAGAGAAAAGAAAGTGAAAATTTATTATGCCTAGAGGCAAAGGTGCTGGTCTTAAAAGACCAATTATAAATATATCGAACATATCATCTGCTATAGAAGATATAGAAAAAGGAATGACCATTGAAACTGCTGCCAAGAAACATACAATTGCAAAAACGACCTTGTGGAGACATTACAAACGACATCAATTGTCTGGCCAGCAGCAGCAGCAACAGCAACAACAACAATCGTACAATGATTATGTCTCAAATATTAGCAATAACAACATGCACATATTTACTGACGAAGAAGAAATCTTCTTGGCTGAATACATTAAGACGCTTGCTAAACTCCAGTACGGTCTGTGTGGCAATGACATAAGGAAGTTTGTATATCTCATAGCACAGAGAAATAATAAAAATATGCCAAAAACATGGATAGAAAATGAATCGGCAGATATTGAATGGTTAGTTGGTTTTATTAAAAGACATCCGAGTACACCATTAGAAAAATCATCCATAGCATATCCCCCAGCAATGGCAACAACGGCAACAAGTTCCCAGCAGAAAATAGATTTTAATATCATACCAAACAATCTGAATGATTCGATATCACTTTACCTTTTTAGTCAAATTTATCAGTTGATGAAGACAACTAATAGCAACGCTTCGGAAAAATCAGTAAATTTGGAAAAATAGTTGGACTAAATGTTTATACCATAATGGTAGATGTTGAAAAAAAAAGAAAAACTGTTGAATTTTAGACATAAGAGAATTCATTAAAAAAAATTACTTTCGCCAAAGATGAAGTACAAAATTTAAACTGCCTAAGGCCATTAATACGACTAGGAATTAAAAAATGTCAGAAAGATACACAAAATCTACTATTTCTCGGTTTTTGCAATTTAATAATAGCTTAATAATATAATTTAGTAATACTATAAAACTGATTTTATTAGTTAAATACTGACAAATTACTTTTTATTTAAGAAAATTTACACTAATATGAACCACCAAAAAATCTAAAGAAGTGTAAATGATTTAAGACTTCCTCTGTATAAATTCTAAATTAAATTGAATTCTAAAACTACCAACTTTTAACTTCGTTATATTAGTGCTCAGCTTTCTAAAGAAGTTTTTAAGTAAATGAAAGCGCTATAGATTGCAGTGTGGAAATAGTGAATTATGAATGAAAATGATTTTGTTTTTATAAGGCAAACAGTTTCAAAATGGTCGATCTCCTGAAAATACTTGTCTTGCAGAGAACAAACCAAACTGAAATTCACAATACATTATAGTTGGTCTGAAAAGTTTATAGACTAATACACAGAAGGCATTACTAGTAATAAATCCATATTATTTTTAGTTATCCAAACTATCACGTGTACACATTTTACAGCTGCCGGACGATTAGTTTGTGGGATAGAGCACTTTGGATGAAGCAACTTTTGTCAGTTTGAAGATTATAGAAATAAAGAAATTTCGAAATTGCTTTTTGAAAAAAAAATATTGTTAAAGCCAAGTCTAGGTTTGATAAACATTATTAAAGTTTTGCAAGATAAAAATTAGCCGTTATAAGGTTAGTGCTAAATTCAAAGTACGCTCCAAATAGGCTATTACTGACGCAAACAGCAAAAAACTTCACAATATGATATGGTAGATCACAAAGTGAAATTTATCGAAATGAGTGAAACTCTAAAGACATCAAATGAATGTTATATGGACATACTGTGAATGAGTATTTCTGAAACCTCTGTTTAAAATGTACGAGCAGTGTTTGAAGCTACCATAAACGGTCTGAATTTATGTGTCAAAATGTAACAAAGGAAAAAACATGACTCCCTCATTGCACACCAGGATCACAACGATTGTCATTATACACTGCGCGTGGTGAACACACTCCAAAGCGTGCAAGGACGCAACAGTCGTCTGGGAAGTTTATAGTATCAGTATTTTGAGATGGTCATTATCGACTATCTTAAAAAGGGAAAAACTATCAACATTGCATTACTACATTGCGTTAAAAGAATATATGTTAGCCTTCGAACTTTTCAGTCCAACTGGTATATAATTTAATTCCTTTTTCCTACAAGTTATTAATTTTTTTTGTAGATTAATTAATTAAAAAGTAAACAAAAATAATTAAAAATTATTATTTGATACATTAGCTTACACTGATACTACATACATCTGAAGCAGAGATAATATGAAATAACGATTTAATATTTAAAATTTAAAAGCAAAAATGGTTTCAGATTCCAAAATTTTCACTTTAACCGATAATAAGTATAAATTATATTACAATCATAGTAAAAATATACTGCATATGATAACTAAAACTTCTCTCGAAGTTATACTTAAGTTGGGAGAGATAACACCAATGCTATTGTTTCATTTAAATTTCTATTTTGAACTCAAATGTCAGTCAACTTTCACAGTTGGTGTAGGATTTGGATTTTTTTGGATTTTTATAAAAATGTTTCTTTATCAAGCTCCGTTATTTATTAATTTAAGGTCTGGTTTCCAAATTTTGTTTTCATATTTTTTATGTTTGGATTTCCGTTTTCTGTTGTAAATTTATTAACTATTAAAAAATAAATAAAATACTTTGTTAACAGTAACTAAGAAATAAGTTATTGTTGTTTATTCTTAAAAAAAACAATATAACCAAAATATTCCTAATTGTTGCGAACACGGGAGCAAATACCATATACTGAAGTATAACAGTTAAGAGTGTCTGGTGGAACCAAAACTATTTTCGATGAAACTCATCAAAATATCGAAAGATTAAATTATAAAAATAATGTAAACAACAAATATTTTTTACAAATAGCAAATTCAGCTTAAAATTTGTTTTTAAAATTAAATTTTAATACAATTAAATTTTTTAAAATTAATTTCAGTTGTAATCGAATAAATTTTTCAAAGTAATTAATTACCCTTATTTTGGGAAAATGAACGATTTCAGAAAATTTATGGTTTTTTATGAAAATAACAAGTATTTGAGTGAGATTTCTACATATAAATTTTCGATTGTATGAAATCACTCGTCTTACAAACCAGACGTTAAATGTATTATTATTTATTTAAATAAATAATCTATTCACATAAGACATTGTCAAATTAAAAATGTTTAAAGTTTACAAATGTACGTTTCTATTAAGTTTACTAAGATAATTTTTATTTAAGCAAATCGTTAAAGTACTAATTTCTGGATTTATGAAAATCATTCAATATTTATGTATGAAAAGGATTTTAAATGAACTTAGTAAATACATATATCCAAAATAATATTTGTTATTAATGAGTAAAAACGTAAGTATTCTTAAAGGTTTAGAATCTGTTTACATTTTTCAGACAACAAAGGTAAGATGTTTTCATTATTCAATTAAAATGTAGATTTGTTTTAATGAGGTAATTGGTGCCCCGATTATTACATTTTCAGTTGAATACACGCTTTCAAATTGTTTATATGCTACCTATTTTGTTTTTTTTTATGTCATCAAACTTAATTTTGTGAGAAGCTAGGTCGTAATCCTGACTAAAGGGTTGTAGTGACCAATTATGTAAACTTAACTTTAAAAATAAATATTTTTGAATTACCTGCAACAGTAGTATACTATGTTACAATTTGAACATTTCTTTTCAGCATCTCCAAAGCAATTGCCACACTTGTGTTCTTTTTCATTATCTGCTGTTGTATCTTTATTTTTGTTCAAATTTTTTTCCAATTCTTCCGATTTTGCTTCCAATTCTGCCAATAGATCTGTATTGTAAGCAGTATTCAAACGCTTAGCCATATCTAATATTTTATCTTTATCTCTGCTGAGAAATATTTCTTCCTGCAACTGTGCAATACATAAAAAACCGCCGACTTCTTCAGTTTCGCTTATAAGATTTTCTTTTATAATAGGAACTTCCTCCATAAGCAAATTAGATTTTTTAAAGGAACTTGTGCCAGACATTAGAATTTGAGATAGTAATTGTTTCAAATCAATAAGTGGTGGTAACTGATCCAATAAGGATTCATGTAATAGCCCTTGGCACTAATAACATACAATTGTAATTAAAAAATTTCATTTAATAAACACTTCTTTTTTGATACTTACTTTAGCTAGGTGTTTACGTCTTTCGTCGTTAATTTCATATGATGTCATTAAATTCTTATTGAACAGAATTTGACGCAAACAAAACCAAGCTTGGGCTTCATATTTAATAACTTTGGCCATAGCTTCTCCCTTAACAGTTACCCATTTACCATCAATATACTTTTTGATACCATGTTTGGTTCTTTTTTGCCAGGGTCGGAAGCTTAGAAAATCAGCCATTAGCCAAGGTACATCATGAGTGGCTACCATTCTTCTAGTAGCACTTAATGGCAAGGAATTTGCATTATCAGCCAAATAGTTTAAAATAGATACACATCGCAAACCGATTTTATAGATTAAATCTCTTTTCTGACGTTCCAACTCGGTAAGTACTGACTCATCTACATCGACATTCGTTTCATTCTCATGATAACCCATGCTGAAAGCCAACCAATTAAAAAAGGTTTTTTAAAGAATCCAACAATTACAAGCACAACTTTACCTCGCTAAGCCAATGACTTGAGCTACACCTTGAGCACAATAGTCAACCAAATCAATAGCCGAGTCAGACAACGCTTCACAACCACTTTCATGATATAATGCCATATCTAGTAGAGACATTACAGCTTCCTCATGATAAAACACGGTGTATATTAAAAAAGTAGCTGAAGGATTTGGATCAATATCCAATAAATGCGGCAGAACTCTGGTCTTCCATAAAAATATGCAATAAGCCTCGTGTATAAGGACTTTAAGTTTATCTCGGCTTATTAACATCTCTTTGACTTCTTCTTCGCGATGTTCTGAAGCTTCCAGTAGAGCTTGTTGGCTAAGTTTAATAACCATTTCGTGAACATCGAGCCACTTTGTTGAGCCAACATCCTTAATTTGAAAAGGACGTATACTTTCAATGAAATATGTCAATTCTTCAGGATATACGAAATTAGACATTTCTTGGTGAGGAGATAGTTAAAAAAAGCGTTTAAAATCGTAACGTTGACTTTATGTAAATTATTTTTCATTTATTTATTAAAAAGTTTTTCGGTTGCTATGGTTTTCCACCTTTAAACAAAATATATTGCCTTGTTTCTAGGGTTCACTTAGATACAAGTTAACTATTGATTAGGTTAAATAAAACAGTCATAATCTCCAAAAACATTATCTGGATATGGCGAAAGAATTTCATTCATATAAAGAAAACTTATTTTATTCTCAGGCATTTCCACAAGATCGTTTGAAAACGGTCTACATCGTTTTAAGGATCGGGCGAACTGCTATGAGCTTCAAATCAAGCCAGGAGATATTTTGTTGAAGGGAATAACTATTCTTATTCATTTAACTCATACCGCCTCCAACTCATAGTCAATCTCCAAATAGAGTCATGTCAATAGGGTCGACTTGAATGCCCGAAAAACCATTGTTTGCAAACATACAAGTGTGACAATAATACTAGTTATCTGTAGTTGTTTTTGTTGTAACAACTCTGCTGCAATATACGGAATTGAGAAAATTTTGTCCTGTCCTGGTAATCCTTGGCCGATCCCTCTTTAAGGACGTTGTACAATGGGTCGATTCGACCTCCGGGTACTGCACTTGTCTTCATTGACATGTACACGTCCTCTAACCTAACCTAATCCTTGACCGAATTAAATTTAGGTGTTTCGGAGCGTAAATCCGATTGCCGTGGGAACGTTTTATGTAACTACGGGTGATGTAAATATTGCAGAGTCAGAAGCGCTGAATTTTTTGGACTTGAAAATTCAATGCGATGTTTGCTGGAACCAGCATTCTTTTGAAATGTCGCAAGAAGCATTCAAATAACTCGATTGCTTAGGATGGCGTAAGAAATAGTTTATTCCATATGATCTTACTATTTACAACACTTCGAAGTCTATTTTGAGGCTTCTCGACCGTTTACAGTTCCTCCTGTCAGTTTTCATTGAGTGTTTGCTGTAAATAAAAAGAAACTTTAAATTTGTTACTGCAACAAATAGTATACATATGTATACTTGTGATCGTATTGCGTTCAGCTGAGGATGGTTTTGAACTATTTGATATGATACGTTTTGAACAATTTAGACAACTACTGTTGAATTAAGGTGATGGCCACAATGTAAAAAATAATAAATACATACAAAATCATTTAACCTATGTACTGCAATCAAGAAAGTACGAATCTGAAATAATTGGATGTGTAATAAAAACTTCTGGGTTGTAAATCATTTAGGTAACAAAACTGGTTACCATAATTTTCTTAAATGGGAACATTTTCATTGAATGTGTTTATCAAGAGATATTAAATAAATTTTCCGAAAACATTTTTGTAGAACTAGGTTAAATATAAACAATAGCCTTTAAAATAATAACATTTTTCAAACAAAACTATTTTGATTTTTTTTTGTGACTTTTATTCATCTATGTATATTTATAATGTTAATAATTTATAATTGCAGTTGTACATACATATATTTGTAATATGTACTTGTTATATTATAAGGTTTAGTTATAAATTGTTGAATAATGGTTATAAAATTTTACTTAAAACATGATTTTTGTAATTATAGCTATTAAATTAGTTTTTACAAAAACAACAAAAACAAAACGCACAATAAGGCAAAAAATAAAAACTAAAATTAGAAATCGAATTAAAAAAAGTCATACGCCAGACCATTAAAAGTGTGAAAAATTAGATTTTTTTTGAAATCGAATAATACTTATACTAACAAATTAAAGCAAAATTTAGTTTATAATTTTTAATTTGTAATCGTTTTTAGAAACTAAACGCTTTTAATCAGTCTAGCTTATCAGTGTTTTGGAATACGACAAAATGAGAGCAAAATCCCGTTAGAGATAAGAAATAGTTTTGAAGTAAAAGAGTGAGAAAGTTGATCAGAAAATAAATGATAAAATGTTTTGTTATTGACATATTCGAAGAAAATAGTCAACAATATAACTTAATTAGTAAATACAGTCGAAGTAGGTGGAGGAGTAGTATAGGGGTTTACACTTGACGTGGTAGGGGGTGGCATAATAGGAGTTGATATCGTGGTTGGTGCCATAACAGGTACTAAAGGCATTGCCTGTTGTGTTAATTGCTGTTGTTGCTGCTGATAAGTGGCCATTTGTGGTGGCATGGGTGTTGATTGTGTTGGATATAGACCGCCCATAGAAGGTTGCATTTGTGGATAACTAGGAATAGTTTGTGCAGCCGGATATGACAAAGCTGCAGGTGATGACATGTACTGTTGCATACCCGTCGAATACATTGGTATAGTACTTGCTGCATTTTGAGTTGGCGGAGCAGTTGCTTGTGGATAGGGTAGTTGTGCTGGTGGTAACGTCATATTAGCAATAGAGCTGGGAGTTTCGATAACGCCGGGTATATAAAGATTCGAAGGTGGTGGCAAAGATGTAGCAGGGACATAATTAGTTTCCGGTACAGCTTGTGTTTGTTGCATTGAACTAGCATTTGGTGTAGTATTCGAAACTGATGGTGGTGGTTGAACAACTTCAGTTGAAGTTACAGTTTCAGTTGGCTGCTGTAACAATTCGTTTGGCTTATCCTTATCGCTGTCAATGGCATTTGGTTCAGATTTGGTTATAAGATCCGGAGTATTGTCGTCTGGATTAAAATAGGCTTTGAATACACTTTGTGTAGGAGCGCTTATTGTACTATCCTGTTGGATAGTTGTGGGAGTAGCAAGAACTGCCGATGTTGCTACTGTGGGAGCAACAGTAAACGTATTACTGAGTGGAGGCACATAAGGCAAAGACGGCGCTATAACTGTACTTGAAGCTGTTGCTGGTACTACAGGTACTGGCAAAGTTTTTGTCGTTGGCGAAGAAACATTAGTTGAAGAAGGTATGGTAGTAGGCGGTTTAGCCACGGCAGCATTACCAGCTTGTATAGGAATACGATGCAAATAACCATAGCCAATGCCACAACCTAAAGCTCCTTCACCACCCCAGTGGGAGTTCGGCTTAATGGTAACCTCTCGGCAAGCATCATCGTCTATGTTGTATACATACATTTTCAAGGGTTGCTGTTCGTGGGTTTCAATTAACGTAAATAAATCATCATTTTCATGTCTAATTGCATCAGCGCCAATAACATAATCTGAGTAGGCCCTTAAGCCGGCAGCTTCAGCTGGAGAATTAGGGTGAACTTCTAAGATATGCCAGACGTGTTCATTGGCACCTTCAAAAGAGCAGAAACGTATACTAACGCCCAATAGCCCTTGACCACCCCAGCCAGAACTGGGTGTAAGAGTCAATTCACGTACTGTTTGGGTTTTACTTGAGTAAACCACCAATTTCACGGGCTTGTCTACATTCTGTTTCAGTAACTCCTTTAGCATGTCATTATCTTGATCCAAGCGAGTACCAGCAATGGCAATAATAAAATCGAAAAAAGCCTCTAAGCCAGCTTTTTGTCCAGGTGAATTATCTTGTACCTATAATATTGATATATATACAAATACACTTGTTTTTTAGAACAGCTTTACATTTTAAGTTCAATAACATTTACCTTTAATACGTGGTAGCCCTCAGTGCCTCCTCCGGGTATTTCTACACTATGACCTGAACCCATTTTATTTTACCTTAAATTTATCTAAATTTTTCTCTAAAATATTTTAATTAAGCGTTATTTTTTTTTAGTTTAAAAATAGGTTTTCTTAAACTTTTGTTATTTCACAGAGAAAAAAATCAACAAAATTCATTAATAATTGCGTGGCACTGTCAGAAAAAATCCAAATAATTCTATTCATCTGCCAGTGTTGCCAATGAATTTATTTAACGTTAAATCACAACGCTTTTTTTAAATTAATAACAAGGTGTATTTACTTTACAAGGTGGCCTTAGTTATTTAATAGACAGCTTTTTAAAATGGTAGAAAGTTGTCATTTTTTATTTTACTGCATTTATTAATTGAATTAATTAATTACAGTAGATTTTGTTCAATTTTATGTTGATAATATGATACGGCATTGGAATTACATAAGCCACAATGAACCTACACCAAGTATTTTTCTCCTCCAGATATAATACATTGTGGGTGAAAATTCGAATAGTAAAATCCGTATAATGACTTAATGGGTGGACAGGTAGGTGAGAGGACGTGTACTTGGCATTTACATACATACATAATTAGTGTTTATCACCCTTTAGCCAGGATTACGACCTGGCTGTGTCTTAATTTTATCCATAAGTGGCGGGACCTACAGTTTGAAGTCGACTCCGAATGACAGATTTTTGAGAAACTATTCATGGCAATTTTTATTTACTCTCAGAGTTTTTGCCAGAAATCAGCTGAGAGTTGAAGATGTCAGACCTGGGGTTTGAACCGAGACCTCACGTCTAATGAGCTACTAGACTACGGCGTCTTATGGCATTAAGACAAGTATACATTTATTCAAGAATATTTGACACATTGTGAGTAATCGTCTTGATAAAAAAGAATAAAATTAAAGAAGGGAATAGAGAGAAAGTAATCGAATAAAAAAGAGAAAGAAAGACATAAGCAAAACACACAAGATAATCCCAATTCCATTACAAATGTCACGAGTATCGAATATCGGCTCTCGATCCTCCAGCCAGGATCCTCAATCTCAGCCTACTAAAGTCTTGACTGTTACTGATAAAGTACTCAATAGCCTCCAACTCCTCCTAGTCGCTACATACACTGCAATAAATTGGTTGTTTATTCCAGATCCATGTCAGCGATCTAACATCGAAATACTCTGTAAACACTCATAAATACCCTATTAATAAGTTTTGCCTTCGATTAATCTAAACCCAGCAGAGACTGTTCTAATATCGTTTATAGAAGGCCGTAGATACGTAGACAAACTACAACTTGATCTATCTCCGAGCGTTTCTGCTCCATCTCCCAAGACTGCATAAGACCCAGAATAAAATAGACATAAATATGGCCAAAAAACCTGAATGAAAAAAGATTTGTATCTGCAGCGTATGGCGAAATGTAATTTATTATTAATATAATTATTTCCACCATGTTCTGTTAACCGAATCTGATTTAATTAATTTTTTAAATGTAGCCCCAATTATTCTGATCGTAAATAATAGTTTCTTAAACATTACAACAGTTACTTACTCAAGTGCGTCTAAACCACAATAATTAATCATCTGAATCCTGGAAATTAAAATTTACATTGGTATACACGACTCTATGATCAGACACGGCATATTTAGACGATATCTGTTGTATTTTTTTGAATAAAAATATTTTTAAAATTTAAACGCAACTTTCAAAAATCTATAGGCCAAATACTCTGTTTATATTGACTTAAAGCATTATACACGGAAAAATCGACTTCATTTAGAGATACTATATTTATTTCATCGCAGCTGCTAATTGATATTGTTGTTGGAGCTTCTGTACTGCCTCACGGTGTTTAGTTATATCCTTTTCCACACTCTCTAAAGTATCAGTTGAGCTTTTCAATTCTTTTGATATATATTCAATACGTTTGCCAACATTCTGACGTGACTCCTCCAGTTCTTGTTTAACCAAGACGGGTCCATACAATTTATAGACTTTATTTTCTGGACCCAGGAGGTTTAATTCGTCTAAAACGCATTTATTTTCATTCAATTGACTCTCCAGAAGTGTACGTTGTTTCAGTAATTTAACACATGCTGAAAGACAAAAAATATTGAAATTTGGTTAAGGTGTGTTGGCCCGGCATGAGTGAAACCTATTTTGGTACCGTATTACATACTTTTCTGTAAGTTTTGATAGGCTTCTAATTCAGATTGCAATTTCTTTACTAAGGCAGCACTGTTTTTATCCATTTTATTTAGTTTTTATTAATAAATTTTATTGTTTTCAACAAATTTCTTGAGCAGATGCTGCTTAAATTAAATGCAAAAATTATTTTTCATTCAGGGACCACCGTTGCTAAAAAGTGTAGGTTTTTAATGTTTAAAAGAGGAGTACATTTCACATGAATCATCAAAGTTTAGCAAGAGTGAACAGTATTATAACTTACACCTGAAGAAATTAAATTGCACATTTGAACACTCAACAAGATTACTTTTTGGTTTTTTTTTTGCTCCACATTTTTTAATTACTAATTTTTTAGTGCTTTTAATCTGCCAGTTAGGTAACTTGTTATGAAAATGTAATCTTTTTTGATTTTGATTAAATCTAATAGGAATAAAGATTGCTATTTTTAAATTGTTTTTATAAAATTGTTTCCAGTGTATCGAAAAGCATATCTCCCTTTTTGTTCGATTTAATTGATTCGCTTTGCAACTCTGTTGGCTACTCAGCAAATATAAACATAAAATTTGATTCTGGCAATAGCACAATTAATGACAAACGAAAAACGCACTGTAATTGTTGAAGTAGTGGAATAAAGCAATTTTTTGCGATACAATTTTTATAATTTTAATTAAATTTAAAAAGGTAATCACGACAATTGAACTGAATATTAAATTTTTCGATGTTGAAGATATTTAAATAACTTCTTCATTTTATTTCAGACTTTTGAATTAATAGAGAATCAATATGCCAAGCGAAGCCGCAAAAACTGAAAAGAAACCTGGCACTGCAGCCAACGAAAAGAAAGAACAAGATCCTAAAGTAGCCGACAATAAAGATGCTAAAGACGAAAAGGAGCAAGAATTGTCTGATGAAGACCAACAGCTGCAGGAGGAATTAGATATGCTGGTACTACGTTTGCAAGAAACTGATACTAATTTATATATGCCAGCTTTGGAGATGATGGCTAAGTTGATAAGAGCTTCAACGACGTCAATGACCTCAGTACCAAAGCCACTTAAGTTCATGAGACCCCATTATGAAACTATGAAAACCCTATACAAGCAAATGCCTGATGAGAAGACTCGCCATCTTTGTGCCGATATTATATCAGTACTCTCTATGACTATGGGTAGTGGCAAGGACTGTTTGGCCTATCGTTTCCTATGTGACCGCTCACAAAAAATCGGAGAATGGGGACATGAGTATGTTCGTCACTTATCGGGTGAAATAGCAGCCCATTATTTGGATACGTCGGGAGAGTTCCAGACTCAATTGATTGAGTTGGTCAAACAAATCATTCCTTACAATATGGAACATAATGCTGAAGCCGATGCTTGTGATTTGCTCATTGAAATCGATCATTTGCATTTGCTCCAAGAGTACGTGGATGAGTCTGCTTATCCTCGGGTTTGCCTCTATCTTCAATCGTGTTACCCTTACGTGCCAGAGCCCGATAATACAATAATATTAGAGACTGCTTTGCAATTGTCTCGTAAATTTAATCAGTATACACAGGCTATGCGTTTGGCACTAATGTTGAATGATATGGAAAAGATAACTGAAATCTTCAAGGAGACCAAAGATCCTGCTATACAAAAGCAATTAGCATTTATGCTAGCACGTCAACAAGTATGTTTGGAATTAGATGAATCTTTTCCAGACTATGATGATCTAATGGAGATTATGTCAAATGCCAATTTGAATAAGCATTTCCTAAATTTGGCTCGTGAATTGGATATTATGGAACCAAAAACACCCGAAGATATTTACAAATCTCATTTGGATAATGCTCGCAACAGATTTGCTTCAATTCAGGTGAGTTGACTTAGCCAAATTTAAAAAAAAAATCCAATTATTAGTAATATAAAGTTGACGATTTGCAAGTATGTATCCAATAAATTTCCCATTTTAAAAACCACAATAGTGGTCTTTATCTTTTGCGACAAAATCACCGTAATGAAAATAAAACATATTTTTCTGAATTCATTGTTAAAACTTTTTAATTCATTCAGTAATGAATTGATTATTATATATATAGGTAAAATGTCGAATAAATTGCGTCCATCTACAGTCAAATATTTTGTCTACACACATTTTTAAACAATTTTTATTTTAGGCTGGAGATTTGTAATTTTGTAGGCAAGTATCAGTTGTTTTGTTTACATTTAATTGCCCTATTCCACCTCTCTAGAAGAATTAAATAAACATTTAAAAAAAAGAATGATAATAATAAAATAAGAAGTTTATGTCAACAGCATGACTTTAATCAGACTTTTTTATTTTTCAGGTGGATTCTGCTAAACAAAATCTGGCTGCCAGTTTTGTAAATGGTTTTGTTAATGCTGGTTTTGGCGTTGATAAGCTTCTCTCCGAAGATGGCAATAAGTGGTTGTATAAAAATAAGGAGCACGGCATGTTGTCTGCCACAGCTTCTCTAGGTCTCATTCTTTTGTGGGATGTTGATGGTGGCTTGACCATGATCGATAAATATCTGTATTCTACAGAAGACTATATTAAATCGGGTGCTTTGTTAGCTTGCGGTATTGTCAATTGTGGCATACGTAACGAGGTGGATCCAGCCCATGCTTTGCTTTCGGATTATATCCATAATCACAATACTTCCATGCGCATCGGAGCTATTTTAGGCTTAGGTATTGCCTATGCCGGTTCGAATCGCTCGATTGTCATAGATACTTTGAAAACAGTATTTTCGCCAAGTGACAAAACAACCCCAAGTGTTGAGATATTGGGCATAACGGCTTTGTCTTTAGGTTTGATCGGCGTGGGTTCTTGCAATGCGGAAATCACAGAATTTTTGTTGCAAACCATTATGTTCCTAAATAAGAACGATTTGAAAGATACTTTCACTCGTTTTCTGTTTTTGGGGTTGGGTTTGCTTTATTTAGGACGCCAAAAGGCCACCGAAGCTGTAATGCTTACGTTGGAAGTTTTAGATGAACCCTATAGATCCATGGCCACAACTATGGTAGACATTTGCGCCTATGCTGGTACTGGCAATGTTTTGAAAATTCAACAATTGTTGCACATTTGCTCAGATCACTACGAAACTTCTAATAGTAACGAAAGCGATAACGATAAAAACAAAAAGGACAAAAGCAATAAAGAAAAGGTGAGCTCATTATACTATATACAGTATTAACATAAATTTATTTAAATCTTTTATTTTATGATTTGTAGGACAAGGCCGAGAAGGAAAAGGAAAAAGAGAAAGACCTGTCTGCAACTCAGGCTATTGCTGTTCTGGGTATTGCCCTTATTGCTATGGGTGAAGATATTGGTGCTGAGATGGCATTCCGTTCATTTGGCAATTTACTGCGCTATTGCGAACCCTGTATACGTCGCGCTGTACCCTTGGCTTTGGGTTTGATATCTGCCTCAAACCCAAAACTTAATATTTTGGATACTTTGAGTAAATTTTCTCATGACAGTGATGCCGAGGTAGCTCACAATGCTATTTTCGCAATGGGTCTTGTTGGTGCTGGCACCAATAACGCGCGTTTGGCCGCAATGTTACGTCAATTGGCACAGTATCATTCAAAAGATCCCAGCAATCTTTTTATGGTGCGTATCGCTCAAAGTTTAACGCATTTGGGAAAGGGTACTCTTACTTTAAGCCCCTATCACAGCGATCGGCAACTAATGAATCCCATGGCAGTCGCTGGTCTCATGGCAACACTTGTGTCATTATTGGATGTTAAAAATTTGATTTTAGGACGTTCTCATTACTTGCTATATTGTTTAGTACCTGCCATGCAGGCTCGTATGTTGATTACTTTCGATGAGGACCTTAATCAACTGCAAGTGCCAGTACGTGTTGGTATGGCCATCGATGTTGTAGGCCAAGCTGGTAAACCCAAAACTATTACTGGCTTCCAAACTCATACAACACCTGTACTTTTGGCCATGGGTGAACGTGCTGAATTGGCAACAGAGGAATATATTTCATTGACACCTATTATGGAAGGCTTTGTTATATTAAAGAAAAATCCAAATTTTGTGAAGTAAAAGTGATCAAATTATCTTTGGCAAAAATTTGTAATTATAATACAAACTAAATTATGTATTTCGTGCTTTTCTGATTTCTAATATAATATTTAAGACTTAATTGGTGTTATTATTTAAAATGGAGTTCACTAATTTTTTTCTTATTTTTCCAAACTTGTAAGTAGTATCAGTTAATTGCAATACATAACATACATATTTTAATTTACGAAATTAGTTGAATAGAATAAAACCAGTATTTCAGGATAAAGTCCTTTCACGCCAGCCATGTTGTACTTATGAATTTCTACATCAAGCAATTAGATATTGAGTGTTTTTGTCAGAAGACTGTGTGGAGGTGACTGAAACAAATATTTTTTCATATATTTTTCTTTAAGATATCAGAATTAAGATTTGAACTCAAGTAATGGATCCAATACTTTAGAGAATTTTTTTATCTTTATAATTTAAACATTTTATTTTAAAAATTTTTTGTTTTTTAAAACGAAATAACTACTTATTACATTAAAATGATATACATATATATGTATATATATTTTCTAAATATTTAAAATATATTGCACAATAATCTAAGATGCATACACAAAAACTTTAGTAACTACATTTATAAAATATATACTATATAAAAATATTTTTATCTCTATTCAACATACAATCTAAAACTCTGAGAAACATAACAAGTTGGTGGTTTCTGTTTTGGATTTGTAAAGTGATGGGAAATGTAACATTTTAACGGTATAAAGCTAATTGAGCGTTTAACTCCGACTCATCAATTTCTTTCATATTTAGCTCAGCTTCTTGTTTCTTTAATAGTTCAAATATTGCAGCCAACTGTTCACGTTCAATCCTAGATGTAAAAGAAAGAAAAAACGAAGTGTTAATCATGCAATATAAATAAGCTATCATAGAGAAGAAATATGTTATTCAAAAGTATGCATTACAAATAGTATTTTTTGTTCTGTATTTGAAATTAATTGATTAACGATCGGCCTAAATTATTATTTGTTCTTGGAATGGATATGCAATATCCGTTTGTACGTACGTCGTGTATAAATTTACGAATGTAATTAAAGTACAAAACGTACTTTTATGATTTCTAGTTCAAATAAGAGCTCCGTCTAGGGCTAATTCATTTGTTTTAGAAAATGGTATGCATATAATCAAATCATTGTAGTAAAAATGAATTAAAACAAAAATTCACTGCCGTTTATGTAATTCGGTCTCATTAATTTCTACGATCTAAAATGTATATATTATAAAAATATTTATGATCAGATTTGCTTGATTGCTCCAGGGGTAAATACAACACTATCTATGACTTCAATATACTATGTATTTAAATCAGAGAGATGAGATTAAACATTCATTTATAGGAAAAAGAAAGCTTTTTCAGATTTATCTTTGTTTATTTCATTCAGAACCCAAACTTGTCGAAAAAATAAAAAATAAGAGCCAACATATAAAATATTGAAAGCAAATTTTAAATTATTAAAATGGTTGAACATACCATTATTGAACATAATGGCATAGGTTAGAGGACGTGTATTTGTCAATTAAGACAAGTACAGTACCCGGAGGCGGATTGACCCATTGTACGAAATTTTTTAAAACACTTCAACAAACGCATATGAAAGTTGACAGACTTATTAGCCTATTATGAACAGCAACCGAATCTCGGTTGCGTCGTCATTTGGCAATCAGAGATTTGTAGTTATCGAAAAGTTTTTATTTACAAATTAAATTTTCAAATTTTAGTTCTCAGTTCCTACCTAACACCAATTTTGCAATGGCCAGAGCAACTGAAGTTCAATTGTATTTCATAATCGATGTATATATATTTATAATAGAGGCCTCAATTTCGGCATCAAATGTAAATTTAATTTGTCTTTTACACATTTTGTTTAATAGCTTCAGAGAGAATATATTTTATTTATTGTTTTAAGGGTTTTTATGTTTTGTTTTTCTCTAATATAAAAAAAAATTAATTCAAACACAGTGAATGATATACTGTGTGGTGTTAATCATTTACTGTTGTTTTGATTTTGTGCGATTATGATTCCTCATACACATGAATGAATGTATAGAATTGTGAATACTATTGTTGGCTTACAGTATTCAAAAATACAGTGGTTGTCAGCTTATTTGATGCAAGAAAAATTGATATCATTAAATTACTGTAATTCTAAAACAAATTCATTTTTGGCCAGTTTTTAAACGGTAGTTTATTGTAATTTATTACAACTTTAAGGTAAATTATTCATTTTTATTGTATATTATTTTATGTTAAAAATATGTTCTTTAATGTTCTTTAATTCCAGTTGGGAACGAATCTAAATTCAACGTTTTTGGTTCGGATGGAAGAAAAACGAATCTAAATTCGACGTTTTTGGTTCGGATGGAAGATCTTACGTTTGGCGAAAATCAAATACCCAACTGGAATTAAAGAACATGTGTGCCACTGTTAAACATGGTGGAGGAAGTGTCATGGTTTGGGCTTGCATGGCCGCCACAGGTGTTGGTAATTTAGTTTCATCGAGGGAAATATGGATAAGGTGATGTACTTGAATATTCTAAAAGAAAATTTACTCCAAATTGCCGAAAAATTGGCTCTAAGCAGTAACTTTCGCTTTTATCAAAATGACGACCCAAAACACAAATCCAAAGTTTTTCAAAACTGGCTTAAGGAAAACTGTCCCTACTTGATGGAACCACCTGCACAGTCTCCGGACATTAATGTCATTGAAAATATATGGGCGTTATTGGAAAAAAAATATAAGAAGTCACAACATTTCAAGCAAAGAAACATTAAAGCGTGCATTACTCGAAGAGTGGAACAAAATAACGCCAGAAATTACTAAAAAACTTGTACAATCAGTACCAAATCGCCTAAACGCTATTAGTAAGCAGAAAGGTTACCACTCCAAATACTAGGAACAAATTTTTGGGTCAAAGGTTATGTAAATTTTCAATACACAGTGCCTTGCATCAAATAAGCTGACTTGTTTAAGAATGAGGTTTATTTTGTTTTTTTAATTTATTTTTAACATAAAATAATATACAATAAAAATGAATAATTTACCTTAAAGTTGTAATAAATTTCAATAAACTACCGTTTAAAAACTTGCCAAAAATTAATTTGTTTTAGAATTACAGTAATTTAATGATATCAATTTTTCTTGCATCAAATAAGCTGACAACCACTGTATGTTCACATAAAAAGATCAATGAAATCACAACAAGAATGCATTATGAAGCGTGTGCACAATTTTGCTTTTTATTGACATTTATGCTGGTCTCAAAGTTTAATCGATAATATATGGAGATATAAGTTGCTGCACTTTTTTGTACTCAAAATTATTTGTAATGAATTGTACTCGTCATTAATAACTATTTTAGCCAACATTTAATTTTATAAGTTTGTAAAAAAATTACCTCTTTTCCTCTTCTAGCTGATCTCTTGTTAATTGCGCTTCCAATTCTTTAACTCTTTTAGATTTCAGTTTGCTCACTAAACCATCAACTTGTATTTCATCGCTATCAAATTCATCATCCGAATTTTCATTGCTGGAGATATTTTTGAAGCAGTTGTTATACTCATAATCGCTTGAGTTCTCCAATTCTTCATTATGAAAATGCGGTTTTACTTCCTGCTGTAGCTGATAACGATTTTCCATTTGAGTTGTAGTGCCATTTAAATTATTATCCGTTTCTGTTGCTTCCTCTTCACCTTCGTACTCTTCACCTACTTCACGTAATACTTCTTTTAATTGTTTTTCCTAAAAGTTGCGTTTAATTAGTTGATGTTATCATTAATCGGCCATAAAAATTAACATCCAAAACCTACACTTTCGTCCTTGAGAAAATTACTGCAATATAGCGCTATAATAACCGCTAAAAATGCCGTTGCAATACTTATCAAATAAATATTTGAAACTCCATCAAAAATTGAATCTGTTGCCACATATTTATACATTTTTTTGAAAATTACTTTTTAATACAAAAAGGATAGTTATTCCCTTTTTTCTTTCTGTATAATGTTTTTCCTTTTTTTGCAATAAGAATAATTTGCCAAAATAAATCAACAACAAACAAAAATATTTATTACCCAAAAGTAGTTGTAAATTTTAGTAGTAAAAACTACCAGATTAGGTTAATTCATATAATAGTAATAGCTGTACTAGAAATCAATCTTTTAATTTTATTATTAATTTTGAACAAATAACTTTTTTGACGGGTTTTATCGCTTTTTAATTTTAAAAACGAAGGCTTTGCAAATAGATTAAGACTAAAACACAATCCACAAGGTCGAAATACGTGTCAATTTTTTTGAGTGTTTTTAGAGTACATAGCTTTGAGTTGGCAACACTGCTTTTTTGGCAACAGATTGCAGCTTTTTGTTTATTTTGGTTTGACGTTACAAATGTAACGTATATGTCATGTAACATATATATGTAACGTATATTGTGGGATTGACACTTCATCACACTTCATTACTCCGTGATTGATATGTTACTCGGTGATTGATATTCTTAATCAAAATCCCGTGGTTGAATGAGTACTCTGCAAAGCTCGTTTCATTCACATTAAAAATATATTTTTTTTGCAGCTGTGAAAAACACCCAGTATATAATAATAAAAATTGACTACAGGTAAGAACCATTAGTTATGTTCTGGTAGGGGTAACCAGTTAACTAGTCAACTGTGACTAGTCAACTATTCTTGACTATAGTCAAGTGTAACCAGTTAACTAGTCAACTGTGACTAGTCAACTATTCTTGACTATAGTCAAGTGTAACCAGTTAACTAGTCAACTGTGACTAGTAAACTATACTTAACTATAGTCAAGTGTAACCAGTTAACTATTCAACTGTGACTAGTCAACTATTCTTGACTATAGTCAAGTGTAACCAGTTAACTATTCAACTGTGACTAGTCAACTATTCTTGACTATAGTCAAGTGTAACCAATTAACTAGTCAACTGTGACTAGTCAACTATACTTGACTATAGTCAAGTGTAACCAGTTAACTAGTCATTTGTGACTTCAAATAGCGCAAGAGTGAGCAGGTTAGATATATGTTTTACAGTCGAAAGAATTCATATGTTAGAAAGAGAGGCAAAATCACATGTACACGAATGTTTACGTCAAGTTTTTCACATTGCCCTTAATAACTTGATGGGAAGTTGTGACTAGTTTATACGTCACACTTTACGGTCAAATAACTAGTCATTTTACTAGTTATGTTCTGGTAGGGATGTAACGTATATGTATATGTAACATATATATGTAACGTATATTGTGGGATTGACATTTCATCACACTTCATTACTCCGCGATTGATATGTTACTCGGTGATTGATATTCTTAATCAAAATCCCGTAGTTGAATGAGTACTCTGCAAAGCTCGTTTCATTCACATTAAAAATATATTTTTTTGCAGCTGTGAAAAGCACCCAGTATATAATAATAAAAATTGACTACAGGTAAGAACCATTTGAATAACCATCGATTAGCGAGTTAAAGCAAATAAACTGTATAGACCGAGTTTCCATGAATTGCGTCAGATGCCGACTAAATATATCACTGTGATTAAAATTTAGCCATATGTTTAGTGAGATTGATAGGAAATCATAGTTTGTAGATAAGGCACTTCTATGCGAATAAACTTATAATTCGTGCCTATACTATAAGACTGTCTGAAGGAATCAACTACACCTAATGTCAGCTTTAATTAATAGGAAAGGTACTGTGCTTCCTCATTATAATATCACTCTTATCTTTAGTATATCTCTTGAAGCTCTAGATGTTTGGTTGAACGCGTCTTATACAATTCCCTTATATTGTGGACCTGACCAACTAATTATGTATTTACTAAGCATTAATTTCCAAATTGTATTGAACATTTTCTCTTTGTATTCATGCAAATGCTTCGACCCAGAAAGAAGATTACTGATTTTATTTGCGTTCAGTTCTTTATATTAAATGTTCCGTGTAACTGTACGCACTAGCGTTGGGAGATAGTTTCTTTCAAAATATTAAACGTAACCTTCGATGTCGTCATCATTTGTCTCAGAAGTATTGGTTGGTCTTCCACGCTAGTTATGGATTACGTATATTTGTAATAAATGTAATTATTAAAAAATCATGCGAAACAGGTGCCAAAAAATGTAAACATAAAACTACAACAAGTATATTTAAATACAGCAAAAATTTTTTATGTGGCCCTAAATAGGTCATTTGGAACCGTTCTTATAAAAGGAAACTACGTAATCTTATGAATCTGATTTCCGATTTGTAAGATGATAAAAAACAATTTCATCAAAAAAGAAATCGTTCTCTCGTCAATAAAATTCTTCTACTTGATATAACTTGCCAAAATATTCTGGTTTTGAATAAATTATTTTGGCTTCTGTTATCTTAAGGATTATAGGGTACAATTGCCATCTGCAACATATCGCATTGGGGACTGCTTTCGCCGTATATTTTCGCTAGCACTTTGCCAAAGCAGAATATTTCGAGGTTTTACAGTCCTCACATCTGAGGAAATAAAAAAAACTTTGTTTAAAGAGGATTTGTGGTGATTTCCATACTTCTGTTATTGATTCAAATGACTTCTTAGAACAAACATGAGCCCCTCGCTAAACTTGGAATCGCTGTCTTCTAATGGGTTTTGATTGCTGCATGTATCAGTGATAAAAATCACTCCCGTCGTTCGTCAGTGCTTCGCTTATTTTGTTGCTCAATATACTTTAAAGTTGGTCTGGTACTCTTTTTTATTGAAGTTCCTGCATGATTGCCTTGTGATGAAACTTGTTGAAGGCGAAGTCGATAAATTATTAGGGATTATTTGTTCACAGAATGTTCCACTGTGATATACAGACGGAAGTCGACTTCTGTTTTTAAGATTATTATGTGTGGATTATAAGTTGCAGGAAACAGTGTTATACCTCTCAATTTTTGGACTCTGTTAGGTTATGCTTCTTGAGCATATCAATTATCACTCTCTTATTTTATACCGATGTAAGAGTAGAATTGTACAAAGGCTTTACTATTAAATTGTTGTAACTAAAAATTATGAAATAGTCCTTAAGGCTTTACAAACACAATTAACTTTCGAAGCATGCATAAAACACAAATTCAGATCTTAAGATTTTTTTTGTTATTTTTTTATTTTTTTACTTTTTTGACTTTGAAAATTCTGTATTTCGAGTACAATACTTACCAAATTCAAATTTCCAGTTTAGAAAACATATACATTTCGTGTCAAAGTAGTTTTCTACTAAACCCCACATTCAGAAACTGTTTTATAAATGTTGTCTTTGCGAGATGTACAATGTAAGTACTAGTAGTGACAGCTTTTTTTAGTTATCACGAACAATAATCAATACACTTTGTTTATAATTTAGTATTACATTTTACTTTTTATTTAGATTCATTTTAAAATAAATTGAAAGCTTACATTTATTCTTTTGCATTCACTATACAGAAAATACGTACGATATTAACACCTTTAATAAATACGTGTGCTTGTGTACATTAAAATAAATTCAAAGTAAAGTAAAAGTAAAATCATATCAATATGATTCTGAATAATATATGACGTAAGTTTTTATATGGTAAGTTTCAAATAAAAATTTATAAAAATTAAGAAGACAAATTGGCATTACAGAACATAAAAAAACTAAGAACATATTCAATTATTCTAAATCTTTTATTTTTAATTCTCCCTTAACCTAATTATGAATTATGATTTCTGAACAGGAATTTGATTATTTATTAAAAAATAAAACTAAAATAATTCATACAAAACCGTTTGAATATATTTTCGTATATGTTTTTATTATTTATTTGGAAAAGGAAGACGAGATGTTCAAGGAGATCGATTGAGAATTATGGATTGAAGTAAGTCAAATATATAGGATATGCTAACACTAAACTATTAAAAGGTATTCGCTTAATGAACCCGTAAAATAATCATCCAATTATAGACAAAAATATTTTTTAAGACAGGGGCAGAATCGGTTACTTAAAACTAGAAGTGTAAATAAATGTTTTGCCGAAAGTTATTATAATAAATTAACCGGTGAAGTAAGTTGATACTGTGACAATTTTTAATAAACAATTTCCACTATATTTTGGTGTTTTTAATATTATGAGCTTCATGGGTATTATGATTAATTCTAAAGATTTTACATTTTCTCGTAAATTTAATGAATAGTAACTTTCTATAGCTTTGATGACTAACGAAAATTCGGAAAACATTCATGTACAATTAATGAATTAATAGTACAATGGGTCAATTCGACCTCCGGGTACTGTACTTGTCTTAATTGACAAGTAAACGTCCTCCGCTAACCTAATGAATTAATAATTGATAATAAATCTTAGAGTATTATAGAATTGAAGTGGCCGTAGTATAGTAGGTAGTGTGTCGGCTTATTAGACGTAAGGCCACGGTTCTAACCCCAGGTTTCTTCGGCGACTTCCTCTCAGCAGATTTCTGGCAAAAACTCTGAGTAAATAAAATTGCCAAGAAAAGTTTCTTAAAAATCTGTCGTCCGGAGTAGACTTTAAATTGTAGGCCCCGTCACTCATGTATAAAATTAACGCATACAGCATAAGTGGTGTGAAAAAGCTAGGTCGTAATCCTGACTGAAGGGTTATAATGACCAATTATGTATGTATGTATTATAGAATTTAAATTCTTAATGACATTATTTTTGTGTATTTTTTTTATAAATTACACAGATAAAATACTTTTTTAATGGAATAATCATAATTGGCCTTTACAACAATTTAGTTAGGACTAGCTTTTCACGAATGATAGGGTCTACAATTCAACGTCGACTACGAACAACAGGTTTGAAAAGCGTTTACATGGTAACTAGTTACTCTCAGAGCATTGATCAGAAGACTGCACAGAGGAGGGCAACGAAAAATATATTTCTTCACACTTTTTTTCATGATGTCTTAGATGAGGTTTGAGTTCTCGTTTAGACCGCATCTACCTTTATCTTTTTGAGTATATTACTTATTATTTATACTTTATTATACATACATACAGTGGTGGCCACGAATTTAAGACACGACATATTACTGGCTTAGTTGTGATAATTCTAAGAGTTACTTAGAGGAAAACAATATCACTGTTTTAAAGTGGCTAGCTCAATCCCCGGACCTCAATCCAATTAAGAACTTGTGGAATGATGTTGAGGAACATGTACGAGCAGTAAAACCAAAAATTTAAACGATCTGTGGAAAGAAATCCAAAAAACTTGGTATGCGATTCCAAAGCAACATTGTATGGCATTAGCCGAAAGTTTACCCAGGAGATGTGCTATTGTGATCCAAAATAAAGGATTTCCCACCAAATACTAAGATTTTTTTATGAAGCTGAGCTTTACTTTAGTGAATTATGTTTTATTTTGCCTATGTCTTAAATTCATGACCAGGATACAATTTGTGTTGATCTATATAATATGTAAATAAAAATTCTTAACCAAATGTAGGTTGCACAATATTATTAATTTTTCTTCCTAATATTACTAAAATGTTAAGAAAAATATCATGGACCTAAAATTTTTTGATAAGATGCAAAAATTATCGTAAATAAATAAGTGAAATGTCGTGTCTTAAATTCGTGGCCACCACTGTATGTATTATTTCATCATTCTGTTCTGCATTTAAACTTGAAATAATTATTTAAAATGATTTGAATTTATTATCCCTGCTATTCTTATTCGAACATCATGTTACTTGTATAAGTCAACTTTTTCCAAACGATGTACATAATAGTTTTAGTATATCAAAAAGACAATTTTTATGGTAAAAAAAAACAATAAACAAATTCTGGTTTAATTCAGCAGTAATTTGCAAAAAAAGAAAAAGAGAAAAAAAAATAAAATCTTTATATCTTTAACACAATTGTGAAAAAAGAACTAAAAAGAACTAAATCCACATAAAAAAGCATACAAAATTATTTCATTGACTAAAAGAAATAAAGTTTTAAAAATATCCAGGCGCTTAATGTTTAGTTTCAAAATACCAACTGAATAGGGAAGTCTTTAATCAAATAGTACTTTAAAATTGTTGGCATTTCATATGTACAGTTTTAAAAACAAAAATCTATTATAGCTTTAATGAGTTGTAAAAGAATATATTTTTCTCTTAAATTTTTCTTATCATAAGTTCTAAGTAATAGTATTTCACATTTAAAAGTCTGAAATGAATCTTTTTCTAAAATATTATGCAATACCAGTTTTCTTAGTTTTTACCTTCAATAAGAATAAATGAAAATTTTTTTCTATCCCGTTTACGTTTAAATGGAATCTTCTCATTTAGATTTGAAATCTTGAACGTAAATATTATCAACATTTTATTTTTGGTTTGCGTTATTTAATCAGACCGTTTTATAAAAAAAATATTTTTTAGAACGGTCTAAATTACAAGCATTTTAATGAGTGTTTTTTGCAGCATATTTCATCATTTTGTAAAATTTCTCCAGAAAATCAAAGCCAAGATATATTTATACAGGTAGTGGCACCATTACAACAACTCATTTCGCTTTGAATTTTGCCCATAACAACATGTATTTTCAATTTTCATTTTCAATTCACGGGACCAAGACATATTTATACAGGAGGTGGCACCATTTCAACAACTCATTTCGCTTTGAATTTGTTGCTTTTTTCAATTCACGGGACCAAGATATATTTATACAGGTAGTGGCAGCATTACAACAACTGTAATCACTTTGAATTTTGCCAAACACAACATGTATTTGTTGCTTTTTTCAAGAGTCGCAACTGTAAAATTTCAATTCGCCTGTTAAATATGACAAATCTTTGGTAAAAGTAACAACAAACACACATAAAAAGTAAATAAAAACAAACTTTTCGGTTTGTTTTTGACATGTGTGAGACAATACAACAATAAAAAGAAATACTCAGCTGCTTTGATAACACTACCGGTATAAGTACGTATATGTTGACCCAAGCTGTGTGTTTCTTTCTCTCCATTTATCCCAAAAATCAAAGCTTGCAAACCACACTTTTAAATCTAATTAAAATTTTACAAGCTTTGTGCGGGCAAATGAATTTAACTTTGCCGGAAAAATATAAAATTAAACCAAAACGAGTTGGAGTATGAAATATTTTCTGTCTCGCAAGAAGAAAACTATCAAACTACGCATAAAAAAAATTGTATGTGCAAACATTTTGCTTTCGAAGTATATTAATTTGCTTACTGGTAGCAAGCCAAAACTATTCTAACAATAGGATATCGAAAATGATACTTTCGAACAAGTTCACTTTTTATATAAATGCAATGGGGCTTCACTACGACTTAGGCCAACATGTTTAGAGATATAGAGATTTCACGTAAATATAAAGTTTTGTTAGTAGAATATAATAGCATACATAACTCAAATCGACTTAAGACTGTTATGGTTCGGAACAGGAACTTTTGAAATTTTGAATTGCATGGTATACAATTTTAGAAAAAAAAAATACCGTAAGTACGTCAAAATTGAACGATCAAATTTTAAAGGAAAAACATCGTAACGCTGTTGTTTCCATCGTGTGGTTAAGCTAATTTTGGCCCAAAAACTTAAGAGATAATTGTAACGTAATAAATGACAATAGATTTGTTCATTTACACCATTACTTGTTTCTTTGCTGCACATTATTAAAAAGATTGTTTAGACTTTTAAATTTTTTTTGAGGTGTAGGCTTTTAAGAGTTTAAGTGGGGATTTTTTAATACATTTCATAAAAAACTAAAAATTGTAATATTCTTAAATTACCTATTGAAAGACTTATTTTACTTTGAAAGCAGAGCATATGAAACAAAAGATTTTTTAAAGCAGCAAACACATGCTCATCTAGATAATAAAATCATTTTCTATAATTCTAAAATAAATTTTAAATATTATTTCTTAAGATCTAAAATTTTTAAATCAATATTTAATTTGTCTTTCCAATTACCATGTGGCTGTATATGTTCAAATCCTGCACGACTGTTTGGGTGTAATTGTTGGCCTACTTGAAAATTATCCTCATTATCGCAAAATGTTTGAGAAAATTTTTCACACTGATGATAGAAAGATTTAAGCATATATTCATGTAATAAGTGATCATAGAGTTTAAGTTGAAATGCAACTTTTTTCGAAATAATCATGCGTTGTTCATAAAGCATTGGTCTTTGGTAGCTATTTGTAATAGTCTGCAAAAAAAATAGAAACAAATTTATAAATATATATAATTTATGCTTTAAGTTTCATACAATTTAACTCACTTCAGATTCTTGTTCAGCTTGAAAGTATACATCTGATATGTTGAAGGTTTTTTGAATAGTTTCTTCTAAGGTCAGATTTGTTTTCTCTCCCGTTACAACACAGTACGCCAAAAATGTGTCAAACACACCTTTAAGCAATACATTGTGACGATATTTCAAATGATCTGCTACTTTATGGCTATAATGTACAGCTTTACGTGGTCTTTCGGATTCTAATATTAATCGTAACTCTTTGAATATTTTAACCAATGCCAGCATATCAAATATATAAATATTATGTGGTGTTGATACTGCCATAACTGATGTCTTGCAGTTTCTTCCCAATTGTATGGGATCTATTAAAAGACCAATTACAGATTGACTTTTTATATCATTTAAGGCTTTATGGTACTTTTGATCAGTCTGCTTTATAAATATCGTTCCGTCTAATTGATTTTGCAGTAATTGCAAGTCCAAAGCAGATAGTTGTATATTCAAACTGTTGGTTAGCTTTTCTGTGTTATCAAAGCTTTCAAGGTTGATAGGCCTTGAATGATTAGTTGTTGAGGAATCACTACTTTTTTGTTTTCCCGTGCCATCATCTGAATCACTTTCTGTACTTTTCATGTGAATTTCATTTTCATTTAAAATCAATTTTATACTTTTCATTTGTGCATAGGCTAATATCTGTGACGATTGATAAGTATAGTTCGTTTTGATGTCTCGAACGTTGTCCAGTTCGATCATAAGGTATTTTGTATTGATACTTTTTAAGGTACCAACTAGAAGCTCACCTGCATTCGTTTCGACAAGGATTATTTGCCCCAGTTTAAGGGACATCATTTTGTTTGCTGGTGAGGACATAACAATTTTTTTTATCTAAAACAAAAGCATTTTTTAGAAACATTAGGTATGTTTTAAATAATGTAAATACTTTATTAATCACATATTGATTGATAATATTGGTTCATTTACCAAATTAGTTATTTTATTTTGTTATACGAATAACGCTAGTAATTTGCCTTATCCTCAACGAAGAACAATGTTTGAGTTAGCTGTCGTACGGTGTTGATTTTAAATTGTAGGTCCCACCACTTATGGATAAAATTAACACACGCAACATAAGCGGTGTGGGAAGCTAGATCGTAATCCTGACTGAAGTGTTGTAATGACCAATTATGTAAGTAAGTGTCTCATATTTGTTAGTTAATGGTTTGGGCCCCAAAAATATTGTATACAAAAATCGATTATGTTCAGTCGTGTAATATGGCAGAATAAAGCTGGAATTTTTTTTTCTGTAAAAATCGTTATTTTACAGATGTTTTGGATGATACAGGCTCTGGTTTAAAAGTATATTTCTAGAATAGTAAGAATATAATAATAAAGAATAGTTCTAGTAAATAATTATATGCTTCACGCAACAAATTTTGGTTGAAAATTATTTGTTGGCGATTTGTTGATTTACAGTTACAGTCACTCAAGCAATTGTATCAGTATTTAGTTACTGTTAATTACTTAATTGACCATTGACAACCCAATTATCGGATTTCGGCCTTAGCACATTATTCGCCTTCGCCAGTTGGTCAAACCAATAGGTGACAGGGCTTCCGCTACTTGATCCTTGCAACACAAACAAGGTCATTCTCTTCGCCGACTTAAATCCCCGCATCATATACCTGCCTCGCAGGATCATCTTCATCCATTCGACTGATATGGCCGAGCAAGCGCAGCCGCTGGATGTTAATACGATGCACAACGTTCACATCGTTGAGGAGTTCATACAGCTCATTGTTGGATCGAATGCGGAAATCATCGCCAACTCGCACTGGACCGAGGATCTTAAGTAGGACTTTTCTCTCGAATACTAAAGAAGCACGGGAGGATGAACGCCTTGTAGTTGTTATTAGTTTTATCGTACGAGAGAGGTCTGTGCTATTCGATTGCCTATTGAGACCACCTGTTAGTAAGAGTGATCCTACGCTTGAGCTCCAGACTGACATCATTTTTGGTGGCAACGGCGGAGCCAGTATGAACTAATTCACTGACTATATCGAAAGTATAGTTACCGGCCGTAATCTGGGATCCAATATGCTGCATGTCCCTACTTGTCGAAAACATATACTTCTAACTTATACTTTTGCCCTCATTGGCTTAGTTGCTGTTGACAAATATAAATACAACAACAAAACTATAGTCTCAGTCATTCGGATATTTACTCTATTTACCTATTGAACTTTTATTTCAATTACAATTCAACATGTATTTGTTGTAATATGTATGTACCGTTATCGAACAGAAGTAAACGTGAGTAATTAACTATTGTGCTAATGTCCCCAATTATGTTGGGAAACAGTGTCCAGGCTCTATACTCCGTACCAATTGTTCTGTACACTATCCTCCTTCCCTTAGCCGTCATGCACCCTTATACCTTCACGGATGCACCGCCAAACTTTAAAGTTATTATCTGACATTAATATTAATATAAAAAATTGGTATTAACAAAATTCAAGGCCTGTCGTTGAAGTTAGCGGAATAAATTTAGAAGTTCCTGCATTTTTACCACTGTACGTTGAATATTTACGTGTTGGGAAGCCGTCGCCTTTCTTATTTTTTTTTTATAAAAATGATAATACTTAAATTATCGCTTACCACCCAGCACTTTTTTTCACTTTTTTTTTCTTTATTTTCACTTTCGGAAATTCAAGTTTATTCAGAAAATTTTCAGTTCGAAATCTATTGTACCAGAAACTGAAGAATTTTGTAATTTTTACAAGCCATTAATAGAATGAAAGTAAAAAGAAGAAATGAATTATATGCCGTTATTCTTGACATCATTTTATACAGTTTTAATTTTTTTTTAATTCTATACTCTATGTATTTTCATTGTTGCTATGATCAATTGTAAAAAAGGAACTAGAAAGATAACAACTACGAAAGAAGCTGAACGTGTTGATTTTAACTCCTCGACTACAATTACAATACATTAGAATTTATTACAATATTAGAATTTTTTTTAAATACTTTAAATAAAATTTAGTATTCACACGTACAGTGGCTAAATTAGGTATAATTGGACACTAGATATGAGATTATTCAAATGCCGATTTTCCACTTCAATGGAAATATTTTAAAAACATTTTGATGCGAATTTATAGATAATTATAAGTTACAGCTTCGCAACATGTAAAGTGTGCTTCGTATCTAACATCTAACTTATCGGTAACAGTGGATCATAATTTTTGACTTTGTCCTCATCTGCCGATACGTAGGGAAAAATGGCGAGGTAGTTGATTTGTTGAGAAACTGTTGATCTGAAGACTTGCAAGCACGAGGTTCTAATAGAGTACATAAAGGTTCTAATAGAGTACATGACTGGCTAGGCACGTTATGTCATCTTGAGACTTAATGTCTATTACTCACCCCAGTTTCACTTTTTTTTTTTCTTTTTTCTTGCCTTTTTGTATTTCTTCCTTTCTCTGTCCGAATCTAATTCCCTTTTTCATTCACGGTTTGTTCTCATTGTGTTTTCTTTTCCTGAAGAGTTACAACGGTTCAATGAATCATTGTAATGCAATTACAATTAAAATAAAGTTAAAGTTGTATTATATTGTAACTTCAGCTGTTTCTTTATAAACTTATTTCTGATTTTTTATTACAGTAGGACCTTGATTATCCGTGATTCGATTATCCGGCAACATCAATTATCCGGGATGGAAAAAGAATATTTTTTGCATCGGCTTAATTTTATTTTGGATCGACTTAAATTTTTCTGCATCGTTTAACCGTGATTACCTCTATTATCCGTGATTATAAGCAAAAATTTTTTCTATTATTTTGGACAAACAAGCGAAAAAGGGGAATTCCCTCTTTAGCCAGAAGCATACATGTAAACTTGTTTACTTTAATTTAGAAAATTGAGAAGTGCGGTTTTTTATATTTTTGAAACATGTATGTATATAAAATCCTTGAATTATTTATGAATATGTACATATTCATTTATTAACTAATAAAAATATATATTAAAAACTAGCCAAAATTGGTACTCAATTAACCGGGAAAATCGATTATCCGGAATGCTTCCGGTCCCGACCATCACGGATAATCAAGGTCCTACTGTATTAATTATTTATTAATTACAATAGTTATAAATTATATCTAATTATTACGAGCTGAGTAACTTATGCTCAGTGGGATTACCAGTCTCTGGTGGTAACCGAATCCACGGCACTCACGCTAATAGTCTAGCGTACTACTCACTACCAGGGCACCAGCTTTGCTGATTTTATTGTTTGAAGACAAAACCTATTTAGAATTACAAAGAAAATATGAAAATTGCTAGACTATTAGCGTGAGGGTCGTAGGTTCGGTCCCCACCAGAGACTCTGGTCTGTAACACTACACAGGGCATATGGTCAAGTTACTCCGCTCTATATAATTAATATATAATTTGTAATTGTATTGTAATTAATAAATAAATAAATAAAAATATCTAAGAAAACGCAGCAGGTGTTTTAATTCGTTTTGCCAAATAATTATCGAATCCACTTGGTAAACATTCTTTACAACTATTCTATTGAATTTTATAAACTGAAACTATCGGGTTCTTCACAGGAATATCTTTTCATACATACATAATTGGACATTACAACCCTAAAGTCATGATTGCGGCCTAGCTTCTCACACCAGTTATGCGGAGCTAGCGGGATCTACAGTTTAAAGTCGACTCTGAACGGCACATCGGACAGACAATGCTTTCACTTATTTTTAATCGTATGGTAAATATTTGGTGTTACTTACTTCTTAGAAAAATGTTGTTTTTATTTTAATTTTTCTCCAAATTATCACAGCTTGCTTTATAACAAACAAAAATAGCGGACAGTTTGTATTCTAGGTTTGGTAAAAATATAAACAAAAACATATTTTTATAATTCATGGTTGTATTGCATATCAGAGTTATATTTAATAGTATGATTATATCATAATAATAGGTTCATGTCTGTACTGAACAAAAGTATACAGGAAGTAATGTAAATAAATTCAATTGTATGATTTAAGTTGAATCGCGATGGACAATAATAACCAACTATAATTTGCGTACAGTAACTTAACCAACTCAATGAATACATACAATAAAATGTGGCAAATTGAATGAATATTAAGCTTGCCGAATGTAATTCCTTTAAGGAGTAATGAATAGATCAAAGCGTTACGGTCATAGGCAGGAATTGGAGGCGAAACTTACTGGATATAACAGATAAGTTAAGAAGGCTAAACGCTATAGCTTTAGAAGCTTCTGTGAAGGCACATAATCTCTACCGTAAGTAGACAGAATATATAAAAAAACTTATAAGGCGAACAGATCTTGTAGATTTAGTGGGAATCATTTAGACGTTTTTGCATGACAAGGAGGCGACAATCTGTGCATTTCTTGACATAGGGAGCACTTTTGATAACACTTCACACGAGATCACAAATAGTGCATTAAATGGGGTATAGTGCCCGTAAGATATCCAAGTGGATAGCAGAGATATTATACACATGACCTTCGAAATATGCGCAGAGGATCATAAGAGTTAATACAACCAGAGAATGGCAACAGGTTGGAATCTTTTCGTTATTAATGCGGAGCTTAGATGTTGATGAAGTCTTGACACAACTATTTGAGTATATACATACAAGAGTATATACATACATAGTACAGTGCACGCTCGCTAATGTGAACTTATTAAAACTGGCGTTGTTCACTTTTGCGAATTGTTCACATTTCCGAATACCGAAAATTTTAAAACAGAATTATACCATCTTTTAAACAAAAATCATTATTTATGAATTTTTTTTATTTTTTTAGAAGACATTTTATAATTTAATATTCACAAACTGTTCACAGTATCTAAATAGCTATGGATAATAAATATGCAAGCAGATGTATTAACACATACATATGTATATATATGTACACCTAAAACGGGGATTTCCGCAACTAATAAACTCAGAATTTTAACGTTTCAAATTAAAAAAAAATTCTGTTCAAATTATGGGGCTTTTTACATTTTTTCATCTTTGTAGTCAATGAAGCAAAAAAAAAATGTTCACATTAAGCGGTGTTCATATAATGCGGTGTTCACATTAGCACTGTATATACATACATGACACTCACTGTATACATATGTATATTCTCTATGCCTAACAGAAAATTGGAAGATGCTCTCCTCGACATCACTTAAAGCGGTCAAGAACGGATCTTGTGACAGGATTGGGGGAACTCGTGAGTGTTTTCGAAATATGGAAACAGCTCAAATGTGTACAAATCAACTTTCAGACACTAGCATATACATACCTATAGTATAATAGAGGTTGGAAACTGTTGGATTTCAATCTAATGCGAATGGTATTGCTTTGGAGGGTATGGTTCAGATAATGGAAGACAAGTCTAGCATAAAATCTATTTGATGATTTCATGACGTAATGAATCGCGAAGTCGTCGTCTAGTAGGTAGTATGTTGCCTTATTACAAATGAGGCCACGGTTCAAACCCCGAAAAAAGTAAAAAAAAATATCTCTTCGGCGACTCCCTCTCAACAGATTTTTGGCAAAAACTCTGAGAGTAAATAAAATTGTCATGAAAATCTGAACTTTAGGTCTCGCCATTTATAAATAAAATTAGCACACACAACATAAGTGCTGTGAGAATCAAAATCGTAATCCTGACTTAAACGTTGTAATGACAAATTAAGTAAGTAAATAATGAAACGTGTGTATGTAAGTATGTTAGTAATGAATTGTGGCCTGACCCCTGGAGACTTTATATTAAAAATGGATAGAGTAATCTGGAAGCTACATACTTCTTTAAAATGAGAACTGATTTGTGGTATCCGGAATGGATCTTGGGACTGTAGTGGGAGTTATTGGTTCAAGGTGAATGCCTACATATTTTATGTGTGGCACTGTTTGATTATTTATTCGAATGGAGGGACATCCATAGTGTGAATATAACATGAATGCTTTTTGCTCATTCACTTTAATTCCCCAGCGCTTGAAACACATCTCGAGATGGAAAATATATTCCCAAAGATGCCGAGATACTTCGGGTGGATTCACATAGGTGCTAATGAAAACAGTGTCGTCAGCAAAAGTTGAAATGTGTATTTGACTGTTCAGGGGCATGTCCGAGGTATATATTAAATATAATACAGGTCACACGAAATCGCCTTTAAACTTTTGGCCGCGGATAGTTTTCCAAAAGCACCGCAATATCACAAGGAAAATTTAATTTCAGCTTATGGATTAAACCTTCCTACCAAACCCTATCAAATGTTTAAGTAACGTCGATAAAAAGGGGGGTGCATTATTTCTTCTCTTCAAATGCCCTTCCTATGACTTGCCCCAACCAGTGGATTTGCTCAAGCTATGCTATGCTATGTTTCTTTTTGATTCTGTTGATAGCAAACTTATAGGTCTGTACGATTCGACTCTAGTAAGATCCTTACCAGGTTCTGGGTAATATCCAAAACATAGAATTTCATTGAAGAGCTACACGGAGCATCTATGTTAGCATATTGTTGCTGATTTTACCGAATCTTAGAATTGAGTTGAGCAATAACTCTCTGAATTTCTTGGAACTCAAACCTTAACGGAAGATAGAGCGTAGCTACTACAGGCGGCAGATCAATCTCATCGTCGGATCTGCGGATTCCATAGAGGAGGCTTACAATTTAAGAGTTTTAGTTGTACACCGCAGTGAATAGTTTGAATCTGGTGCAGCATTAAGACCTTCTAAATATTTTATAAGGCAGGCAGTTATTCGAGATTCCGAAAGTTTTTCGAGCTGTCTTGTACATTCCTTGGGCCTGATTTTATGTTGAGATCTGTGCTGTTGCCGTTCTCTTGGAGCTCTCTTTTTTCAGAAAAAGCTTCTTTAATGATCTTCAGTTACCTAGGAGGCGAGTATACTAATTATATAACAAAGTTTATGTGGAAACCCTCAATGCAAAATTTGCATTGCAGATGTTATGCCTTGGTTACCCAAGCGTGAGAAACGTAAAATCGTAACGTACGTAGCCTTAAAAACGTTTGTGTAGTTATAGAAACGTTCAAAACGGGACATCTGTCAACGAAGAATGTAAATAAAAACGAAACAGAACACAAAGCAATACACAAACAAACACAACACAATGCAAAGAAATTGGTATACAGACTCATCATCAGTGTTGCCGTTTTTTGTTCAATGTGTAGATTATTGCGGATTTGGTTATTATTTTTCTTATAAAAATAGCCTTTGTTTTGTTTGTTAAAATTAATTAATTATGAGACTATAATTTTGTTTTCTTATTTTTTGTTTCTTTTTTCTCAATTGTAATTTAAATTTGAAAAAATAAAATAAAAAAACTGCGACTTTAATTTTAATCATATTTTTCCTTATTTGGTGATTTTTTCACAAATGTTGGTTACAATATTTTTTTTTCGTGGCAACACTGCACTCTCTCTCATGTTATCTCTCTTATGTTCAAATGTCACGTAAAAACGTGGGAGAATTCTGTTTTATACAGATCGTTCCGTTTTGCTAACGAGAGAGAACGTTTGGGTAAGCGTTTACATTGTTCTCCATATGCTAAAAAGAGAACGTTTTCTACGGTACGTTACGTTACGTGTGGGTAACTCCAGCATTAGTTGTTAGACGTTAGGTGATTATCTTTCAGGTCAACCATAGGTTGTTGGTTGAGTTTTGATTTTATTAAAATACATGAATCCCGCGCGTTCTACCCCGAGGGTCATTTTAGTTGTATAAAGAATAACCAAACTTTTTGTACAGTCCCCTTGATGTCAAATGTATCTCTGATATGTCAATTTGATTTTCTTTAAGAAAGCATTCGATCTCACATTTGTGTTGGCGGATACTGTAAGCGTTGGGAAATTGGCATACAATTAGGAGTGGCATAATGAATGTGTTTCCTAAGTAAACTATTACTTTTTAATACTGATTGCGTATCCATTACAGATGGTAAAAATGTTTCCATGCAAAAAATCAGCCGAGTCGTTCCAAGTAAACTCCAAAGGTGACTACTAAAAGCTGGCATTTCGAATAACTTGGAAACTAGAATTTCTCACGCTTATAAGCCTATGGATTATGAATCTAGTTATAAAACGGTTTCCGAGTAAATAAAATTTCTCAAAATGTAAATCTAACTACTTTCAAGATTACAAAAATCTGTACGAGTAAAAGTTCCTTCCAACCGTTTTCCAAAAATTTGGGAAAGAAACTGTGACTCTTCCGTCTATAGACCTATGACGTATGGATATACAGACTACATAGATTATAAAAGTTTTCGGTGGAAAAAACCGTTGAAAAAAGACCGGGAAAAGCGGGTAACTCGCAAGCTAGTACTTCTCGCGTCCGTAGACCTTGGAATTTAATGATGAATTTACAGGCTATCTGGATTTTATGCATTCAAAAACCATTAACCATTAAGTTTACCAAATGTTTCAAAGGAGTGAAAGTTTTATTTTCTAATGCATTTCACTAAAACGTGCTTGGGGAGACTGCGTGCAGTTGGTGGTTTTCATTGTGTATTTTGTGACCGATATTTTGTTAAGTAAACGTGACTGAGACGATAGCACAAAAAAAGCAAAAAGTTTGTTTGCCGTTGTTTTTTCTTTTTATTTTCTTAAAGTGAGATAAGGGAGAGTAAATTAAATGTTGTTGTTTTACATAAAAAAGACTTTCTTTAAAAATGTTTGATATCAATTGTTGCTATAGGTTAGCACGTGTCTTTTTTAAATTCGTCGCGACGCGTCGTTCCGGTACTTCCTTTTTGGACAGGAACGCGTTCCGGAACTAAAGATGATTTCTGATAATGAGAATTGGCTGACGTTTTGAAAAAAAAAAAATTAAAAAGAATTGCTGATTTTTTTCTAATTTTTGACGAATTTTTATATGTATTTTTATAAACAAGGGTTTGAACCGAACCCGTACCGTAACAAAAACCGGAACGAACCGGCTTTTTTTCCGAACCGTGAACCGAAGTCCGGAACGCGTTCCGGTAAAAAAATTAGCACAACACCACTGCTAGTAATGTATCGTAGGTTGTCAGCTTTGCATTAGTTTTGACCAGTTCATCAGCAACCGAAATTTCGATGAATGGTCCGGACTTTCTCTATGAAATCCCCGAGTCGAATTAACCTTCTTAAAGAATTGACTGCCAGAGTTAATTAAATAAGAGAGGAGGTAATAAGCATGTCATTATCTCATTGTCCAAAACCCATTTCATTCGAAAAGGAATAAGGGAAGACGAAGAAATTTGAAATCTTTCGCTGTGGGATACGGGAATACTTAAGACATGCAACCGATGGATATAACATGTTTCATGTGGGCGGGTATGATGATCTTTGTGCGACATTTTCGAAGTCTACTAGCCTCAATGGACCTCTCTATTTCATTACAAAAGGGCCTAGTCCACCACTAATGCCTTATTCAGACTGGTTATATCACAGTCAACTGTGATACAGAAAAAACCGAAAGACTCCCCAACTCGCCTATTTCGCAGTCCTGTAGTCAGACAAAATATTCGTATTTCATAAGAAATTCAAAGACCGATTCACCTTTTTCATTAACATCCGAGATCCGTACATTAAGTGGCAGTTAGCATCAATTATCACAGGCACTTACTTTAGCCTGGTCTTGAGCGTCTCAGGCAGTCGGTTGATGGAGAAGGCAATATTAACGAAAAAAGATATAGGCTTGCTAAAACGATTAAGAAGAAAATGATTAGTACCCTTCTTAGGATACAAGCTGTATTCTTATTCGTATCGAAAGCAATGATTAGTTTACACGCATTTAAATTGAGTCCACAAAGCTATGACGCTCTGTGAAGCTAAATGTCCGTCTTTTTATCGGGCAAAATGCTTTCCACGTCCTGACGACGATGTTAAGGTATAAGTCCGAAGCTTTCTCACTTCCACAATCTCAACTGTAAATACCTATGTAGCAGGATTTTCTGAGGGAAAGGCTTGAGATAGGATATCCCAATTAGCCTTACATACCTTAAAGTATATCTTGCCGCGACCGTAGAAAATTTTCTTTGTTTCTTTTCCGGTCCTCATGGACAGCAAGGGATTCCTTATTTTAAATAACGATTTTTTTGACCCATTAGAGTGGTTGATCATCGTTTGCCATCCTGATGGTCTCGGGAGGATCTGCGATATTTGCAGGCATGCCTATCCTCGGTCCATTCTATTTCCATTTACGGTTTTTTGCTAAAACGGAATGAAAGCGAACAATTTCTGAAGCGACAAGAATAATGTGCGAAAGATAGTTAACGAAGCAAGTTGAAGTTTCGCAGAGGGTGCCAAAGTCAGGATTGATACCTAGAAATGGAATGCTAAGTGTTTGGTGGGATTGATTCCGACCTCTACTGTCAAGAATTCTTGATATTCAGTTAGAAAGATCAACAGAGAAGTGATGTGTTCCGTTATAACAACACTAGTTTCGGCATTTTTGATAACATCTTCGATGATTCGTCAGAAACTTGGAGAGAATAGCTGATATACGATATACGAGTATAGCTTGATATACGATTCGTTTTTGCAGTTTTTCGCCTAGAAAACCTATAATTTCTATATTTGTACATTCTACGAATCATTACCCGAAAAATAGCAAAAGATTATAGTTCGAAACGTCCCATGTGTAGCTTAATAAGGCATGTTCGAAAAATAAAAAAAGATGTTTTATTTTTCATCAAATGGTCAATTTGGAGCCAATTTAAAACTGTTATAAAGGCCTTTAGGCACATATGTATGTATATTCTTATATTCGCAGAAAATAAACAAAATTCTAAAAAATATAACTTTTTTTGTAGTTCCTTATTTTACACTTCTTATCAAGCTCTAGTAAAACAAAAACAAAAAATATTAAGGGAGCTTCATTAGTGGCTGCATAAATGAAAGACAAGTAGAAAGTGTAAAGAGAAAAAGTAGATGAAAAAAAAATACAAATTATACTGGCAAATGACATCCTAGGAAAAGTAATAAATGGAAAAAATGTTATGTTTAATTAAAGAATAAAAACTACTATTACTTCTTTAGTTCTCTTTTTAATTTGAAGTACAAGATTCACTGACATTTCAGCACGAATTAAGACCGGTGATAACAGCAAAACATTTTTTATAATTTATTCAAATAAAAAACACAAATAGAATAGAGTTGAAATCCTTTCATTCTTTCTTCCTTTGACTTTAAAGTTTTCCATATGATTTAAATACAATAAAATGTGAATGAGAAAAAATAATTTAGGATAGGTTAGGTAAGGTTAGGAAAGGTAACGTGAGCTAAAGTAGAATAAAACTAGAAGCTGATGTTGACAGAGAAAGGAAGAGAGAATAGTTAAGAAAGGAAAGAAAAGATAGCAAAAGAAAGAAAAAGAACGGGAGGAAACGAAAAGAGAGATGTGTTCTATTCATTATGTCCAAGTTGCCATAAACATCTGTGGATGGATAATATACTCTTGATTTTCCCATATCCAGTTAATTCCGTTCATAACTCTATAAGATTCTCAAACTTACTATTTTCCGTTCTAACGGCTCAGACTAGGACAGCAACATAAAATATGATGAACATTTATTTTGTCTTTTAACATAACCAACAAAAATCAGAGATATTACTGTTTCATCTTTTGATGTTAGGACTTCCATAATATCGCTCAATTCCTGCCTATACATTTTTATTTATGATTTCATTCCCAGCTGAATATCCAGGTATTTTTTGGGTAGGAAACCTAAAAGTAGGCTGCCTCATATAACTAATTATCCGTATAATTTGTTACTCTTGAATTCTTCGATACATGGGAGACTATATGGTCCCCTGAAATTGCATTCATAGATGAAGACATCTGCTGTTAATAGAAAGGACTTAAAACTGCAGGATACCGTTATAAATGTTCTAAAAATATGAAAAATGCAAAAAAAAAATTGCCCACCATCTCTTGTCCATATGATACACACATACATACTTATGTATGTATGAATGTAAACTTTTATTTTACAAATATGGTGTAACCAATTAACACGTAACACATAACTTTAATTTTATGTTTAAACCACTCGTAACATGAATTCATTTATTTATTAAATCGTGTACAATTTGTTTCACTAATATATACATATGAAGGTTTATATATGAAATATATTTGTTAGAATATATGAACTTATATTTTTTTCGTTGTGCTTCATTTGTATAGCACAGGCAACCCGTTGGTTTTTGCAAATGAATTAAAAAAGTTATGTACTCTTTCAATTTAAAGGGTGTTTTTGTAAGAATGCATTTTTTTCATTTGAAAATAAAACTACGTTTCTTTTTCTTAAGGTAGTTGCGACTTCTTTGTCGAATTGTAAAGAAAACATGTTTCAAAATGGAGAAAACTAAGGGAATGGTAACTATATACTTATGTATACATATATAACTATGTATATGGTTTTGATTGCTAAAGGCAAATTTAAAGAGGTCTTGATATTGTTAGTCGTTGGTGCGTAACAGTGGGCCTGAGTATAAACCTGGCCAAGACCTCCATAGTAATATTTACAAAAAGATGAAAACTTCCCAAATGGAAATTTATTCGACTCCTTCTGGTGGACTGCTCTGGACAAACTGAATAATGTCAGGCTCCTTGACGGAGTCACAGGTTCCACAGTTATTCGAATCACTGGTGCTCTACGCACCTCCCCCACAAAGGCCTTATTCGCAATGCTTAACTGGAATCCTACTGAGCTCCTCGCTAAGAACGTGGTTAAGTTCACTGCAACAAGACTCAGTGCCCTGTCTCGTTGGCGCGTCGTCACCTCTGGTTACTCCTCTATTTTGGAGATTGATCCTGTGGCCCCAAGGGATATCGATTATCTCTCTGTGGAATATTGTTTTGATAGGGGTTTTAACTTCCCGATTCCGAGCAGATGTGACTAGGCCCCTGACAAGATCGTCCCCCCGGAAACCCAGGATGTGTATAACGATGGCTCCAAACTCGATTGCAAAAGTCCCCGGGCACTGTGACATTCTGGGAAACTGTAGAGCTGCCGAGCACGCCAGGCTGGTGCACCCCTTCCGGAATCCTCTTCAATGGACTTAGGAATGCCACTTACCTCTTTCAAGCTGGTCATCGCAATGAAATTCTTTCGAGACGCCAACCTATCCTGGGTCAATGAGGAGTCCTGCTCCAACGCTAGGCGCACTTAGCCCTCAATGGATAGAAGGCGCACCAAACAGTTACTTGGACTTGGTCGTAACACCATCTCGATCACAGTGGCCGTGCTTACAGGTCAATGTGTCATGGGAAGACACGTGGAAATAATGCAGCTCCTATTTAACGACTTCTGACGTTTGTGCAGATCCGCTGAGGAAGAGGAGACTGTTATCCACTTTCTTTGTCAATGCACATCTCTTGCGAGGTGCAGATATAGGTTATTCGGCTCTCCAATACTTGTCAGGGTAGTCGTGCTTTAAATGTGCAGCCATTGCGCTGATCAGTTTCTTCCTGGTTTGGAGGAACTTGGTCAGTACGGGAACTACGTTCACCTGTGGCGTCACAACGGGCCGCTATGCGTGCTCAAGTGAGGTTTTGTTATCAAAGCTACCACTCTGACCTAACCTAACCTAACCTGGGTAAGATATCAAATATCTAGCAATAATACTTGATAGAAAATTGATATTGAGGGCTTATACGGAGAGAATCAGGAAAGGTCCAACATGCCATAGATTGCAAGGAAATTCTCGGTATTATGCACTAGACGTATATCATGATGATTAGATCAATAGTGACCTATCTGGGCAAACAGAATAGGTCTAAAAAAGCTTAAAGGAAGTTAGACAAGATACAGAGGCTACTGTGTTTTGATATAGCAGGACCAATGAGAATATATCGTGCAGCAGATGCACATGGGCTATAGCTTTGGAGGCTATGGTTAGGCTGATGGGGAACAAGTGTGACACGAATCGTGAACTAAGAATTTGATTGGATGACAACTCCTTCCTTAACGGTCCTCTGTACAGAACAAGTAGGCTCTATGGTCTTAAATCGAATCGTTAAATTGGAGATAGTATGGAACCGTCTGAGAAAGCTGAATGGGCTAGTTAAGAAAATAAGGTTACTCTCTGCTGGGTCTTAGGTCATGTAGGAAACATCGGCAATGAGCTTCAAGGCAATGAGCTTTCACGTTGCTGATGAGATCAAAAGAAATGTATGCTCAAAGAAAAGAAAGATAATCAGAGGTAAAGATTCTTCTCAAACTAAGTTTGTTTGTGGCAATCAGAACTTCTGTCGGAAGTTACAATAAGAGGTATTTCATCAGACTATCCAAGGATAACCTGACGATGTTAACCGGTCTTTTGACCGGGCAGTGTACACTGTATATTCAGAGTTCATTTATTCGAATCGAGAGTTGTCTCGAGCCTAACATGAAAATTCTGTGATGATGAGAATGAATCATTGGAACACATTCTTTAAATGTGTGGGGCATTAATGTATTCTAAATAGAAAACCCAGGATGTATTTCAGGTTGCAGGGAATTGACATGGTTGAGTTTGCAGGACAATAGGCTTGGAGGTTCTCAGATCAGACATCTCCAACAATACGAAATATGAAAAAATATTTTTTCGGTAACTTCCTCTCAGCAAATTTCTGGCAAAAACTCTGATTCCCATAAAATTCACGGGAAGTACAATATATCAAACGGTCGCATCACTAAGGCGAGTAAATAAAATTGCCATGAAAAAGTTTCTCAAAAATCTGTTATTCGGAGTAGACTTTAAATTGTAGTACCGCCGCTACCACACACAACATAAGTGATGTGAGAAGCTAGATCGTAATCCTGACTGAAGGGTTGTCATGTATGCATGATAGGCTTGGAGGAGACATAATAGGGAAATCCATAAAATTCGAGGGAAGTACAATAGATCATACGGTTGCACCACTAAGGCACCCATACATGATAATTATAATAATAATACCTTGGTCCATTACGCATTGAACGAATTGGCGGCGCTTTCCATGTTCTATTGATTTGAGCTCTTGATTTTGGTACTCAAGAAGGTGGTTTGTGAAATTTTTAAGTTCTTAAAAACAATGTCGAATTGATGTTTTTGGAGATTCGGTGATACTCTCATTTATAGAAGCAATGATTTAAAAATGCAGGTATGTCGATGAATAGGAATGCTACAGTCGTTTCTTCCATTTTTTTAACACGAATAGTTGCCGCATTAGGTTTACTTTTTCGCAACTATTGCAATATGAATTCACAACTATAATGCTTTGTTCTTTCGTATAGCATTCTATTTTTAATAATCGACATAAACATATGTGACACCTGTCAAATTTCAGAGTTGTCTCTTGCACAAAAAAAATTACACTAAATTTAAAAAGTGCACTCTTACTGAGATACCCTTTATATGTGCACACTTTTCCAGCAACCTATAAAATTCATATTGGAGTAGGAATATGTATAATCAAGCCACTTTTACATTATTGTGGTAAATGGCTGCATGTTTTTATATGGCAACAATCGTTTCCTATTTGAAAATGTTATTTTAATTTTAAATTAACTATCTGGAGTTTAATCCAATTTTAAAAATTAATAACTACTGTTGCATATTAAATTGAGAACACTGTGTACATAGCATCTGTGAGAGGAACAAAAAACCTAGTGATTTGATTACGGTTGCTCCCAAAGCACTTAGTATTTGCTGCTCCAACAGAAGTAGCTGTGGACGTGTTAATCACAAAACGTTTAACATTCAAATGTGGTATGAAAAACAAAAAAGGAAAAAAATAACAAAAAATTAAGTGTAGCAAAAAATACTGACTCAAATACCGAAAGAAAAAGTTATAAACTTTTTGCCATTAATTTCTTCCCTCATGCATTTGCTTTTGTATTCGCATACAAGAGAAACATTTTAAATGACAACCCATTAAGCAATATTAAACGTAACTTTTGCGAATTATTTACATATGCGAATATCGCAAATTCGAATACTTTTAAATAGAATTTTATTATGTTTAAAATTTTGTTGAAATCCTTATATATGATTTTTGTTGAAATATTTATATTCGGGTTTCAGAGCTTTGATAGTTGACATCTGTCAAAAATAGTTTTGCCAAATCACCATAAACGACACCAATCACGACAACCTCGTCTTTCCACTATATGAGCTTAGGATTAATTAGCAACTGATGGATGAATAGGTACGTGAATAAATAAAATTGTAGAATAGGTAGATACAAAATAATTACTGCTTCTTGTGGATTTTGGTCTGGCGGCATTATCTGTCCATTTTTTAAAACCATGTTGCAAAGGCCTTTACCAGATACCTGAATTAAATGATCTGAATACCAAGGATATGTGGCTTTACATGGCGGCGCTACGTGCGACACATCTCATACCACATTGGATACTCTGCACTAACATTTAAGATCATGAGATGGTGGAGATGATGTGAAGTGATGACTGCGGTCGTGCGATTTGACTTCGGTAAACTTTTTCTTGTAGGCATTTCTTCAGTTACGAGTGATTGAGAGTAAACCATATCCCAAATCAGTTCTACAAGCCAACATAACTCATGCCATCGGTCAAATTCAATTTGATTTATGAGCCAGAGTATGGAATATTACACATTTCGTTTGCGCTCCACTCAAAAAAGCCGATGGCGGACATTTGAAAGATGTTATAGTCCACATAAAGCGGCATCAACAGGTCCTTCAACGAATAAAATTTCGAAGATGTCTCACAAAAACTTTCTTTACTTTAAATTTAAAATTATATTTGAATTTAAATGTATAAATATGATAATACATACATAATTGGCCATTAAAACCCTTCAGTTAGGATTACGGCCTAGCTTTTCACACCACTAATGTTGTGTGTGTTAATTTTAAAGTTTAAAGTTGACTCCGAACGACAGATTTTTGAGAAACTTTTCATTGCAATTTTATTTACTCTCAGAGTTTTTCCTAGAAATCTGTTAAGAGGAAGTCGGCGAAGAAATATTTTTTCATATTTCGTTTTGATGTCTGACCTGTGGTTTGAACCGTGGCCTTATGTCTAATAAACCAATACACTACATGCGGCGACTTCTTATGAATATAATAATGTGGGATCCTAATGCTTTAAACACTTTTTAGGCTTTAATAGATTTTAGAAATTCATTCATTTATTCCAATTAAGAACATCTTAAATTTATGCCCCCATCTTCAAAACGATTCCGATTCCATTCTTTGATATTTCACAATGTGTATACAAGCTTAAACAACAAAAATTACCTTAAACCTTAAACAAATCTGAGGATTAAGTCGTAGTTACCTTCACCGAATTTATTGGCCCACACAAATTTTCTTAATAAGGGTTAATGGGTGGAATGGAACAGAATCTTCACAATCTTCGCCACGATTCCCTATATTTAAAAGATTTTTCCAACAATGCGAACAGATTTCATTAAATGCCTTATTCCTTTGCTGCGTCCAAGTAAATAGTATAAGAACCGTTTGTACTGAGTGGTAATAATAAATGTGCAAATCGTTTTTGTGTATTCAGATTTATATTTATTATATTATAATTGTACTTGACATAGCCAATAACAGGTGATAAGCACATAGGCCACTTCCGGAGTATGACCTGAATATGTATGACCTGAAGAACTACACAAACAAGTTCCCTTAGCTTTACTATCGATTTGCATGAGCAGCTGTTGCCATACATTGAATTTGACATTGTTTTATATCTGAAAATGAGAATTTGGTTGCAGCAAATGATCCCATCAAACACACAAATAAGTTTTTCTGCATGTCCATATAATTATTTGAGTTCCTAAATAAATATGTTTTCAATGGATCGACAGAGATTGTAGATCTTAAACTACAATCTGACTATGATTAGGTACATAAAAGACCAACAAAAAGAAACATAAACGGCATGTAAGACAAGAGGACATTTGGCTGAAGTTTCTATACAAATATTAAATAAATGCTTGATTATGTTCTGAACGAATTTACTTTAGTCAACAAAGTGCTCAGACAAACATCGAAGATTGTCTTCTATTGCTTTTCATTTTGTGCAGACAATCTGTTAATAAATTTTGAAATATATTGACACTCAGTTGGTAAAAAAATATCAGAAATTTTATTTCAGGAACTAAGTAATAATAACAGGTTGCGAAAGTACACCCAGCTAATGACATAATTTAACGCGACACAAGCAAATTGTTGCAAACTTGCTGTGTTTGCCACGTAGCGTTTATTGTGTTTATAGAATAAGTCTTACATAAGAGCATTTGTTATTTGTATTCGCTAAAATGAAAATCCTTAACCCATATTTGAGGAAAACAGTTAAAAATTGTTTCTTAACTTCAAGTTTTTGGAGTACAAAAATACTTTTAATTCAGTATAAACTTTGACTAATTAAGAGTAAGAATAGTTATAAATTAGTAGGAATGAATAGTTATATACTAGAGCATCTGTATAACTTATTGATTCACCACTTCTTTTGCCTATTGGGTAGCTTCAATTTTATTTCCCTTTTAAATAAAATACTTTCAAATGCATTTGTATTTAAAGTTGAAATAAAGTGCTCTTAAATTTACAGGCTTAATTTAAACCCACTTTTGTTTGTTACTAGTATTGTTGCTATTTTTAAATTGCAACAATTTTTAACAACATTTTGAAAATATAAAAGAGAAAAAAAATAAGATTCAATCAAGGTCGACTATAATGTACGCCACATCACTATGGCGCACAGTATAAATTTGTTTAAGACGAGTTCTAGTACTGACTGAAATAAAGTTAATTCGGCACAGCAGGAAAATGTAATGCAAAATTTATTTCAGATTTATTTTGCTAGTCTCCATACATGAAATAAAAGATCTGCTCTATTATCATACAGTCCACAAGCTTGAAGCCAGAAACTAAATGTTTCCTTATCCTACGACATAAATCTGATCATGTTCCGAATAGACGAAGAATAGTTTCCTCTTCTTTCGCTTCTCTCCCTAAGGACTCAGTATCTTTACAGTTGCCTGTCAATCAGGAAGTATATGAAAATCTCTTACACAGATTTTATCGTTCCGCTAGGAAGTCCACTATCTTATCGAAGGAGCTATACTTGCCGACATCGGAAGGATATCTTTACTCCCAGCTCCATCTTTAATCTTTGAATCTTTAAAGCACAATCTCTAAGTGTAGGATGAAACTTATCAGCCTTTAGAAATGTTGAACAATGAACTTTCACTGCACACTTACTGGTGTAGGGTATAAAAATTCGAAGCAAATTACAAATATTTGAGCTGGTGTATGGAATGTACTTTAATCTTAAGTGACCCACTTACATATAAAGTGTGTTCATGTGTACATGTGAACATATGCTGGTTGGTACATGTTATATATTTCGCAATTAGTGTAATTTTGTGAACATTTGTATAGAAATGTACATATGTGCACCTACATGTTATATACATTATGTATGTATGTGTAAGACACGAACATATGTTGACAAGTATACGGAATGAGAATTGAATTAGAGACTGAAAAAACGAATGTATTGTTATGCGCTACGCATGGTATTAAAAAATTAATGCATTTATACATAAGGTGTAGAAAAAAAATATTAAAAATTTTTTTCTGACAGAAATAAAAATTTAAAACTCCTATAAAAACGAAACTCGTATTAAAATCGTATTAACATATATTTTGTTGTCTTCACTCGTAAATATGAGGGTTTATAAGTTTTTTTTTGCATATAAAATAATAAATTTTGTAGGGTTTAGACATACAATAAACACGGTTTAAATTTATAAAGATCTACACGTTGTAGTTTTCGTAATATAAGATGTAGTCGAAGTCTCACACAAAATATAAAAAAATAATATTATTTTAAAATAAGATACGCAATAGGAGTTTATTCTTGACTAAAGGCTAGTAATGCTATAAACACAATACATGCAACACAGCAAGCACAGCAGTCTCTCAAAAATAGACCACATGGGCATAGCTGCCAGATGAATAAAGCATCAAATCGTCAAATATTAGAAAAATATCTTCAAAATCGCCAAAGACGTTCATAGAAATCGTAAAAAAATCGTCAGAAAAAATAAATACAATCATATACATAGGTACATAGTTAAAGTATATATATACATATATATGTATATATATGTATATATATGTATATATTAGAAATAAACATTTTAATCAAATCGGATACAATATTATTAAAGTCGAAGCAATTATGATTGCTAAGTTTTAAATAATCTTTTTATATAATATTGCTGCTAAGTCATTTAATTTAATTTAAATTAACTTGAATTAATACTCTCTCTACATTAGCTGAAGAATGTGATAATACTAATATCTTTTAATAAATAAAGGCTGGAAATTAAAAGCTACATCCCTCATTTTCATTTCTGATTTTTTTTTCCAAAAATCTAGAGATTTTTCATATCATTTTCAAGAAAAAATTGTTTAAGATTTTAACAATCTTTCGCAGTGTTGTTTAGTGACACATAAGCGCAGCAATAATATTGCATCATATAAATCTATGGGTGGTGTAAATATTAAGGAGTCAAAAGCTCTTGACGTTCTGAGCATGAAAATTCAGTGTGATGTTGGAACTGACACATTTTTCAGTGCCTTGGCTTCTTAAGACGGTGCAAGAAATACTTCGCTTCATCTGAACTTACTATTTACACCACTAATATCCGAAAGAGAATGAAATACAACTCTCGCTTATAGGCCGGTGCCTCAACGTCTATTTTGTGACAGTAGGATATCCAATTCTATTAATTCATTGGAGCATCCTTGCAATGTGGCTTGTGTTTCACTGTTCTATCGTTATTAAAATGGATTTTTCTCGAGAGAAATAAGGGCACTTATTCCCGAGCATCATGTATTCCTACGTTACACTAGTCTTTCTAAGTATGCGGTCGATTGGCCAGTGGATCGCACACTGCATTAGAGACAAAATTCGTTCTTTCATATGTGGAACTCTCTTTGTGCAGAGGTTGTAATTTTTTGGCTTTTACGGGATGAAAAATAAAATACAGAATAATCGTCATAGGTGTTCGCAAATATCTTAAAAATCATCGTTATTACTAACCTAAATTTGTAATAGTAACAATTGCAAAGCAAATAAAAAGCTTAAAGTGGCTTTTTAATGTACTGAAGTAAAGAATATGATGTCAATTTTTAATTTCCAAAAATCGTCAAAATAAGGGCATAAATCGTCATATCGTCAATATGATATTTTTGGAGCACAAAATCGTCAAAATGATGATAAATCGTCAAATCTGGCATCTATGTACATGATTATTTTATAGGCAACGCGACGACAATCAACGATGCTGCTGCTTCGCATTTAATTTCTATTTTATTCGCAGCAATGAGAGAATTAATCATAACAGTTGGAAGATTTATTCTGGAAATGAGAGGATTGGTGCTCTCAATACAGTAACATACAAGCAATATGGGTTTAAAAAACGAGATGTATGAAATGTAACACGAAAAACGTTTTAGTGGCACCATTAATAAATAATTAACTGTTTATTTTTTATTTCTTTTGTTTATGCAATGTATTCCATTGCTGCCTTTATTACAATCACTGCACATGCAATTGAAAAATTGTCGTGCTCACTGTGTTGCGTCTATTGTGTTTATAGCATAAGGGCCAATAATGTACATACTTACATACAATACCATTTCGAATCACTTGAGTAAGGCTATAAAAAAAAACAACTTCAAAGTTTATGTTTTATGTGAGAAAACGGAAAAGACCGAATTTCGATCCGCAAATCTCTAGTGAGTTATAATAAAAAGCATCCTTCCACACTGATTGATAAAATGTGTTCCACTTATTACAGTGATTTGGGTCGATGATACTTAAATGGGACTTGCACTGTCAACATTTAGAATAATCAAATTAATTTATCACCTACAAGCTGTCAGGTTTGCTCAATGGAAGAGGAACTGTCATTCATAATGGGAACACCAGGCGACACATATCGATAGTGATAGGATCGAAGTCCAAACTCATGATAACGCTTGTTACACAATAACTCTGCAACTGGAAATGTAAGTGTTCGTGTCTATGATAAAGTTTATTTATTGTTATTTAAATTACAAGACAATTCACTTCTTCTTGCTTTGAAAGCTATACAGTTAATAAACTAATTTTCAATAGATACTTATATAGAAACATATCAATATCAACTCATAGAGCTAAACCGGTCCATACCTGGCTCGAAACCATTTACCAACATTTAACTGTTCTAAAGAACGACCCTTTTGCAGTTCTAACTTGAATTCGCTGGATAACAAATTGTAGAGAGTTTTAGAAGACATAGTTTCGCATATAAAATACTTCAATTTTGATTTCTTAAGACAGTTTTGATTCGTAATGTGTTCAAATTTCCATTCGAAGAGATGCGTGCGGCTAATAATGATTAACCATTCCGACTTAAGCATGAAGGCCATATACGGACATTTCGAACAAATATTTGCTTTTTGTCTAAAATACACGTTAATAAGTGGTCTAGTAGGTAGAGTGTTGGTTTATTAGACGAAAAGCCAGGGTTCGAGCCCCAGGCCAGACATCAAAATAAAATACAAAAAGTATTCCTTCGGCGACTTCCTCTCAGCAGATTTCTGGCAAAAACTCTGAGAGTAAATAAAATTGTCTTGAAAAGTTTCTCAAAAATCTGTCGTTCGGAGTCGACTTTAAACTGTAGGTCCCGCCACTCATGTATAAAATTAACACACACACAAGTGGTGTGAGAAACTAGGTCGTAATCCTGACTGACGGGTTGTAATGACCAATTATGTATGTTACATGTTAATAAATACGTATAAAAATTGGTTCAGAAACATTAACATTATATTTAATTTTGTAGCTTAAGATTTATGTAACAGTATTTATGGCTTTTCTAAATAAAATGATAATTTACTATGAATAAATTGTAGAATAGAAAGTTTAAAAATACTTCCATAATTCACTATTTAATCGTTAACTCTCTTGATTGATAAAATCATTGGTTATATTCCTCTGATAATTCAAAATATTCAACACTTTTGAATATGTTGGCCAGCAGTTAAATTGTATCAGAGATATTCGTTACAGTTCTGTCTCATAAATCAAAAAGACAAAGACTGCAACTGTAATAATGACTGACAATTTTGAATTATTGTCACTATGGGAAAGCAAAATGTGAATAAATGCAGTGAATAAATGAAATGATACCAGTAAATAAAGGAATAACAAAAACCGCACAAAAATTACGACATCGCAAACTCTGCTTTATAATGAACAGGAATTTGACGTTAATACACTGAAAAAGTCTATTCAATCTGTCAAACATACAGTGGACAGCAAAAGTCTTAGTACTGCAATATATTTTAGCAATTTCATGAATTTTAACCAACAGTTTGTATAAAAAGTTAAGGTTTTAATATTTATTTTATTAATTTATTTCTGTTTTATTATAAAAGAAACAATTTTTTAATGTTTTTCATAATACAAGAGAAAAATAAGGAAAAGTTTCAGATGACTCCATAGGTACCCCCAAGGAGAACCCTGAGTAAATTTAAAATTCAAAGGCCTAATATACGAAAATGTTATCCCTTGTATTTAGTAGAATTTCCCTTAAGGTCAAACACACCATTTAACCCCTTTGGAATTGAATGTACAAGTTTTGTTTTGTGTTTTCTGGTGGCACCATGAGCATGTTTTTCGGTTGACTTTTGTTTGAGGCTTAGCGATTACGTAACCGTTCTTTCAAATGATCAACTAAATACTCTCTTGAAGTCATGTCGGGACTTTGTGTAAGAGTATTAAGCCTATGGGGACTTTTTTGTCAAAACATATTACCGTACAAAGACTTTTGCTGTCCACTGTATATGAACCGAAAACTCGATGAAATTTGAATCGACCATAAATCGATAGTTTTGAATATGTATTTAACACAATGACTTGTGTCATGTCCAAAAGGTAATAGTAAGCCAACGAAATATTACTTACTTACTTAATTGTTCATTACAATCCCTTTAGTCAGGATTAAAACCTAGCTTCTCACGCCACTTATGTTGTGTTTGTTAATTTTCCATGGGTGGTGTGGCCTACAGTCTAATAACGACGCCGAATAACAGATTTTTGTGCAAGTTATAATTTTATGCTCCCAGAGTTTTTGCCATAAGACTACTGCGAGGAAGTCCCCGAAAGAAATATTTTTTCATATTTCATTTTGTTCGAGACACACACTTTGTTTTATTCAGATTTACAGATAGGATGTGCTTACTGAAAGACCAGATACAGAAACAAAGCTGTATATAGAAAAAAAGGTACCAGGTATAAAATAAGAGAATATAAATAGAGGGAAATGCAATATTGCCAGTTAGTCATAAGTTTATCGTTGTCAATCTTCATTATAAAAAATGTCGACGTTATACACAACGATATTGTACACTGAGAGTTTGGTCTTGGTGTTAAAGAATCGCGACTAGGTGCGGCTGATAATGCAGTGTCAGCAATTAAATTCTGAGGGCATTTAAATAAATAAAACATTTATAAATAAAAGAATAAAGAATATATTTACAGAAATAAATAAGCAGAGATTAAAAAGGAAACTAATTATCGAAATTATGGAAAATAAGTGTCGGGATACTGAAAAACGTAACACTATAAATGCAGTCTACTATAGTTGCATTGGAATTTTGTAGGTTAGGTTAGGTTAGAGGACGTGTACTTGTCAATTAAGACAAGTACAGTACCCGGAGGTCGAATTGACCCATTGTACAACGTCCTAGTTTCTCACACCACTTATGTTGTGTGTGTTAATTTTATACATGAGTGGTGGTACCTACAGTTTAAAGTCGACTCCGAACGACAGATTTTTATTTATTGAGAAACTTTTCATGGCAATTTTTATTTACTCTCAGAGTTTTTGCCAGAAATCTACTGAGACTACTACCTACTAGACTACGGCGACTTCTTGGAATTTTGTAAATTAATTAATTTTTTATTTAACACATACATAATATTTAAAGGAAATAGTAAGCAAATGTAAAATAAAAACTTTAAATAATTCTAATGAAAAATTTCTACAAAACATTTCTTCCATTATCAGGCAATTAAACGCTGCGAATGTCATAATGTAGGTAATCCGTAACTCGTTAAGTGACTGACAAAATGTGAAAGAACGACTATCGAATGCATGTACCGAGTAAACGTAAACTTTAATAGAAGTGCAGGGGGAGAAAATGAATAATTTCACATATTTAAACACATATAGCACATACATACATACAGAGATAAGTAAAAATGACTTATAAATCTAATAAACAAAGGAGAGTATTTATAGCATTTAAGAGTATAATTTATTAGCCGAATTCTGTTGTAAATTTTTACCACAAAAACTCCCAAAATGCAAATATAGAGTAAACCGAATTCATACCGTATAAACAAGCAAACCTAGACAGAGAGAGAGGGAGAGGGGGAGAGAGTATGAAGTCAAAAATGAAAACAAAAGCAAGCGGTTTATTTATTGATAACAACAGCATTTAGGGAATACGTCAAAAACAATTGAGATCATAAAACAACAATGTAGATACGAAAACATAAACAACTAAAACACACACACTCTTTTACACACATGCATATGTATATTGTATGTACATTCTAATAGTTTGATGTAAATTTTTAAATGCATTCATACATAATAGCTACATTTTATGCTCATAATATGCAATATGCAAAGGCCTTACAACTGATGAAGATACATAAGACTTGTGGCGATACTTGTGGCATTTCAAAATATCATTTTAATATTTACTGTTAATTGTACTGATCGATTTACAGTTATTTTAATGAAATTAATTTAATTTATTAATTTATTTATAGCCATTGTGAAGGGTGCCATAGTATTATGAGCATACGATGCATTATAGTGCTCTTAAAATTGACAAGGTTCAGGATACTGTTCCGTGTCTACAGAAACAATTCCTTGCCCATCACCTGTAATGCACTCAGGTATTTCTTTCTGAATGTGTGAAGGCCTGACTAGTTCCTAGTATGCGGTCTGATGATTTATTCTTATCATCACAGAATCTACTTGATGCGTTCGAGATTCTGCACAAGTGTATTTTGAGTCTACATTGCCCGTTTAATAACCTCAGAGCATTTTTCGATAGCGTGATGCATGACTTAATAATTCTCCTATTACAATTTTCCAATATATATTTCGATAGTGTCATACCAATTTGGGAGAAGGGTATTTTCCCATCCTTATCTTTACTGTAGTTGAGCATACTCTTCCAAAATTCCTCAATTCACTCCACAGAATGGTTCTGACACCATCAGAGGCATGTAAGGCTCTTCCTCATAAGCTTAGCTGTCTGCAGATTACATCAAATCTACATATAAGCTAGGACCAAGCAGAACCTAACCCTATTTCCCCTATGTAGCTAATTTAGCTTCCGCAGATAGTACCGTAATAGCTGCCAGATTTGACGACTTATCGTCATTTTGACGATTTTGAGCTCCAAAAATATCATATTGACGATTTGACGATTTAAGCCCTTATTTTGACGATTTAAAAAAATTAAAAATTTACATTATATTCTTTGCTTTAGTTCATTAAAAGCCACTTTAAGCTTTGTATTTACTTTGCAATTGTTACTATTGGAAATTTAGGTTAGTAAAAATAAGGAATATTTGTGATGATTTTTCTGTATTTTATTCCTTATTAACTCCTTAAAAGCTGAAAAATTACAACTCCTAAATAACCTCGTAGTTGAGAATAATTTATCACTTGTCGTTGCAGACAATTTTAAAAAATTCGAGTATAGCTTCTAATACTGCCGTCGGAAGAACAAAGGCAAGGGAATTATTTTTTTTTCGTACGACCAACACTCAGGGGATTGTGTTTGGAACTATGTCATGGGAAGGAGGAAAGAGAGAACAGTATTTATGGCCACTAGGCTTGTATAAGTAACAGAAAGATCTCTGCAGGAATTGAGTTCAACATACGGATAGTCCGATTAAAAAACGTATTTTTACTCAAATGCAGTGTGCGATCCACTGTCCAATAGACCACATACGGATGTGCATATGATTTTCGGGAAAAAGTCCCCTTTTATAATAGCGACAGAACAGTGAAACACAAACCACATTGCAACGATGCTCCAATGATTCAATGGAATTGGATACACTACCGTCATTAACGAGTTACTACGGCCTCTCCTATACACGGTCGAGAAATCGCAAAATAGACGTTGAGGCACCAAGCCATATATGAGAGTTGTATTCCATTCTCTATCGGTTATAAACGGTGTAAATAGTAAGATCGGATGATAAAAACTGAATTATTGCTGCGCTTATGTGTCAATAAACAACACTGGAATATATTGTATAAACCTTAAAAATTGATATAAAATTTCTCCATTTTTGGAAAAAAATTAATGAATGAAGATGAGGGACGTTAGCTTTTAATTTCTAACAAATTTTTTTTTAAATGTTTTATTTTTGAACTCAGATGCATATGTACATACATATATTGACTTTATATGTTTTACTACAATAGAAATAATTTTGGTTTTTAAAATCTTTAAATTTATTTATTTATTCTGACGATTTTTTGACGTTTTCAATAAACGTCTTTGACGATTTTGACGATTTTTTCTCAAATATTTGACGATTTGGTGCTTTGATTTATCTGGCAGCTATGAGTACCGTACTATTTTTGAGTTAATCTTATTAGAGCCGCGTGTTCGGGTGATCAGATAGTATTGCTAGTATTGGGCACATCTTTTGATGGGACAAAATCTGTTCTTGGTCAATCCACAAGTGTATGTAGCCTTGAGGTAACGTTATGAACTTTTGTTACTGAGTCTCCAAATTATAGTGTTCTGGTTCTATTCAGAGGTCCAATAATGAATCAAGTGTTAGGCTTGCCTCCCATTATTCTAACCATAGTCTCCACACCTCTGAAACGGCCATAGTGCCGCTGTAGGGCGTCTGGTGTGTTTACCCTGAACAACTTGGCAGTCCCGATATCAATTGTAGGAAGGTTAGTCTTAACATGCTATTGAAGAATACTTTCTTCCTCCTTTACCGACCTACAACCTCTACAGATTTCTTTTCGCGTACATACTCAATACGTAGGGCCTCGTGAGAATAAATTCAGAGACAGAGACGTCCCTACGATTCTGTTTAAATAGGTTATTGGTACACTTCCTGTCCTATTTATGTCAAGTAAGTCTGGAAATGATGTAAAATTTGTCTTTAGTTCTGGATTCAGTAGAGAATAAAAACCTTGCCTAGTGGACAGCTTAGCAGAAGTAAGAGTTATATTTACCTGTTGTTATATGTGGATGGATATATGGCCAGACATTCAAACAAACAAAATACAAAAAGTATTCCTTCGGCGACTTCCTCTCAGCAGATTTCTGGCAAAAACTCTGAGAGTAAATAAAATTGCCATGAAAATTTTCTCAAAAATCTGTCGTCCGGAGTCGACTTTAAACTGTAGGTCCCACCACTCATGTATAAAATTAACACATACAACATAAGTGGTGTGAGAAATCGACTGAAGGGTTGTAGTGACCAATTATGTATGTGTTATGTGGATATATGGTAGGAGTGTGCTTGCTCTAGAACATTCATCAGTTCCTGCGACAAGAAACTCATATGAGATGGACAGTTTGGACCTGAAAATTATGCTCTAAAAAGACCAGATTGGCACTTGGTAGTGTGACAGCGCATTTAGTGGCATTGTTGCAAGCTCTGCAATTGTCTGTCAAATAATCTGGATACAAACTAATTAAGCACTCTAAATAGCACGCTTTAATAATAGCAGTGTATAAGGCATCCGGCATCTTTATCACAAAAGAACTCCTCGGTTTATCAAAGTACATCACATTGTACTTTTGAGTGACAGCAGTCTACCGAAGTAATACCTTGAACGCATAGTCGAAGCTGCAATAGCGAGGTCGTCAGCTTAAGCAACGACTTTGTAGCTCTAGGAATTAGGTCGAGCAGGAAGCGTGTTAACCGCTACTTTCCAGTGAAGTGGGGAGACAACCTGATCTTGCAGGATACCTCTGTTTATCACACTCTGACACTGATTGTGTCTGAAGTAATAAGTAACAAGTTGAGAACTTAACTCGATCCAAATCGATTTTAGAATTGTATAGGGCGGCAACGGTCGCATTACTGCAAACGTTGTTTATGACGCCCATATAGTCAATAAATTTAATTGCCAACTTCTATTACGTAGTGTAGATCTTCTGGAAGAAGTCCAGTGAAAGGCCACTAAAATTATATCTGAATTAAAATCATTATAAATAGTTGGGACCAGATAGGTTCATATGAGAAATTCTTAAACTTCTCAATAACGAACACAGCATTTCTTATAAAATGTCACACAAATATTTCAAAATAATTTATCTGCCATAATATTGGTACGAAAATGGAAACGGTGTAATATCGTTTAAAATTAAAATGATTAGCAAAAGCTACACAAACAAATACAACGAACTTGTTACAAGTAAACCAACAACATCAGTATGAAAGAAAAGGTGATAGACAAGTAAGCGAGAAAGCAACAACAAGCAATGTGAACAAAATACACAAACAACAATGAAGTTGCAATAGAGTTCTCAAAAAGGTGAAACCACGAATGTTCGACTTCAAGAATCTTCATCAGACTGTTTACGTGGGCATATAAAAAGGCAAGACAAAGCAGGCAACGACCAGTAAGAATTCAGTCAGTCTTGTGTGAAGACGCGTCGCATTTGAAACAGGCGTGGGTTGAAGATCGCCGTTGTAAACTTCTACCGAACAGTTGTTAGCGTTTACGCAAGCAGAAGTGTAAAGAAGAATAATGAACTAAGCAAATTGTTGTTGTAACATCAAGTTGTGAAGAGTGACACAAAATAGTGCGAACAATAAAGAATTTATCTAAAACTAAACACAAATTTATTTTTATTTTGTTTGCAATCAACGAAGTCATATTTTAAACGTTTTTAAAAAGGTAAAAACGTAACAATATGTACAAAGTTCATAACGAGTCTGTACATAAAAGTTTCCAGTGTAGGCTACTAGATACTCGAAACTGGCCGCCTACAATTTCCTTAATTATTCTGTTCATTTGTGTGCCTGCCTTTAATTGTGTTTGTTATAGATTTTAAATATTTACAAATATGTATGTATCTAAATTTGTATATATGTATGTCAAGTAAAAACATTTCATTACTGTGAGAGAGAAAGCGTGTTTTATATGTGATAATAAAATACATAAACGTCAACATTGCCTTATATGTTGTGATAACGCAAGTAATAATCACTACGAAAACAACAATATTATGGTCATTACAACATAACCAGCAAAAGTTATTAAAACAAAACTAAAACGATAATATCTTAAACATGAAAAGAGAAAATATTTTGTTGTTTAGCAATAGAAATTAAGGACAATGTTTTTTATTATCTTGATATTGTATGGAACAGTAATACGGTGTTCAGATATCCACCTTTATTACGTAAATCGCAATAAACGCCATTATTAATATTATTATTATTATTGATATTTCATATAACATACATACATACATACATAATTGGCCATTACAACCCTTCAGTCAGGATTACGGCCTAGCTTCTCACACCACTCATGTTGTATGCGTTAATTTTATACGTGAGTGGCGGGACCTACAGTTTAACGTCGACTCCGAACGACAGAATTTTGAGAAACTTTTTCATGGCAGTTTATTTTACTCTCAGAGTTTTTGCCAGAAATCTGCTGAGAGGAAGTCGCCGAAGAAATATTTTTTTTTTCATATTTCATTTTTGATGTCTGACCTGGGATACGAACCCGGGCTTTACGAATAGTAAGCCAACACACTACCTACTACACCACGGCGACTTCAATAAAGTTTCAATTAATTATTGCGCAATAAATACGCAAATTGTCATAATATTGAGTAAAACTTAAAATCGAACACTGCCTTAAGTATGTTCAGTGAGCATATTACAATTAAGCGAACACTTTTAGTTGATATTTGACAACTTAAACGTCAACAACGACAAAAAACACCAAAACAAAATAAAAACAATGCTGTTGAAACAACCAGTTGTTTTGTTTACCAGCTGTCAAATGAATATTGAATAAGCAGCTGAACTGCGTATATTATTATGCCTGAACACTTAAAATATTGTGCTCAATAAACCGAATATTGACTCAATAAAAGCGTTTATCTGAACATAGTATAACTTAAACTGGAGTTTGAATACACAATTCAGAACCATTAAGAAAAAGGCAATAGGTTTAAACTGATGTATCAAAAACATATCCCTGAAAGGTCACTTAGAATTTGTTAGCAGAACTTCCCTAGTGATTGGAAAAAAATTCACCAGGAATTGAGGTAGGTGTACTGGTATTACAGATGGAACTGATAGTACCCAAATAAGCTACGTTTAACGCAAGTGAAGTATCAATTTAAACTTACCAACGAGAGTGTCAAGAAATTTGCCATTTTTAAAATAAATTGTTTTTTGTAATTGTAAGTTTTTTTGTGTTACTGCACAAAAATCTCATAATTTTAGACATTTCTGACAGCACTGTCTGAGGTTAGAATAAAGAACATATCCATGTATTGGATTGGCTTGGTTAGTTGAAGCCAAACGAGTCTTCCTAATGGCGGATGTCAGCGCATTTGACTTTGAATAAAATGTGATAATTACGATTGGTGACATCACCCAACATAATCTTTTTAAAATCTCCAAACTTACACTTCTTTCCTTTCCTATAAAAAACTTATAATTAGTTTGTCTCCATTGCATAAGAACACAGACTATGTAAAGCTATTCCGGGACGATTTTTTCATTTTTTGATCGTGTTCCAGAGCAGATTTTTTTCAAATAGTATTAATTTTCATCAGAAGAAAAGGTGGATAAAAGCTATGAAAAATGTTTAGGTTAGACGGGACAGAACGCTTTAGCAGGTTCACATGGAGACAAATACAACCCAGGCTGATACTATCTGATAAGCAAAGCACCTAAACTTCCAAGTATATCTATTCATGTTCTCTCAGTAACACAGAATTTGTAAATGCGATTTCTTGTTCAAACAATACAGAATACAAATATAAAGATCTTGGCAATGGTGTTACCAATTGTGGATCCTATTATCGGTCCTAATTGAAATTTTTGTATTAACTTGCGTTCTATTTACGGAATATGTGGTTGAAGGAAGATTATCTTTATATCATTTCCTTTGCTTTTATTTTGACATCCATATTTTTCACATTTTTATACATTTTCAGTATATAAATATCTTGATTGCTTTTTTGGCAATTGTATATCAGATCCGCTGTTTTTTATTACGTAAAATACTGCCTGGCAATAGAACAACAGTCGATTTAATCTGTTTATTGTAATTCGGAAGGCCTTCGGAGAAGTTATCAGTTGTTGTTCTTATATAAGAACCAAGATAGAAAACACTTACGCAGAGATCATAATAGAGTCATCTATGAATTCCTAATATAGTATATTTATCGATCATAATCGAAGAGATCTTGCGTATTCGGTTTCGATAATATTAGTTTCTCCGACATTGTCCTGAATTCAGATATAATTTACAACAGCACATTTACTTCTCCTAGCTTCAGTATCAATTTGACTTAATCGTTCCCAATGAAGATATTCAAAAGCGTTCTTCTAGGACTTTTTATTTATTGTTCTGATCAAATCCGATAGGTTATTCAAATAATGTTTACACATAAATAAAGTTACGTCTTCTTCTGGACTTCAGGCTACTGCTGCAGTATTCTCTTCGGTACGCACACTTCCTTATTTTGCTGATGGTTTTTATTTAAGAAGACTAACATTACGACGATTAATAACTAGACAAATTGCATGGTCACCAAGACAATTATGTTGATTGTAAAATGGATAACAATTAGGTAAAGCTGTTCCGCTTTAAGAGATTTATGATGACCAAATCTTACTGAACAGAAATGTCTACTCAGCAGTTAATCGATAACTATAATTTTTGTGCAGTTAATAAAAAGTTTCTTGGTTAATTAAATATTTTTAAACTTTCATCAAAAAGTTGTTCTGTACTGTCAATTATAGAAGTGTTTGAAGTAATCTATAGTTGGAAAACAGTATTTTTACAATAGAAGCTGAATTTTGTTCCATAAGGACATCTGAGAATAATTATATCTACATATGTTTGGGAAATGTTTATGGTTTTCTTTTACATACATATATAATTGGCCATTACAACCCTTCAGTCAGGATTACGTCCTAGCTTCTCATGGTTTTCTTTTACTACACCCAATATTGTTTTTGTAGCTCTAAATTGTTTTCATGGTAAGTTTAATATGTTTTAATTTCACTGGAATGAAGGTTGAAATTAAAACTTTGTTACTTCTTTTAGTAAAGAAACATTCAAATCTTTTTTAGTTATTTTTTGTTAGCGACAGATAAGATGGTGAATTAGTGACGACATAATTTGCACCGCTACTGCTTTATCCTGTTTGTAAGCAGTACTTTATAACTTTTTAAGGAAAGAGATTAAATGAAGTACTTACCGCACTTAATTTGTTGTTTTTAAATATGTTGCTGAAACAGTAACTTTTTTCCTATTTTTTTATTTATATTATTAAGCCTTTTAATGTCTTTAGTAATAGTAAATATATATTAGTTTGTAAATTAGTTACTGCAGTAAGACATTCCTTTGACCGCTGTAGGCAAAATGTTCATTAACTTTTTCGTTTGAATTGTAAATTATATATTGTAAGACAACAAATTTAGTGAAAAGTTCAATTTGTAGTCTAATAGTAATAAAATGCTGGAATAGAAAAGCGTACTGAATGACCGATAAGAAATTATCTGAAATAAAAGTTATGGTTTTAAAGCTCCAACGAAAGGAAATTTCAATAGAACAAATCGACAGAAAAGGCTGATTATCGTTTATAACGCCGAGAAATAAAGAAAAAACTTTAATTCAGACGGGTCAGACTGCTATAATTGTAGTTAACGCAATCTGAACCAAGCAAGCGTTGTACGATTAAAGTGAAATTTTGATGTGCGATGTCTCACAGCCAACATACCAAAGAGAATATTTTCAGTTATAAATAAAAAGGGCGATCCCACAAAGTGTTAGCTATGAAGACTTGAAAATTTTATAATAACGTATTATTTTTGAATACATTTAATTTTTTGTAATTTTTAAGCTAATAAATGACGTCGTCGTAGTCTAGTAGATATTGTGTTGGCTTATTAGACGTAAAGCCACGTTTCCAACCCCAGGTCAGACATCTCCAAAAAACGGGGTGGTCGTAATCCTGACTGAAAGGTTGTAATAACTAATTATGTATGTATGTATGTATGTATTAAATGAGCAGAGATTTTATTAAAAAAATTTTTAAATTTAAATTAAAAAAGAAATATATTAAAAAAAACTGCTGCGATCCCACAGAACTCTATGACTATACAGTAATCCTTCGATTTACGTCGCCTCGATTAACGTTGTTTCGATTTACGTCGTCAAATTTTTTTTCCCTCTAACTACAATTTGCGTCGTCATTCGAATTACGTCGACTTGTTTTGGAACCAACTGCGACGTAAATCGAAGGATTACTGGAACTTTTTCAAGTTCCTTGTTAAAAACATACAATTTTTCGTATGAGCAATATGAAATTCCATTTACGTAGTTTCGATTTACGTCGCCTTTTTTTAGAACCAACTGCGACGTAAATCGAGGGATTACTGTATATCATAAATATTGTGTTATATTCCCCATTAAAGCAAAACACTTCCTTTTATAAGTAGATGAACAGAAGAAATAAAAGTGCTTGCTATATGCCTTAGCACGTCCAAAGTTTACTTTAAAAAAGTCTTTTCATTTTCCTTTAGAGTTTGTTTAGCTTTTGAAAAAATATGTAAATATGTAACTTCTACACTAGAATTTCACATCGTTGTGAAGCGACATTTGTGAAAAGTGTATCGTGGACAAGCTTAATAGTTTTATTTGCTTTTTTTTTTGATTTTAATATAACCGTTCCAACGTTGCGGAATGCTTACAACAATATTGTTCTAACTGTGCCTTTATTGAAACAAAAATTAATCATCTTAAACCTCACTTTTCTCATGGGGTTATTATTTTCAGTTTTAAGTTCCGTATCATAAATAAACAAAATTTTTTTTAGATATTATCTGGGTAGTGTTGAAACTAAAAATAGAACAATAACTGCAACAAATACAACTCATCACCAGACTGGAAAACGCAACAAAAGTTAAATTGAAAAGTATTTTTTTGTGTTTAAATCATTTTATAATTAGAAACAAAATATCATGCAACACGAAATACGTGTCTTAAATTTCTGAACACACAAGTTATGAAAACTTATAGAAAAACAGGAAAATTAATTTGGAGTGAAGTATGGCATATCATAGCCGTGCTTGATATGCTGTGGCAAATAAAAAGTTAATAAAAAGAAAATGTTAATATTTACAACCGTTATGATTTTGCCCCTCTAAAGAAACCATGGAGAGGGATTCCAAAAACATTACCATTATGTTGAAAGAATAAAGGTAGAATAGGGATAGACCAAGATTAAATTACAGTAACAAAATAAAAAATAAAGACCACGAAAGATAAAAAAGAAAAAGTAATAATAACAATAAAAAACAGAACATAAACTAGAATTTGCAGGCCGAAAATATATTGTTACGAAAATGGAAACGGTTTAAAATCGTTTAACAATTAAAATGAGCAAAAGCTACAAAAACAAATAAAACGAACTTGTTACAAGTAAACCAACAACATCAGTATGAAAGAAAATAGGATAGACAAGTAAGCGAGAACGAAACAACAAGCAATGTGAACAAAATACACAAACAACAATGAAGTCGTGATAGAATTTTCGAGAAGGCGAAACCACAATCGTTTGACTTCAAGAACCTTCATCAGACTGTTTACGTGGGATATAAAAAGGCAAGACAAAGCAGTCAACGAGACGCGTTGCGTTGGAAGAGAACAGTCTTGGTTTGAATATCTCCGTTGAAAAGATCTGCGTTGTAAGCAAAGAAGAATAGCGAACAAGCAATTATTGTTGTATACGTCAAATTATAAACACTGGTACACAAAAGTAGTGAGAACAAAAAAGAATTTAATTGAAACTAAAGATCAATTTATTTTTATTTTGTTTGCAATCAACGAACTCATATTTTAAACGTTTTTAAAAAGGTAAAAATGTAACAATATGAATTTTTATTCGCATCGTGAAGAAAGTTATTTATTGTGTGAAATTTAGGAAAACAAATATGTTACTCTCATTCTCTCTTTATTTACTCACAAACTAACTACTACAACAAATAATAAAATAGAAACATTTAACCATTCATCTACTATACATATACGCACTTAGTTTAGTAAACATACAGTTATAACTGTGTATGCCTTTAATACCAAGAGTTCGAGTATTATTTAATGCACAAACCTTGCACATCATTTCTCATATCAAAATCGTTATCTCTGAACCATTGAAACCAATTTCTACATGTTACTTCTGATAAAACATGATCTGTAATGAACAAATTAAGATACGGTCGTAGCCTACACGAAGAAGCTGATGACATATTGGTATTTAACTGCTCTGGTGAGAAGGAGAGAACGAACGGGAGCCGTTGAAAACGCTAGCAAGCGGTCGGGGGGTGGGGTCCTTCTTGTTCTCATCAATCTCATGTACTCATGTAATATTCGTCATTATGCATAAATAATTACTATTGATTCCCTGGAAACTATAACATAATGGACCGGGTGTTAACCCTTGATGCTAGAAGATGGAAATACAAAACCCTATTTAAGGATGAACTTAACGGAAACAAAAGAGGTCAACCAAAGTAATCAATTGTTAGCACTTCTCTCCACGATGGTATTGGAGAATAAAGCGCATCTTCACTCACCCTTCCTATGATCTTAACGCATGATCCCAAATGCATGACCTTCCCAATCTCCTCACATCAGTAAGAAAACTGACCTAAATGTTCTATTTTCTCATTGTTTTATTCACAGTGTTTTCATTTAAATTCGTTAGTAAGTAATAATTCAGAATTCATAATACCAAAAATAAAAAGAAATTAACTTAAAAGTGTAACCGTTAAACTAAAGGATTAATAAATTTACATTATAAAGTAAATTAAAAAAGGAACAGAAGATATATGTATATAAAAAACATACACATACATACATACATAATTGGTCATTATAACCCTTCAGTCAGGATTACGACCTAGTTTCTCACACCACTTATGTTGTGTGTGTTAATTTTATACATGAGTGGCGGGACCTAGAATTTAAAGTCGACTCCGAACAACAAATTTTTGAGAAACTTTTCATGGCAATTTCATTTACTCTCAGAGTTTTTGCCAGAATTCTGCTGAGAAGAAGTCGCCGAAGAAATCTTTTTTGTATTTTGTTTTGATGTCTGACCTGGGGCTCGAACCCTGTCTAATAAGCCAACACACTACCTACTAGACTACGGTAAAAAACAATTATACTAATATGACCTTTTGATTCAAGTAGGGTGCTAAAAGAATAAAAAGTTTTTTCCTAATAAACAAACATATTGCTAAACATGCTGCTAGGGTCCTTACTGTTTCTAGGTTTGTTTAAACTAAATATGCATGATCTTGTTATATATAACAAGAAATATACGAAATAAGATTGAAAAAAATAAGAAAAAATTAAAGGAAATAAATACTCACCGATATTAATGTTTCTGCAGCATGTTGATGAGGCTTCTTCAAAAGAGCTGTGTGCTCATTTTGATGTTACACCGTTTCTATTTTCGTAACAAGCGTACCAAGCGAGGATTCAGACAGAGCTATAACTTGTCGTATGATAAGAAAATAGGTCTGTAGGTTAACGAATTCTAAGTCTACTACAATTGACTTCGAGGTTGCGGAACATTCTATTAACTTCGTTGCCACTGTAATTGAAATGAGTTGTCATTTTATCAGTTAAAAAATAACATTGGTTTTGACATAAAACGGATAACTTGTCTTGCTAACAAATGATATTTTGAGGTAAGGCGACAGTTAGGAAACAAAGGCCCTCTATGTTATTGTAAACAATTTTAAGTTTGAAGTCACTGTTGACACATATCCTACATCCGTATAGAAGGGCAAGCAACATGTAAGTTTTCACAAAAAGCGTCCTTATGGCGGTCGGAATTGAATACTTTAGAGCCATAGATGATGTACGCCCTACTGCCTGCTGTTGAATATGAATTTGTAAATCCAACCACATGAAGTCGCCGTAGTCTAGTAGGTAGTGTGTTGGCTTATTAGACGTAAAGCCAGGATTCGAGCCCCAGGCCAGACATCAAAACAAAATACACAAAGTATTTCTTCGGCGAGTTCCTCTCAGCAGATTTCTGGCAAAACCTTTGAGTCGACTTTAAACTGTAGGTCCCACCATTCATGTATAAAATTAACACACACAACATAAGTGGTGTGAGAAACTAGGTCGTAATCCTGACTGAAGGGTTGTAATGACCAATTATGTATATATATAATCAAAAGATTGTCTATTTTTATTTGACTGTCATTATTTTGGAATATTATTATTATTATTCTTGAAAATACACTTCGATGTCTAAAGATTGATGCTTAATTCATTGCTCGTAGCCCTTTTACTGATCATGGCCAAATCACTGTTTATTTTATCCAAACATAAGTGGATATTATTTGCCCTACTATTATTGTAATAATAGAAGGTGATTTGAAAAACCAGATAATAATACCTAATATCGTAATACCTAATATCGGAAAACTTTCAAGACCTTGTTAACAAATACAAGATCCATCAACTTATTGCCTAGCTGGTGAAAATGTGTTGCTGTGTCAGCATTCACAAGAATCAGGCAAACTGATAACATTGGATCAATAAGGGTGTTGCGTGTTAATAAATTGTTATGAAAATTACCAATAATTACGATGACAGTAAAATAGATAGAAATAATATCCAAAAATTTATGAAACTATCACCATCTCTTTCCCTATGAGGTCTAAAGACACTCCCCCCTTAGATTTTGCAATTTCATTTGGCAGTGATATCATATATTATGTGGCACTGAAGTATAGGTGAGTGTAGGATTTCGATCTGCGTCGGCGGGGAATATGACAACGCATAAACCATGGTTGTTATGTCAACATTGATCTAATAAAAGCCATTAATGAATAGAGACTGCAAAGGCTGGGATATGTTGTGCGGTTCGCAGAAGAGCGTGTCCGTTCGTGTTGTAAAAAACCTCTTGGTGTTTGTTGTATGAAATTGGAAAAATGTGCACAAAACAGAAGCGCATGGACTTTTATGTTCGTCCTATGACCTAGGTTTAATTGTTACGTCATTCGGCAAACACCGAGTAAAAGGATTTTAAAATAATTTCAAACTGTTGTGTGATTAATGATAGATAGAGTTCCATCATTAATCTTATACCATTTTATCTGTTTAGAAAATAATTTAGTTACAAATATATGTATATTAAAATAAACTTTCAAACTTTCATTGCAAAAAATAACAACGTAAACACAACATCCGTTTATCGTAAACAATTTCAAGTCATATTATTAATTATATTTAATGCCGTTAGATAATCTTCAAATAGTCAAAGGCAATAAATCATAATTACCAAATAAATCGTTTCTATTTACTGAACACCAAATAAAATTATTAATGCAAGTCAGAGAATTGTAATCAAAACAATAAAAATTGATTAGTTAAACCATAATCAATTAATTAAAAAGAAAAACCAGCACGTGAATAAATAAATACAATTTCCCCCTCTTATCAAGCGCTATACAATTTTAAAGACATTCTGGTCGAAACTGAAAAAAAACATCAACACGAACACAAGTAATCGGTAGCAATAAATAAATCAATTTTAATCAAAAGTAATTGAAAGTTAATCCCTCTAACGATAACAGGTGAGCTTTTAAATTCTGATGTCGGATACACGCATTACGGCATTTCAAACTCATTGAACGATAATAATAAACAAGAACACATTGTAGCAGTAATAAATTAATATTAAGACTCTTATAAATAAATAAAATACAAACAAAAGTATTAAAAAATAGTATTTATAAATACGATATTAAAACTAATTTTAGCAGAGTATATGATTATTAATAACTAAAGTGTGGATTCATTTCCGGAGGAGTATTATTAAAGTTCTTCCACAGGCAGTGGTGCCAGACCCAGAACTCCTGTAGTATATAAATCTTCAAGTGGTAAATCTTGAACAGTTCTCAAAAAATCTGGCACTGTGCATGCATAAGAGTAACCTTTCCTTAAGTCATATTTGTTCCACTTGACAAAATCAATTTCATGACTAATGTCATTACAAACCACATAATCCTCTTGAATTTGCTGCCAATTGGCATGAGGATTGTTAACACCTACTAGGACTATACCCTTACGTGTTTGACGATCGATGATAACTCGGTAATATATTTTGGGTACTGGTATCAAACCATTATTGTTCTCATCAAATGCCAAATACAGTTCTTTCTCTACTCCATTGACATCCGGCAGAGTGGCTATACCCCAGGTTCCGGTATAACAGTCTGTGGTTAAAGAATTTTTAAAAACAAATTCACGTACACTGTCTTCCACACGCTCCCAATTACCGGCATTGAACACTTGCCATTGGGGAGCAGCATTGACAAAGAGAAAAGTAGCTCTTTGCGGTGATGCGTATATGAAATCCACTTTGGCGGCCAAATGACCTCTCGCCAAAAACATATTCGTGCCATTAAAATATGGTGAAGCATCCATGTTTAAGATTTCGCTGATGGTAATATTTTGTTGAACCTGTGTATAAAGCTGGTCAACATTTTTGCCGGCATAAAAGTTGCCTGTTTTGAAATTTGTCCGCGCAACAGAGCGCTGATAAGCCGCACTAGAAGGACTGAGTACATGATGCACATAACGGGTTACTTCATTTACTTCATCATGACAGGCATCCATAACTTGTAAGAAACCTCCAGTTACCTCAAATCCAACTTTTAATAGATCAGTGCCACCGTTGCATTTACGTCCCGTTCTTTGGACTGTGTAACTAGGCCAAGCTGAACAGCTGAGATTTTTAAAGTTGTATAGCTCACCATCAACCAAAAAATGTTGGCTATTTAAACACTGAGCTGTGATTTTATTGTAGTACTCGAAAGGGGATTTAAATGCTTTTGTACAATACATATCCATAACATCGCCATGCTTAAGTTCTACTATTCCTTGTGGATTAGGTAACAACCAATCATAGACTCCTCCGGGTGTAAATAAAGGAGCAGGATCATTTAAATCTCCATTTATTAGAAAAGAACAATTCAGTTGAGTCTTGTCTATACCCAAGACACCGTTGGTTTCTAGTTGATCTACAGGCAAATGCTTAACAACTCTTAAGAAATCCGGTACCGTACATGCATAGGAATAACCCTTATACAAATCTTCTTTATTCCATTCGAGCCAACTTATTTTATGGCCAATATCCTCACAAATTATGTACTCGTTTTTGATTTCTTCTAAACTGGCATGGGGGTTATTCACGCCTATAAGAACAATGCCTTGACGTGTATCACGATCTATAACAACACGGAAATAGATTTTGGGCACTGGTATCAAGCCATTGTTATTCTCATCAAATGCCAAATATAGGCTTCTCTCTATGCCATTTACATCGGGTAATGTTGATACACCCCATACCCCTGTGTAGCAGTCAACAGTCAGATTGTTATTGGCTACAAATTGGCGCACACTATATTCGATGCGTTCCCAATTGCCGCCATTAAATGATTGCCATTGTGGTGCCACATTTACAAAAAAGAAGGTGGATCTTTGTGGCGAACCAAAAATTAAATCGGTTTTGGCTGCCATATGGCCTCTGGCCAGATAAATATCGATGGAGTCATTGAAGTAGGGTGTAGCATCCAGGTTCAATATGCTACTAATAGTAATGTTTTGTTGAATTTTTGTGTATAGTTGGTCAACATTTTTGTACGCATAGAAATCACCCTCTATGAATCGGGGCCTACCTACAGAGTGTTGATAGGAAGCACTGGAAGGGTTAAGGATGTGATGTACATAACGTGTCACTTCGTTAATTTCATCATGACATATGTCTAGGGTTTGTAAAAATCCACCGTTTACCTCAAAGCCAACTTCTAGCAAATCTGTGCCACCATTACACTGTCTACCCGTACGTTTGGCTGTATATGTAGGCCAATCGGAGCAACTAAAAGAGCTAAAGTTGTAACGTTCACCATTCATCAAATAATTGTAGCCACTTAAACACTGGGCGGTAATTTTGTTGGTATAATCCAAAGGTTTAACGAAGCTCTCAGTACAAAACATATCAATGGATTCTCCATAACGCAACTCCACTACTCCATTAGTATTAGGAATTAACCACTCATACTTGCCGGGTTTGCTGAATAAGGGGGCAGGATCATTTAAATCACCTGTTACTTGGAAAGTACAACCGGGTTCTTCAATACCCAGCACACATACAGTTTCCAAGTCCTCTAATGGCAAATGCTTAACAACTCTTAAGAAGTCGGGTACTGTACATGCATAAGAGTAACCCTTATGTAAATCCTCTTTATTCCAAGGTATCCATTCAATTTTATGGCCAATATCTTCGCAAATTATGTACTCATTTTTGATTTGTTCTAACGAGGCATGGGGATTATTTACACCTATGAGAACAATTCCTTGGCGTGTATTGCGATCGATGACAACTCTGAAGTATATTTTAGGCACCGGAATTAGGCCATTGTTGTTTTCATCAAAAGCCAGATACAGTTCCTTCTCCATGCCATTGGCATCTGGTAAAGTGGATATGCCCCAGACACCGGTATAACAATCAACGTTTAAACGGTTATTTGAAACGTACCTACGTACACCATCTTCTACACGATCCCAATTGCCACCATTAAAAGACTGCCATTGGGGAGCTGTATTTACCAAAAAGAACGTGGATCTTTGTGGAGAACCGAAAATAAAATCGGCTTTGGCAGCCATATGACCACGAGCCATAAAAATTTCTTTGGAATCGTTGAAGTAAGGAGAAGCATCCATTCCTAATATGGCACTTATGGTTTTATTCTGCTCAACTTTGGTGTACAACTTGTCGACATTTTTGCCAGCGAAAAAATCACCTTCCACAAAACGAGGTCTGGCTACCGAACGTTGATAGGCCGAACTTGACGGGTTTAGAACATGATGAACATAACGGGTTACTTCATTTATTTCATCATGACATATATCCATGGTTTGTAAAAATCCACCATTTACTTCAAAGCCGATTTCTAACAAATCTGTGCCACCATTACACTGTCTGCCCGTACGTCTGGCTGTATATGTTGGCCAATCGGAACAGCTAAAATTGTTAAAAGGATAAATTGTGCCATTTACCAAAAAGTAAAAGCCTTGTAAACACTGAGCAGTTATTGCCGTCCTATTAGCAAAAGAATTGGCAAACGATTGCGTACAATACATGTCTATATACTGGCCATTTTTTAATTCCACCACGCCTTCCTGATTAGGCATCAACCATTCATATTTGCCATGCGGTGTGAATAGAGGTGCTGGATCATTTAAATCACCCGTAACTCGAAAAGCACAATCACCTTTAACTACAACTCCCTGGTGTTCAGTTTCAGGCCCTTCCGTAACTGGTGCCGGTGGAACAGTAACATTGTTGGGTCCTTCCGTTGATTTTTCAAAAACGTAAGGATAGAAATTTAAAGAGTTTATGGCCGCTTTACTACCGACGATCGTTATTAGGAACAATAAAAATTTTATACTGTTCATTCTTTTCTTTTTCTATTTTTGAATTGAATTGCTCTATAGCTTGGACAACATTTGGCAATCGAAGCCAAAACTGTACTATTTCATTAACAGTCAACGGCGTTTTATTTAAATTACAATAAATTTCTACTTTCATTAACATTCACGTTCACGCTTTCCTGATAGAAATCCAATCTTATCATTGTCGGGATAAGAACAAAACAGTGAAACAATTTATGATTCTTCGATTATCTGGCCCATATAGAATCGATATTCTTTCGGACATATGTATTGGACCTTATCAGTCGAAACGTAATAGAAATTGTGCTTTGTTGTATTAGAATAAAACTATTTTTAGATTAGAATAAAACTATTTCTATACCATTAAGAGGTTCACCTATTTCTTTGATTATTGCCTCTATTGCAGTCTATTTTCGCTACTCAATCAAAATCAATAACAGTTTTAGCCAATAGTTGATTACCTTTTGAACGAAACTTTGTCACGCATCTGTACGATTAAATTGATTAATTAATTTTCTATTCTAAAGTGTTTTTTCGCTTAGATCAAATATCGTAAATAGAAATTGTTTTAAGATTATATTTATTTGCAAGTACTTGAGAAACACAGTGGGCCAAAAACATGTTTCTTTAGACTAAATTTTTTAATTATGTTTTACTAGATCGAAATTTATTATAATTAAAGCGCATGCAGCTTTAGCCAGACTATCTGAATGTTTAACTCCTGTGGTCTCTCCTGTTAGTTCTGATATGAAGAGATTCAAATCTAGTGTTTGTGTGCAACATTACTCCCTCTTTCTCCTTTCCATAACATATTGTTCCGAAAAGGGAAACGGTGTAATATCGTTTAATACTAAATATTTTTATTTTTATATATTAATCAGTGTGAAAGAAAAGAGGATAGACAAGTAAGCGAGAACTAAACAACAAGCAATGTATACAAAATACACAAACAACAATGAAGTCGCGATAGAGTTCTCGAGAAAGCGAAACCACGAGCGTTCGACTTCAAGAACCTCTATCAGACTGTTTACGTGGACATATAAAAAGGCAAGACAAAGCAGGCAACGAGTAGTAAGACTTGTCAGTCTTGTGTGAAGAAAACAGTCGTGGTTTAAAGATCGCCGTTGTAAAGATCTACCAAACACTTGTTAGAGCTTACGCGAATAAAAGTATAAAGAATAACGAAGTAAGCCAATTGTTGTTGTATTATCAAGTTGTGAACAGTGGCACACAAAAGTAGTGCGAACAATGAAGAATTTAATTGAAGCTTAACACAAATTTATTTTTATTTTGTTTGCAATCAACGACTCATTAAAAAAGGTAAAAACGTAACAATATGAGTACCAAAACAATGCAAGTTATTTGCCTGTACATATTATATTGGAAGTCGCCGCGGTCTAGTAAGTAGTGCGTTGGCATATTAGACGTGAGGCCTCGGTTGAAACCCCAGGTCAGGCATCTTCAACAAAACGAAAAATGACAGAATATTTCTTCGGTGACTTCCTCTCAGTAGATTTCTGGCAAAAACTCTGAGAGTAAATAAAATTGCAATGAAAAGTTTCTCGAAAATCTGTCGTTCGGAGTCGACTATAAACTGTAGGTCCCACCACTCATGTATAAAAAAAAATAACGCACTCAACATCAGTGGTGTGAGAAACTAGGTCGTAATCCTATCTAAAGGATTATTATGATCAATTATGTATGTATGTATGTACATATGTACATAATATATTCCATTAGTTTAGATAGATAAGACATAGTCGCTGTTGGCCTATAGGCATTGTTTTGCTTGAGTAGGGAAATGATTTTGGACAATCTCCATCTGTCCGGATAAACTGATCTAGTTTGTATTGAGTTAAAAAAACACGTGACAAATGGCAAGAGTTTTAGCATTATAACCCCTAAAAAGAAGCATTATACCATTGACACTAATAGCTTTTAATTGATATAAAACTTGCCAAATCTTCACATTATAACGTGAAGCCACGAAAAGTGACAGTGTTCTCCATGGGATGTAGACACAGATCAGCATATGAATTGTGTGTGGCTTTCTGTATATTAATATTTACAAAGCTTCTGTTCAAATCGGAAATATTTGCGTGAATGTCTCGGATAGAGTTGTTCTCCCTTCTTATACCAATTTTACGTATTTCACTCCATCTACTGATAATCCCACAAGAAAATTTTCTTTAATAGAAGCTGCGTTTAGGTTCTTTAATATTTCTAACAATTTCGCTTCTTTCTGAAATATGCTTAGGAGTTTTGAATCGCCTGCATCTAGAATAAGGTGCATTACGTTTTACGATTAAAATCTTAATTTCCCTAGTGAACCATGGTTCATAACTCGTATTGACGCGTTTGGTATTTATCGGAACCCTCGTATAAAATAATAGTTTTGGGACACTTATGATTTGAAAAACCAGACGCTAATATCTTATCATATAGAAGAACTGCAGGGACATTATTAACAAACAAAGGTCCATAGGTAAACCCCTATGAGGCCTATAGGCACTCCTTAATATGATTTTCCTATTTCGTTCAGCAGTTATTTCGAGGAATATATATATAAATGTATATGTATACATATATATATATATACGATTTTAGCTTTAATATGCTTATTAAGTCATGGCGGACGAAAATTGCTACCCCACCACCTTTCGATTTTGTCTCTTTACCGTTAAAAACAATCGTTCAGTCTGACCGATACCATCTGAAACCTTCTAAATTATAAATAGAATCATGAATGTCAGAACAAAATCAGGTTTAGTTAGTCGAGACGATATTATAAAAATTATCGATTTCGATCTAATAACTTTGATGTGAATGCTGCACCTCTCTCTCCGGCTAATCACTAATAAGTGTGGACTTTACAAGAGAACTAGGCATTTATCACCAAACATACAGATATTAACTATTTGCGGAGAGTTGGATACATAAAAATGCTCCTTGTTGTATGACTTATGAATTAATGGTGAAAGAAGGAATCGAAGAAGGAACGAAATGTGCCAAAAGGATTAGGATTAAAGCAATTACCATAGGCGGCCGAAGACAACGTTGTGTGTTACCTAAATGGGCTCTAATTTTCAACAAAAAATCGTGTTCAGCATTGAAGCCCGTTTCTGGAAAAATGGGTACGCGATCAAGAAAAATTGTCGGAATGTGGAACCATACTAATCTAAAAGTAACTGTTTGGTGTGGACTTTGCGCCGGCGACGTCCCCGGGCTATGTATCTTTGAGAATGACGTTGGCCAGGCCATCACTGTCAACGGCGTGTACTCATGATTATTTTTACCGTGACTGGAAGATGGATGGCTCCACGTTTCACACAGCTTATGCTACATTGGATATCTTGCACGATAGACACGTGCACGATAGATTACGTGAAGGTAATGTGAAATGGACACCGAGATCGTGTGATTTTACGCCGTTAGAATTTTTTGTGGGGTTTTCTTAAGTCGTAGGTGGATACGAATTAGCCAAATTCAGCCTGATTGATGCACCAGAGGAATGGAAAATTGTATATGTTGGATGCGCTCTACCTAGAGAAGACGTGGCGGACATTCAAACGATGTTATACTTATGAATGACATCAATAAGTGTGTCAAATGAATGCAAAATTTTGTTGATATCACATTTTGTTTTATTTAAATTTAAAGACAGTAAGCGCTTAATGAGAAATCCGATATTTATCTCTTATATAAATATAAAAAATATTAAAAATGACTCTCACGTATAGGTCGTTCCGTCGAACTCTTATTAGCCTCTCAAAGCGAAAAGCCAAAATGCTAATTATTTAATAGACAATCTTTGTAAAGTGGCCATTGTTTTATCGATATTGCAGCCGAAATGAAGTGAATACAAAATATTGCCTCTTTTTAGGTTTCTTAGCCACGTTATTTCTATGAGGAACTCTGTCCCTTATGATCTAAATAGATTTAAATCTAATAGACTGAAATTCTACTCCCTTCCATGCATCAGTAGGCGTCATATCCTTACTGTTGTTCCTAAGAAATAAATTTCGATTTCGTTTAAAGAGTTCGCTTAGCTTTATTAAATATTCATTGGCTACTTAAGATAAAACAATAAATAAATTTGATAATAAATATAACTAATAAAACATTTTCTATTACATACATAAGTACATATACACGCAGACAGACACACATTAAATTAAAATGTCAGTTACATTTAATAGACTTTTGGGTAAATGGCCAACAGCTGTAACAAAATCTGGCACTTGGCAGGCATATAAAAATCCTTTTTTTAAATCTTTATTCCGCATCCAACGTAACCAAGCCACCTGTTCACGTATATCGTCACAGATTATATACGATGCATTGATGTCTTTTAACGTGACATGAGGATTATTAACACCAACCAAAGCAATACCACGCCTGGGATAACGTGAACGATCAATTAGAACCCGATAGTAAAGCTGAGGCACAGGCAAAATGCCATTATTATTACCGTCTACTGTTAAAAAGAAGTCACGGTATTGTGTGTTATTTGCACTTATTTTATGCGGTAATTGCATTATGCCCCATGTTCCCGTGTAACAATCCAGCGACAGTTGAGACTTTGCGGTAAATTTACGCACATCATCCTCAAGTGCAGCCCACTGGCCACCATTGAATGCCTGCCATTGAGGTGCAACATTAAAGAAATTAAAGGTGGCTCTTTGTTGATTGCCATAGATAAAGTCAGCTTTTGCAGCCAAATGGCCACGAGCCAAAAACAGTGTATTGTTGTCGAAAAGATGTTTATGTTTGCCCTGCAACAGCATGGCTGCCTGTTCACGTTGATTCTTTTGTGTGTAGAGCAGATTCATATTGATATCCTTAAAATGGCCGGCTTTGCTGAAATTCAAGCGTTTAATGAATTTTTGAAAATGCACATTGGCAGGCAACATTGTATGTTGCACATAAAATGGCCGCACTAGCGCATCATCATAACAAATACGCATAGTTTCAAGGAAACGTCCGCCTGTAATGTTAAAACCAACACGGTACATTTGCGATACCATGGCTGCCTGGTCATCCATCATAGTTGGACATTTTTCATGCAGCCGTTCTACTAGGTATTTGGCCGGTTGTTGGCAAATAAATTGCTGAAACTCGTACTTCTCCCCCTGCCAAAGGAATGTTTTACCGTGTAAGCAACGTGGGCGCACAGTCCGTGTGTTCTTGGCCAATTTAAGGACATTGTTAAATTTGATAGCATTGTTGGTGTCGTTGTTGTTGTTCTCGTCCGTTGCATTGGCAAATGATTGCGTACAATGTAGTTCAATAGCTTCTCCACGTGGTATTTGCAATTGGCCGCGTGCATTCGGTAGCCAAAATTCATTTGTATCGGGTATAATATACAAAGGCTGTGCTGTATTTTTCTTTGGAAAATCCTTTTGTACATCCAGCAGACATGGAGGACCTTAATTGGCGAGAAAAACAATACACGTTAAATAAATATTATTATTGTGGGTTAATGGGGTGATTGTTAAATTAACACATGCTGGAATGTTTTGTTTTATAGTTTTATTGTTTTACTTTTAACATATCGACTACAGGAGACGCATTTTTTTTTTTTGGAAAAAAGAAATTGAAAATATGTGAACGACAAATAAAAAAGAACTTTTAATAAAGATTTGTTCCTTATTTTTATATTTTTGCTAACAATATTTTAATATCGCTTTAAGAATGTTAATTGTGTTTAAATTTAAAACTTTTACAAACGCTACTTGACTAGAAGTGCAATTCGATAATACTGGGTTGAGTTAGAAATATATAATTATACTATGCGACAAAATACAAAAACGTAAATACACCTGAGTAGCTACCTAGTCTAAGTTATTTAGTTAGTTGAGTAGAACTCAAAAATAATTTTTTTTTCTCTCGAACCCTCCAATCTTGTTTTATTTCAGAAAAACTGTTTTTTTACCTTAAGCACAAATTTATTGATTACACAAACATTTCTGAACCAATATCACAAATTTAAACGTTCTTAGAGAGGGGAGGGATGGGCCTTTAAAATGTACAGATAGATATATTATTCGACTTAATATTATATGGGGTTTGATGAGGTAAACTTGACAAATGCGAATTTTTTTCATATTTTTTCAAGTTTGTCAGTTCATAGTACCAAACTTTAATTAAAAAATATGAAATAAGTGATAACATTCTGAAGGTGCTTCATTTTGTGAAGAGATTGACACTTCGTTTGATAAAATTGGAAAAAATTATCCGTTGTTATTATTTAAAGAGTCTAACAGTCGAGTTATATTTTTTATATACATATTTACTTTTACAAATGAACTTTTATGTCAAAAATTTTCAGAATTTTTGGACGAAATGTGTCAATTTCACGTTTGAGCAACCATCAGAAGTTGAACAATGTTTGCGCAAAGCAAAATAATAATATTTGCAACAAACAGAAATATTAGCCGACTTCTGGTAGTCGTACAAACGTAAACTTGACACATTTTGCGATAAACAATCAAGATCCATCAAAACTTTTGAAAATTTTTGAACTGAAAGTTTATTTGATAAGATGATATATATAAAAAATAAGACGACTGTTATACTATTTAAATTATAACTAGGGTAATTTTTGTTCGATTTGGTCAAACGAAGCGTCAACCTCTTCATAAGATAATGCACTTTAAGAATGTCGTCACTTATTTCATATTTCTTAATTAAATTTTGCAACTAAGAATAGCTAAACTTGAAAAAATAAGAAAAAAATAATATTTTGCAAGTTTACCCCATCAAACCTCATAACATATAAGTTTGAACAAAACGTTTATGTATACCGTTGTAAAGACTAATCTCTTCCCTTTCTAAAAAACGTTGGATTTTTAAAATAGGTTCAAACATATTTGGGTAATCAATCAATAATTTTGTGTGAAAAGATAAAAAAACCGTATTTGTCAAATAAAACGAGGTTCGAGAAAAATAAGAAGAATATTTTTGAGATCTACTCCACCTAGTGAATAACATAGACTACTCGTATGTAGTTACTCGGGTGTATTTTCATTGTCGCACCGTTATATACAGTCATGGGCAATCGTTTGACCTCACTTAATTTGTTGTTTTGTTTGATTTAGTTTAGTAAACAAAACGATAACCATTGATGATCTAACAGCTTCTTAATAGCAAATATTATTCAATTTGTAAACTTATTGTTGTTGTTAGAAAGACATTCGTTTGATCGCACAGGTCGAAAAATTCATTAATTTGAGCCATACCATGTTCAAACAAGTGTTTTTCTAATTTTTCTGTTTAAATTAAAAAATTTATCTAAAAAAAAATAAAAAATAAAAATTAAGTAAAATGTTTGGAAGTGGACTCTGGAAGGCAGTTGGATGACACCGAAAAGGACTTAATCGATCATCTAAAGCAAAGGCAATATTCTACTAGAAAATTGCTGTAATAATAATGCAGGCTAAACAAGACATATGAAATTATATAAAATTGACAAAACTTTAGAATTAAAACTCAAACAAAAAAAAAAAAAAACTTCCAAAGAAAAGACAAATACGACGTGATGCCGCTAAGATGTGATCAGAAATAAAAAAAAATTGGTCATCCAGTTATTGCGAAATTTATCGGCCATGTTATAAATGCTGCCCAACTGTTTAGATAGAAGAAATTAAAGTCTAAGCCACAATTAGCTAAAACACACAGGGAGAGGCACCCTAGCCCACATGTCATTGATCGATGAATATAGAGAATTTAGTTTTTACGACGAAAAGAGTTATATTTAGTTGGCCCAAACTGTTACGGTCGTTATCTGCAGTATCTGGACCAAGCGAGCACTCTACGATCTTAGCGAAAAGTTGAAAAAAGTGTTATGATGTAGGGGGATTTAAAAAAATTGTCAAAAAAAAAAGGTCAACATATTTTTACTAGATACAGGGGTTGTACATTGTACGTATAATAGTATATAATATATTATATATATACACACAGTTACTAAATTATACGTACGGTTAAAAAATTGCCGAAATTTTTTAACTAATCCATTTTCGTTGAAAATCTTTATAGTTTCCTTGATGTTAAGACGGTCATTTGCATTGGTTAAAAAATTTCTGAAATTGAACTGAATTGTGGTCCTGCACAGACCCACAAAGGTATGTATACGATTTACAAATTTCACAAATTTCTGAACCAAAGCAAAAGACCGTCTTAAAATCGAGGAAAGTTGTCAGACAATTACAAAGATTTTCAACGAAAACGGATTAGTTAAACAAATTTCTGAAATTTGTTATCCGTATGTATACTTCTGTGGCTATGTGAAATAGTATATAATATATAATAGTATGGAATTGTTTTCTATCATGGGCGGCATGCAGTCACAACTGCAATTTAATCGTATACTTCTGGGAACGTCTTGTTGCTAAAGTTTACGCAGTGCGTACACAGATTGCAACTGACCGTAAATGATCTAAACTATTTATATATAGAAATTCAAACTCTTCAAAACCTTGTGAACTCCATAGCGAATGTAATATTTTCTGTTATTAGTAATAAAGGTGGTCACATCAAGTGTAGGCTATTAAGAACCTTTGGAAATTATTTTTTAAATCTTCCGATTTTTTTATAAATTTAAATGAAATAGCGTTCAAACGAATTTATCCATATTTTATGAATTAAATATGTAAATGCAAAATAAAAATACTAATAAATAATTAATTAATTTGATTAATAAAAATGTTAAATTCAAATTAAAACATCAAATAATTTTTGTTGTTTACACACTGTAACTCTAATCATTAAACCTTTTTCCAGTAATTAGTTTTCCACATTTTAGATGTCGAACAGGCATGCATGAACTGATTGTCTTGTAAGTAGTACTTTGCCTGTAACCATTAATATGGTAATATCTCTGATAATATTAATTTAATCACGCAACACTAAGTTTCATTATTCTGTGAAATGTTATCGAACATAGATCATAGAACCACCTATTGGTAAAAGTGATCCTATGGTTTATTTCCAGATTAACGTCATTTTTACTGGTAACGGCGGATAAATAAATTCACTGACAACATCGAAAGTATAATTATAGCCTGCAATCTGAGACTCAATACGTCCCATGTCCCAACTTGTCGACAGCATATACTTCTTATTGCCCTCATTTACTGCCGGACCCATTATGATTGATTCCCGTTCGATAGCACTAAAGGCAACAGTACCATTTCGCTTGGTTCGTCATTACAATCCTTCAGTCAGGATTACGACCTAGCTCTTCATACCACTCATGTTGTGTGTATTAATTTTACACATGAGAGTCGGGACCTACAGTTTGAAGTCGATTCCGACCTACAGTTTAAAGCCGATTTTCATGACAATTTTATTTACTCTAAGAGTTTTTGCCAGAAATCTTCTTAGAGGAAGTTACCGAAGAAATATCTTTTTTCATATTCCATTTTGATGTCTGACTTGGGGTTTGAACCGTGGCCTTACGCCTAATAAGCCTTAATACTAACTTCTAGACCACGACTGGACACTTTTGTGGAAAATAGTGTCATTTCGATGCACTCCTGCATTCCGCAGAAAGCTCTCCAAGACAAAGGTAAAGAGATCGCCTTGTGTAAAACCTCAAAAAGGTTGGAGAGGTCGATTCCTACCTTGACGGAACTGCAGAAGTTTGTCATTCTGCATAGACTTGTCGGATTCATAGAAATACCGAGCTCAGACATTGTGGCAAAGACAGTATTCCTTAGGAGGCTATCGAAGGCTGCCTTGTAGTCGACAGGAAGATGGTTTATGTCGATTGGTTTTTCATGGGTCTTCTTCAGGGTCTGACGTAATGTGCGGTTGTTGCTGTCGATGGACTTACCAGGTCTGAAGCCGCGCTGAAAAGGTGAAAACAGTGTTTTGACGAGCGGCTTAAGTCGTTCGCACAATACGCTCCCAAGAACCTTATATATGGCAGGAAGAAGTCTCCTTTTTTATGACAGGACACAGACACTGAGGTTATAAATTTTTTGTTTTAGCCATGTTTTGTAAATAAGCTGGTGCATGAAGCCTATCAGCTCATCACCTTCGATTTTAAACAATTCACGACCTGCAGCTGTATTGTTCTTGAGTTGCATAATCGCGACTTTGACCTTTTCAAGACTAAGCGGCATTATTTTCATGCCATCATGATCAATTAAATTCGGTACATCATCATCTGTAAAGGCGGGATAGGTGTCGTCATTACTTCGTAGTAAAGTAGAGGAGTGTTGCCTTTATAACCTATGCACTTCTTGCGAATCTGTTACCAAGTTACGGATTTCAATTTTGCAGAAATCCACACGTTTTTCAAATAATGTCAGATGTTTACTTTCATTTGACGCTCGCAGTAGAGTCTACACAACTCTCTTATAGGTGTAATTATAAACTCCGTAAAGGCAATATTAATAGTTTTCGCTCACAGAACGAAAAACAACTACAAACATTACAAAATGTGATCAATCAAAACAAACATAATTGGTTTAATAAAGTTCATGTCAAATATAATAAGGAGTGTCTCATTTTTGATTAAACTTGTAACTGAAATTTATTGAATTTCAATATTATTACACTACAATATAATATATACAATATATTATTACAATATAGTTTGTTTCTGTTTTACTTAAACTTAAGAAAAAAAGAGTAAACAAAACAAAAATATAATAAGATTTTCTTTAAAGTGTGTTAAGTGAGAACTTTTGTTATAAAAGTTTTGCAATTAATTGCCTTTCTTGTTCAATTAACAATTGTAGTGACAATAAATAAAATAATTACCTTCGTTATCGATGACATTTAAATTATTTAATCGTTTAACAATGTCTTCAACATCTTCTGCTGGTGGAAGGGCACGACGACACTCAACAGCGCACCACAGCGTTAATATATTAATTAAAACGACAACAATGAACACGTCATTTTGACAAACTTTCACAAAAATCCGCGACACCATTTCACCAACTCGAGTAAACGGCAACAACTGATGGAGTTAAAATTAAGAGAAGAAAACTATGAATTTATTTTTAAACATTTTAATTTTTTTTGTTACGCTTTTAATTTAAAAATACTTCTGGTTTGCGACGGCTTCAAACTGTTTAGTACAATAACGTAGTATTTATCAAACGTGTATCTTTTTCATTTATTTTGATTTTCTCTTTTTATTTATTTTTATAATTTATTGTTAATGTTAACATACATATAATAAGTATGTACGCACATGTGTATGTATTTTAAATTATACAATTTGTTTGGTTTAAATTTTTATGAGCTGAGAGAAGAAATCTTTGAATCATTTCCACCTGTTGCGCTTTCAGATTCGTGTTGTTATTCATTCTTTGGATTTATATTGTATTCATGCATACGTCACTTTGAAGAATTGTTGTTGTCGTTTTCAGATATTTTTTAAGAGATCGTTTTCTCTGGTTTTATTTGTTTGTTTAGCTTTTACTCTCAAACATATTAGGAAAGGTCATGATAGTCAGTTTGAACGTGAATATGTTGGCTCATGTTTATCAATTTTTTGTGTTATTTGAGAGCTTTTTTTTATCTCTTTCTCGTACTGAAATATAAGTTGTAGTAAAAATATTTGGATTGCATCTCTTGTTATTTAATTGTATTTAAACACGTTATGTAGCTTAAGAACATTTTTTCGTACTAAAAAGAATAAGAACATGTTATATATCGGTTGTGCCATCTATCGGTTTACATTTGTAAAATAGGTTATTTCGAAACTGGCAAAACTAACGTCATTCTATTCCGACACAAAATTCAGTATATTATCTCCACCGAACGCAATGAATCGATTTACGCTTGAGAAACTTTAGGATTTTTTGGAAATTTATTGCCAAAACAAAGACAATTGATTGGAAACTGCACGTACAAAATTTAGTCCCAGAAAAGGGCCAACAGTGCCCGGTATACGCAAGGTTACTGCTAAATTCGTAAAACTGGTTTCATTGTTGATGCACACCGGAAAACACAACTTATCATCTTTCTCAAGAAATGAAAATTTTACGCACCAGTTTACGTCGAATTTTGCGAAAAGATCTCGGTATGACGCCTTACAAAGTTCACTTGTTTTAAAACTTGAAGCCATATGACCATCCGCTTCGTTTTCGCTTCACTAGATGGGCCAACGAGAAACTCCACGATGATATCGATTTTGCCAAAAAAAAAAAATAATCTTTTTGGATGAAGCTCATTTTGTACTAGGTGGGTACTTTAATAAGCAAAATTGCTGTATTTGGGGTTCAGAACGCGAACACGTCGCCTTACGATCGACTGTTGGTGCGGCTTGTGGAGCGTTGGCATCATTGGCTCATATTTCTTTGAGAATGAGGACGTCGCAACAATTATGGTCAATGGAGACTCCTATCGCACCAAGATAACCGATTTTTTTGTACCCGCTCTTCATGGTATTGATGTGAACGATGTTTAGTTTCAACAGGATAATGCAACTTGCCACAATCTATTTATTGCCTCAAACATTTGATGACCGTTTAATTAGCCGAAATAGTGATGATAATTGGCCTCCAAGAAGCTGCGATTTGATACCGTTGGACAATTTTCTGTGATGCTCCGTTAAAGAAAAGAGTTATGTCGACAAACTAGAGACAATTGAGCATTTGAAGGCCAATACGCGCGATGCCATTGCCAAGAGGCCAGTCGCGGCAGCCATATGAATGAAATAATAATCCATTTCTAACCGGAATAATTTTATTATACAACATAAAAATAAATTTTGCAAAATTTCAAACCGTTTTTGTTTTATTGCATTTTTTAATTTAAACTTCTAAGTAGTCCACCCTTTATATTATGCTGATCTCCCAATATTAATTCGACTGCAATATTTTCAGAAATCCAGAGATGCTTAAAAGAAACGTTAGTACCAATTTAATCCACAGGCTAGAGTTCAACGTTCCCATTATGGCAAAGTAGGATTGAGAAACAGTTTTAATTCTAAAGCAAAAAAATAATACAAGTTTTATAGCATTTTTTCCATTCGGCATTAAAAAAGCTTACTGATTGTAACCACAAAAACCGTTTCTACAAAATTCATTGACGTGCAATTGGAAGCATTTAGTATGAAACTGTTGTACTCGAACAGTCCTAATAAAGGTAAAATCATTGCACTCGTTGCATTTATTTTACTTAAAATTACAAAACAAAAACACAAAACTGTTAAATATTTTTTAATTATGTTTGTCAAACAGAAATAATGAGCAATTCTCTTGTATTAAACAAATAAAAAATGGTTTTAATTATTTTTGTTTCTAAAACGAAATAGAAACAATGAAAGATTTTGTCGTAAAGTAAAAAAAAAACTATTTTACTGGATCAATTCCATTGCTTGAATTATACAAAAGTTTTATATTTGGTAAGAAAAAAATTAACAATAAAAAATAAAAAAATTTCAACATAAGAATATTGTAAGCAGTTGTATAGCTGCTCAAAATCACTGCTCAAAATCACATCGTAAACCTATGAGATATATGGTACATTAAAATTCTGCTCTTCGAATAACAGATATTTGGGTTTAAGGCCGTTCTTAAAGGGCGTTTATTATTAAATTTAAATGTATCGTAATTTGCTATATTTTTGATATTGAACAAACTGCTCGTATGGTTGAAACCGAAGACCTACCTCCTACGAACGTGATCATATGAGGTGGCAGGAGTTGCATGGACTCTCCACACCGTATACGTCGACACAACACCCGCTTCTATTTGGTTCTGGGCATAGAGGGAAACGAAAAGGCGGTCCTACTGGCACAAAAGAGATCCTAGATGTCTGAGGAGGAAACGACAGAGGAAACACATGCGCCCCTACAAGAATACTTTACCAAATTAAAAAAAGCATCATGCAACTCAATAAACCTTACGTGGTCCAATATACCTGTTAGTAGAATTTTAAAACTGCTATATCTAGTAGTGGACAGCAGAAAAACCAAGGAACTACTTGAGTTCGACAAATGAATGATTCGCGCAACAAACAGGAATTCTAACGGGATACTGCACCATTGGCAATTTCGCTAACAAGCTCGGTATGCCTCATCAGGATTGCTGCTGCCATGATGTGGAAGATACGGAATCGGTACAACACCTTTTATGTGAGTGCCCTACACTTCATAAAAGACGTCATCGGTTTTTGGGCGACAGAACGTTTGAAGATCTGGGCATGTTTGTGAACACGGCACTGGCCGCTTTTATCCGTAGCTCGGGGCTTGGATTGCTGCTGTATTGGCGAAAACCCGAAAACATTCCATCCATCTTACATTGTATTGATTGATTGAACTTGAGGTGATAGGACCTCATTTTGTTGAAGATAAGCACGAAATTGCAGTGACCGGGAACGCGACATTCTTTACAGAACCATGATTTGGGAATTCTTATGACCTCAAATGGACTGCATGGATCTGGACAACATGTGGTTTCAGAATGATCAAGCGTTTGACAATCGATTTATTGCAGGAGCGATTTTCAGATCAATTATCTCAAGTAATTTTGATGTCAACTGGAAGTCGAAATCATAAAATTTTAAATAAATAAATAAACCAGAAACAATTTCCGAGCTCAAACCCGAGATCTAATGGGTCATCGGTGTAATACAGTTATATTTTCGTCAAAAAGTCATAGAAAATTTTATGAAAAGAGTAAAGGTCTATCACAATAGACGTGGAGGCCATTTTAACGGGTTTGTCTTCCATACTCAATGGGTTTGTCTTCTTAAAAAAATTACAACTATTTTAAAATATACGCGATCTTATTTTAGAATAAGTGCATTCCTTTTTAAAATTGAGCTCAGAATCTCATGGAATAAAAGGATTGTACACTGCCTTTTTATACATACTTCTAGAATGAAAACCTTTATCTGAATAAAAAAAAAAATTTTACTAATAACTTCTCTTAAGCCGGTAAATCAGCAATTTGTTGTTTGGGTTTCTTTTTACTATTTTGGCGTTGGGCCTCTATGTTGTATACAGGACATTATAAAAGCTATAGATTTTGTTGAAATTTTTCAAAATTATTCGCTGTGTAATGACAAAGAAAACACGCCTTATCGGTAGATGCCCTAGCAGGATAATGCTATCTAATATACTGTAAAGTGCACAGAGAAATGTATCGAAGATAGTGTAGCTTACAGTATCTCCAGATCCAAATCCGATTGAGAGTATAAGGAATACAGCAATAGCTGGCATCAGAGGAAAGTGTTGCACAAATTTGTATAAGCTTTGGGAATAAATTCAGGTTACGTATGACATACAGCATGCAGTATGCCAAGGCCTTATCGACCATATGTGCAGTAATATAAACTCAGAATACGTGCAGTTACTTACCATCAATTTCCTTATTTACCTTACATTCTCATCAAACCTCAATGTGTTACATTGGTGTTCTTATTATTTTTCACATCACTGTACATGAAAATAAGCTGTCATATTATTTTGTAATTCGAGTACCTCTCAACCAGCTTGTGAAACAATACTTTCAGTGATGGTTTTAAGTTTTTTATTTCTTATCGAAATATCGAAAAATGTCTGCGAATATACGTTACACAATCAGTTTTGTGATGATGTATTTTATCTATGTAGATTAGGTTCGGTAAAGTGCCGGAACCTATCAAAGGAAAAGTTTCCACTAAAGTCAGCATTTAGGCCATTGTGATACCACAATCAATTCTACCCGGGGATCAAACATATTTAAGAGGAAACCAACCCGAGTCCAAAATAAATCTTGTCATTGCATATCCTTATTTTAGAAAACCTGGTTGTTCATGTCAGAAATTGAAAGAAGGCTTTATGCGTGAGGTGAAGACAGTCTCTTTCTACTAGTCAGACCCACAGCTCCTGCAGACCATTTGCCGGAATGCCAAATCTTCCGGCATACCTACCAAAAGGATAGTGGCCTATAATAATCATCATTGTGCAATGGAGGACCATGCTATTTAAGGACAGAAATGAGTCGGTTCTCTTACTGTGGAAGAGTGGACATTATCCAAATTAACTGAGGCAATCGCAACATTTATGCTCTGTAATATGTCGGAAATTGCGAGCTTTATACCGGCCCTGTCCAAATTGCTTACAATTCAATTTCCAACGATATCCCTATGTTTTGGAATCCTTTAAATGATCTGAAATTTCTCTGAGAATCCTCGGCATCCATGGCAAGGACGGACGTTGAAAATAAATGAGCAGCCCTGCTGTCCGAATAAATCATGAAATTTTCAAGGAAAATCCCGCCACTCAAAAAGCATTGCGTCTCTTTCAGAATTGCCATGACCTCTATTTAGAAAACACTGCAGTAGTCAGGCAGTCTATAAGAAAGTTTAATCATCATAATAATTCTATCACTCATCTTTGAGTCGTCACTGTGAACTTCAATGGTCCCATTGAGAACCTCCGGATCTTCAGATCAGACATTTCTAGTTGGAACTCTAAAATCGAAAGTTGTATTCAGAAAGTTGTAAGAAATCATATAATCGACCATAATGTCAAAATCCGCTCTAACCGGGCTTTTTTAATAAAGCCAACAACCAAACTGTAATTCCATAGAATAGAATTTCTATGATTACAATGTTGAATAGCCATTATTCATTGTTAGTCCAGGTCAATCGCTCTCTTGTAACAATAAAAAACAATAACCGCATATATGGTTCTGGATTGTATATTTAAGTTCACGTTGAGTTCGCTGTCCAATATGATCTCAAGATATTTGACGCTATTGAATAGAGTGAAAGCTACGCCTTTCATACTGGGAGTACAAAATTTTAGCGATTTTGTGTCTCGTTGTGTATAGTATTTAATCTGTTTTAGTTGGATTAATTATCAGTCTATGTTCGTTGCATCATTTAGATAATTCTGAAAGTAAATTTTGGATCTTTGGCTATAGTCAGCAATGCCACGGCTTAGACGATAGCCGTGCAGCATGTACTTTGCATAATATATAATTTGATATAGTTTGAATCTAATTTTATGAGCACACCTCGTATGTGCTTATTTATATGTGTTTTCTTTATTTGATTTTTTTCGTATTTCTATTCTAGTACTATGCATCTGGGTATTCTAATACATTATGCTGATAAAATATCTGCACATTTCAAAATACAAAATAAATGACAGGAAAATCAGACAACAACAACTAAAAATTGTTGGAAAAGAAAACAGGAAATCTCTATTGAAATTTGTTTTGGGCAAATGGATCTCGTAATTCATTCAATGCAGTTCAGTGTTTGACTTATTCTAAGATTTTCTGTCAATTGTAATTGTATTTAAGCATGAATGACTTATTGACAGGAAGTTTTGGAAAAAGAAGAAGGAAGGAAACTCACACATCAAGCACAATAAATGCAATCGCAACATTTATGCTCTGTAATATGTCGGAAATTGCGAGCTTTATACCGGCCCTGTCCAAATTGCTTACAATTCAATTTCCAACGATATCCCTATGTTTTGGAATCCTTTAAATGATCTGAAATTTCTCTGGCATCCATGGCAAGGACGGACGTTGAAAATAAATGAGCAGCCCTGCTGTCCGAATAAATCATGAAATTTTCAAGGAAAATCCCGCCACTCAAAAAGCATTGCGTCTCTTTCAGAATTGCCATGACCTCTATTTAGAAAACACTGCAGTAGTCAGGCAGTCTATAAGAAAGTTTAATCATCATAATAATTCTATCACTCATCTTTGAGTCGTCACTGTGAACTTCAATGGTCCCATTGAGAACCTCCGGATCTTCAGATCAGACATTTCTAGTTGGAACTCTAAAATCGAAAGTTGTATTCAGAAAGTTGTAAGAAATCATATAATCGACCATAATGTCAAAATCCGCTCTAACCGGGCTTTTTTAATAAAGCCAACAACCAAACTGTAATTCCATAGAATAGAATTTCTATGATTACAATGTTGAATAGCCATTATTCATTGTTAGTCCAGGTCAATCGCTCTCTTGTAACAATAAAAAACAATAACCGCATATATGGTTCTGGATTGTATATTTAAGTTCACGTTGAGTTCGCTGTCCAATATGATCTCAAGATATTTGACGCTATTGAATAGAGTGAAAGCTACGCCTTTCATACTGGGAGTACAAAATTTTAGCGATTTTGTGTCTCGTTGTGTATAGTATTTAATCTGTTTTAGTTGGATTAATTATCAGTCTATGTTCGTTGCATCATTTAGATAATTCTGAAAGTAAATTTTGGATCTTTGGCTATAGTCAGCAATGCCACGGCTTAGACGATAGCCGTGCAGCATGTACTTTGCATAATATATAATTTGATATAGTTTGAATCTAATTTTATGAGCACACCTCGTATGTGCTTATTTATATGTGTTTTCTTTATTTGATTTTTTTCGTATTTCTATTCTAGTACTATGCATCTGGGTATTCTAATACATTATGCTGATAAAATATCTGCACATTTCAAAATACAAAATAAATGACAGGAAAATCAGACAACAACAACTAAAAATTGTTGGAAAAGAAAACAGGAAATCTCTATTGAAATTTGTTTTGGGCAAATGGATCTCGTAATTCATTCAATGCAGTTCAGTGTTTGACTTATTCTAAGATTTTCTGTCAATTGTAATTGTATTTAAGCATGAATGACTTATTGACAGGAAGTTTTGGAAAAAGAAGAAGGAAGGAAACTCACACATCAAGCACAATAAATGATTTCATGGATGAGTTCTTAAATTATTTAGATATTGTGTATACAGTTAAGCACATATGTAAGTAAGTTATTGCCGTCGATCATGTCAACCTATTTATATACTATTTACGCTATTTTTGGGATTAAGTTTTTATAAATTTTAAGGACTACAATAATGTATTTCTTAGATAATTTCCTTCACAAATAGTGATTTTTTTCTTTGGATTGGAAATAATGTATTAGTTTAAGGTCCAGACTCAGACATGATTTTCTATTTAGACCCGAGGGCAAGGTTCAAACCCTAGGTCAGACATTTCGAACAAAACGAAATATGAAAAAATATTTTATTGAATTAAAAAGAATTGTCAAGAAAAATTTCTGATAAAACTGTCGTTCGGCGTCGACTTTAAACTGTAGATTCCGCCACTTATAGATAAAATTAACACACACAATATAAGTGCTGTTGAGAAACTATGTTATGTATGAAATATACATCCATAGGCTTAAACTTTGCGATTTCTTTCTTTTCAGTAATTTTAACTTTTTTATGCTGATTTTGCGTATACGTGGTATTTCCAAGTCAGATGTATGCATTCTAAAATATTTTATATGCGATTCTTGAGACACTGTAGTATTTACACGTACGGGGAGCATGTTGTTACGTTGAAAAGTTTTTGTTAATTCACCTTTACTCGCTGGAATATGTAATCATACAGGAACTAAAAACTATTGCAGGGCTTGCTACGTATTTTCGAAAAATCAATGTCATAAGCAAAGGTCGGAGTGTGAATGTGGCTTTTTATTGACAATATCAAACTATAAAATAATTATAAAAAATGTTTAAAAATATTACACTATGACACACTCATTGCAAACTATAGGGAACACTTTTAAAGACAATTTTCGGAATAAAAAACCTTAGATTAAGTATGTAGTTTTTAAATAACTACACAATATTAACATTTTTCCAGCGGATTATTTTTGCTCAAGCTTGCACTTTTAATGACATCAGATAACGAAAGTTTTTACAATACATATCTTATATTTCGGTGCGCAGATCTCCAGAAATTTTAAATAACCGGACTTACTTTCGCATACAGGCGGTATTAACAATCCATTTTCAATTACTTTGCATTCGAAATCCACATCATGGTATATAAAGTTCTTGAAGTGGTTGAACATAAATATTAATGAATCGAACACAACGAAAGCGGATGTGAATTACTACGGAATATAGATTGCAATTCTCTCAATGGGTCGTTATTAAGTCCTTTTTATCTTTAAATTTGAATAACAAAATATGTGTGTCATATTATCGGCGTTTTTTATTCCTTTGAAGCATCCTATTGATGCCATTATTTTTGGAATATTTTTTATTTTTGTTTCTATTACACTTCTTGGGAGAATATGGCTTCAACAAAGCATTTTCCATCTTAACCATGTGGCTGTAGGTGTTGCCGTAAGTTCCAGTTGGTTGTTATTCTGCCTTATTTCCGTTTCGTTAATGTGTTGTTGGTTAGACTGCTATAGCAGGTCCTATATAATGGTGCTGCCATATATCGTTGCCTAGAAACAACACCCTCCGAGTGTGTGTTACTTTTTCTCCGTGTGGAATAAAGTGTACCATCGCTTAAATGTCCGCCAAAGCTTTTTGAGTAGAGTGCAAGCGAAACGTTCAATTTTCCATGACACAGGCCTTATTTGATGCTTAATTACATACACCGGTGAATTGGAAAACATCACAGTTCACATCACCTCCACGCTCCCCAATCACTCGTGTAGAATATACACATACATAACATAAATAATTGGCCATTACAACCTTTCAGTCAGGATTACGGTCTAGCTTCTCACACCACTCATGTTGTGTGTGTCAATTTTATACATGAGTGGAGGGACCTACTGTTTAAAGTCAACTCCGAACGACAGATTTTTGAGAAACTTTTCATGGCAATTTTATTTACTTTCAGAGTTTTTGCCAGAAATCTGCCTGCTGAGAGGGAGTCGCCGAAGAAATATTTTTTCATATATAGTTTCGATGTCTGATCTGGGGTTTGAATCGTGGCCTTACGTCTAATAAGCCAACACACTACCTACTAGACTACGGCGGCTTCGAGTAGAATATCCAATGTAATATTAGCTGTGTAGTGAGTACGTTGTACTCACATGCCGGTGGTGTCCAGATCATCCAATTCATGCCATATGTAGTGCGTAATCATCGACCTATAGTGACGGCGCCCGTCCAAAATCCTCACCAAACAGCGATCTTTTCGATATGTTCACATACCCACTCATCCAGAAATAGGTCTAATCACAGAAGATGCTTTTTCGATGAAAGTTATTGTCAGTTACCAATTGCTTAAGAGCCCATTTAATGAACATAAATCTTTTTCTATGGTTGTCCATGGTGGCAAAACAGACTGAATAATAAAAACTAATTTGACAAATGTAGCTTTAACAAGATGGCCGTTATCAATTGACCCAGTTCGAAAGACCCTGTTGGAAAACCTTATATTTATTTCAATTCCAAGATGTAGGTTAGGTTAGGTTAGAGGACGTGTACTTGTCAATTAAGACAAATACAGTACCCGGAGGTCGAATTGACCCATTGTACAACGTTCTAATTTCTCACACCATTTATGTTGTGTGTGTTAATTTTATACATGAGTGGTGAGACCTACAGTTTAAAGTCGACTAAGAACGACAGATTTTTGAAAAACTTTTTCATGGCAATTTTATTTACTCTCAGAGTTTTTTTTTCCAGAAATCTGCTGAGAGGAAGTCTCATCCGAAGAAATACTTTTTGTATTTTGTCGTGATGTCTGGCCTGGATCTCGAACCCTGGCTTTTTGTCTAATAAGCTAACACACTACCTACTAGACTACGGCGACTTATTTCCAAGGTGTAAACAAAGCCTAAAACAATCTTTTCTATTTCAGTTAGAATCGAATTATAAAAAATTTTTCTTCACTTTTTAAATTTTGTTTGTGGTTGGTATTGACTTTTTGAGAATTTTGAAGATATCCAGAACCCCATAATTTATACTTTACATTTAAATACATTTAATTTCTAAATAAATGTTACTTTTTGACATTTATTGTACCCTTATCAAAAACATGAGATAAAATTCTAAACATGTTTGACACATGATATCTAATCCCACATCCTTCGCATTCTGCTCTACGATTATAGGTCTACCTTGAATACTTTTCAACATATTGCAATGATTTGTTATTTTGTGTGTTATTGTGTTACAAAACCGTTTGTCAAACATTTTTTAATCAATCATTTTATATCGCACATTAGAATTTTAAAATCTATTGAAAATGTTTGCTTCGTGGTTATTCCGGCCATTTTTCCGACAACAGCGGAAACGAAAATTTTTTGCTCAATTTCACAAATCTGTTTTCCATTTAATGTTGGGAAGTACAAAAACAAAAATGTATTTTTGTACTGATAAGTGTTTGTCATGTAGTGCTTTAGGGTTTAGATCTGTGTACATATTTTGTACTTTGTACAAACATACAGTACCAAACGCCAGTTTTACTGCACGTAAGTACTTTTATACAAATATATGCTTGTACCCACAACTTGAATGATTTTTAATCATAATTAAAGGAGACAAAACAGACTTTATTTACAGTGATTTGAAGTCGCCGTGGTGTAGTAGGTAGTGTGTTGGCTTACTATTCGTAAAGCCCGGGTTCGTATCCCAGGTCAGACATCAAAAAATGAAATATGAAAAAAAAAAAAAAAATATTTCTTCGGCGACTTCCTCTCAGCAGATTTCTGGCAAAAACTCTGAGAGTAAAATAAACTGCCATGAAAAAGTTTCTCAAAATTCTGTCGTTCGGAGTCGACGTTAAACTGTAGGTCCCGCCACTCACGTATAAAATTAACGCACACAACATGAGTGGTGTGAGAAGCTAGGCCGTAATCCTGACTGAAGGGTTGTAATGGCCAATTATGTATGTATGTATGTATGTATGTATGTGTGTAGAAGTCGCCGTAGTCTAGTAGGTAGTGTGTTGGTTTATTGAACGTAAGGCCACGGTTCAAGCACCAGGTCAGACATCAAAACGAAATATGAAAAAATATTTTTTCGGCGAGAGTAAATAAAATTGCCATGAAAAGTTTCTCAAAAATCTGTCGTTCGGAATCGACTTTAAACTGTAGGTCCCGCCGCTCATGTATAAAATTAACACATACAACATGAGTGGTGTGAGAAGCTAGACTGAAGGGTTGTAATGGCCAATTATGTATGTATGTATGTCCCGGTAGTCTAGCGGGTAGGGTGCTAGACTATTACTGTGAGGGTCGTGTGTTCGATTCCCACCAGAAGCTTTGTCTGCTACACTACACCGAGCATAAAGTCTAAGCTACTCAGCTCGTAATAATTAGTTATCATTTGTAATCGTATTGTAATTATAAATAAATAAATCTATAATAGGTGAAAATCTAATCAACGAAAGTAGGGTGAAAGTTCGCGATCTATGTGTTTATTATAAGACTTGTATTCTAAGTGGGACATGAAGCCGTGGTTCAAACCCCAGCTCAGATATTTCAAACAATACGAAATATGAAAAATTATTTCTGGCAAAAAATCTAAGAGTAAATAAAATTGCCATGCAAAGTTTTTGAAAAATTCATCGTTTAGATCGAATTTATTCTGTAGGTTCCGCCACTAATGAACGGAATTAACAAACACAATATTGGTGGTGTAAGAAGCTATGTCGTAGTCCTGACTAAAGGGTTGTAATAACCAATTAGGTAAGTAAATAAGGTTCTAATATGTATTCCTTGTTGAACAGGTAACCCAACAAAGTAGTATTCTTTAGCAGATCCCTGTAGCGTTGTGTTAATAGTAACGGTGATTTAACTCGCCATAGCCAATACTGTTTTTATAAAACTAAAAACATTAAAAATAAATTATAATCCATTTAAGTGTAATATTGACATTATGATCACTTTTATTTTTTTTTAATTTTTAATTCTCCACCTCTTTTAGTTTTTCTACACTCATTTTCTTATCCGCTTCCACTATGCGTTTTATTATGCAATTTCCATGGCAATGTCTCGAAATTATATTAACATCCCTATCCGATGTCTTTGGTAAAACACTGAAGGGTTGATTAAGTTTTTGAAGAATATTTTCTTGCATATTCAACTTTATATGAATTTGATTTACGATACTATCTATAACCTCTTTATTCTCCTGTTGAGGCTTTGCAATGTTTTGTGAATTTGATTCCAGAAATTCTAAACGTTTAAAAAATTCGTTGATTTTTGCTTCCGTATTTGACAATCGCGTTTTTATTTCTTCCCACAGTTGAGTATTATTTGTCGCTTCACCACAGTCTCTAAAAGTTTGCATTTTAAATAAAATTGTCTCCATCTTCTCCAAATGCTTATAATTGTTATTGTTCATCAAACGGATTAGATTTTGTTTCATTCTATGCAATCGGAATACCAATTCATTAAAGTGTCCACTGGTTTCGCATTGTTTCAAAGTAGTGTCAGTTTTTAAGACCGCTGCACGAATACTGTTAATTATTTCCGATTGTAAATGTAAACTATTGACAAAACGATAAGATTAAATTAAAAACGATTTTTTTAATATAATCGTTTAATTAATACACGTACCTGGATTGTAAGGTTCCTACATCGAAGTCTAATTTCTGAAGATTGTCTACCAAATATTTGTATTTTTCTGCTAATTGATCGTCCGTTAATGGAGAAATTTCATTGGAAGTCAGATCCTCCTCTGCCATGGAAATATCAATAAATAGACAGGCTAGAATTAATCGAATTAAATCTCTACTTAAAATCATTTTTAATTGCGTCTTAATCTGTCAATAACGTACAGAAAACTGATCACATATTAAAGATTATTTCTACATGTAAACAGATCAAAGAGAATGAATTGAAACAGATTATTTTATTGAATGATTCTAATGAATTGCGATAATGATATTGACATGTAAATTCCCATAAAATTCATATTGAGTTAATTATTTACAGTTATACAAAATAGACAAAATAATTAAATTACAATTGATGGAGTATTCGATTAGTAGCTAGAATAATTTATAAAGAATTAGAAACATTCTGATACCACAATCAATTCTACCCGGGGATCAAACATTTTCCAGGGAAAACCGACCCGAATCCAAAATAAATCTATTTATTGCAACAATCTTTATGTTATAGAGCCCGGTCGAAGATGTCAGAAAATGGGAGAACTAAAACCTCCGTCACTTTATGACAAGAGCAGACAAATCATTAGTCAAACACAAGCCACATCGCCGTTTAAGGACTTTAAGAACGAGTCGCATACATTAAACTTTGACTACATTAACTAGTTCTAAAATTTATTTATGAGATCGACGTCTTATGCTACTTATCATGTATATCATCCGTAGTTGTTAAAGTCCTGTTACAGTTTCTTAAAAACTTTAATTTATACTTCAATAAACAAATAGTTTGATCAGCGATGATAGAAATTGTTAGTTATTTTTACTTATATTTAAAGAATAGACTTTCACCTTTCATTTGATCTTTCACTTCAACATCTTTCACACAGTTGCAGGCAAATTTTTTATCAGATTTCGTTTAAGAATATTCAGGTTTAGAATTTTTGGATTTCAATAGAACAAGATATTATTTTTTGTTAAAAAATAATATGGATTTCTTTTAGTCGAACTTCTTTCTACAGAACACCATCATTAAATCTTTCAAAATTAATTGTCGAAATCGAACCACTGTGAGTCACACCGACTGTTGTCGAATAATTACACAGTAGGAAGACTTTCCTACTCCTTTACTTTGGAGCGATCCTAATGAAGAGAAAACAATGAGTATATTTAAACTAAATAAAGGGTGAACTAATGAGCGTAATTATGCATTATATGTACACCTAAATTGTATGGGCGTGGTGAAAAATGATGAATGCGGGGCATGGAGTAAAAACATCGAAACGATGGAGCACTTTATATGTGCTTTCTTAAGCACGAGATTCCAATATTTTGGGGTGACGCTATACCAGACATAATTTGTCTCAGAGGAGTGGCCTGGAAGAAAATAATGAAGTTTGTAAAAGATTCAGACTTCCTATAGAAAGTTAGGTGGTATTCCTAATGGTGAGCGCTACAACAAGCCCACAAAATGGCTGAGGTGTATGTCAATAGACATGAGAGCCTTGGTTGATTTTTCTCTCCTTTAACCTACCTACATATCACCTACCTATACGTTATTACTGACAACTAAAATTTTAAAATTTTTTAAGGAACATTTTTGTGAAGTAAAATTTTTGTGAAGGAAAATTTTTTCGCAATTACGTACATACAAATGCATAATTTCACGTACATTCATATATCCATAGAAATTGGTAGCTTCAAACATGCATTTATTTCATAGCTGCTGTTGATTTAGAGATAGCAGCTGACTTCATAAACGCAGTTTGCAATGTAACCTTACAATGCATGGTGTTCATAAAAGCAGTAAAATTTGTTTTGGCAATGCCGCATGTTCATTATTGCATGGGAATGCTTTTCAGTGCGCATTATTTGTCAATTTCGTGCATGGTTTTTATTTGTGATTCTTTGTAAATATTTACATTTATTGGCGGTAAAAATTTTGTGATAGAAATGGCAGATTTGTAGTAATTTAAATGTTTTTCTTTTTTAAATAAATACAAATGTGATTTAACATTTAATTTTTTGTACATAGTGAAAAAAAATGGAATCATGAAAGGAAAAAGCTACTCATTGAAATGCGTTTGAAGAATGAGCCAGACTTCACTTAAAAAAAGAAAAGAAACTCAATTTGGGAACAAAAATTCGGGATATTAAGGAAATTGATAGCATTTTTCCATTTACCAAAGAAATTTTTATTTAAATATTTATTATTATATTTATTAAATATTTTAAGTATTTCTGATCAAAGTGCTGCTTAATTTTTTTTTATCTGCCAAATCGAAAGCGGTTTTAAAAAGAAGACTGAATTTTTTCTGAATATTCATTTTAAGAAATTAAATTATACAAAGGATCAAAAGTTTTCGCGTTCATAAACGTATTAAAATATCATCTCATTATTTGACAAAGCAGAGTTGCAATAAAACATTGCTTTGCCTTGTAAATGATTAAATACTTACACATGCCCTAATTTAAGTTCTTATGTTTTAGAGTGGATAATAAAATAATAGAGACTGCGTTATAGCGTAAAACTGGCAGATATCGTCTACGCATAAGGTCAACAAGATTATCAAGTATATCATTGTACGCATCATGAATTTATTTCCAAACCTTTTTAAAATTTGTAAGAGACTTTCCACTGATTGGTGTTTTTACTATATTCCTTGGGTTCCCGAACGGATTTGGATCAGAAAATAGTGCGAGTCAGTAAAATACATTGACATTATCTTCCACGAACCATTTCTTAGTGCACTTTGCAGTATATTCAGGGCATATTTTTACTCGACATAATTTAGTATCAAATGTCGAAGTAATCGATAATCGATAGTAATCTGTTACTTTTTAAATACATTGTATACGATATTGTGACGTAACCTTATATTAGGAAAATGACTTCAAAACAGCAATATTAACCCCGCCTTAATTTACACTGCATGGGGTAAGAATGTCTTCTAATATTATAAACACAATAAACGCAACGCAGCAATCTCTCAAGAATAGAATACATTGATGTATGATTATTTTAAAGTAAGCGCGATAATAAACAACGATTTTGTTGCTTTGTATTTAGGCAAATTTCTATTTTTATTCGCACTAATGAGATAATTAGTGCTGATAGTGATTTATGTTGGCAATATAAAAACATGCATGAAATAGAGGTTTTATAAATGCGATGAATGAAATATAGTGCGAAAAACGTTTTAGTGGCGCCGTTGATAAAGAATTAATGAAATATTTTTTTTTATTTCTTTTGTATATGCTTTGCTGCTGCTGCCTTTGCTATAATAAATACGCATGCAGCTTGCCTAGGGCTGCAATTGTAAAATTGTTGCGCTTGCAGCGTTGCGTTTATTGTCTTTGTAGCATTATTTTCTATACAATAATAGTTTTTTACTTCTGCTAACTGAAAGGTTACTTTTCGCTTCATTTATTTAAGCACCTTCAAGAACCTCTCTATTGATTTGTTATTATTATTCTTTCTTTTCTATATTTCGTGAGCGTTTGTTATTGTATTTTGATCTTTGATTATCTTTACTCTCTAAATGGTGTTGTTGTTTTGTTACAGATATTCTTTCCTAAATAAACATTTTTTCTCTCTTTTGTTTTTACAACAATATATGTATATACAACATTATGTGCTCCCGTATTGTAACTTGTGCCAGTTTGTTGTTGTTCGTTTCAATATGGGAACAGCGCTATTAAAAGTTATCGAAAAATCTGTTTTAAATTTGACTTGAATTGTATCATTCTAATCACGTTATTCAAATTTTTATTTTATTTCATGGAATAATTTCGGTTGTTAGTAAATCGTCTGGTAGATCAGGTTTATAATATACATACATACGTGTTCCTACTTAGTTCAAGGATCTTACACACAACATATTCCTCATTTAGTGTTTCGAACTTTAATTCTAAAGTTTATGTTTATTAAATAAAAATCATGTGTTATTAAATAAAAAATCAGTTTATATAGATAAGAATAAATATAAATCTCTTATTTTTCCAATGCCTTTAAATAATGTCTCCTTACTAAACCAAATACACAACGTTAACAACAGATCATTCATTTCCTATGTTTCGTGCTGAAATGAAAAACCATATGAACAACACATACACGTTTGAGTATTTCTATAAAAATTTCGCATGGTATGGCACCCTGAAAACATTGCACATACAATTTCAGAATTTGTTGCCCTTCAGTTTATAATTAAAATTTTTTTGTACCGTCGACATTTTTCTCTTAAGAAATATTTTACATACGCTTCAGTGTTCGAAGCCAATATTGATAAATGCATCTCGGTATGGCGTAGTGCTACGGTTACTTTTTGTTAACTCATACTTTCGAATTAATGTATGAGTGTTTGTTGTTTCAATATATTAACACATAAAAACGAAAACAAATATGTTTGGATATTGTATGTATGGTATGTATGTAGCGAATATCGTGTTTTTCATTAAGCGCTTCCTACATACGTATGTGCATATATAACTGGTCATAGCAACCCTTCAGTCAGGATTACGATCTAGCTTCTCAGACCACATACATACATATGTTGGGTGTCTTAATTTTATAAACTTTTTCATGGCAATTGTATTTACTCTCAGAGTTTTTATCAGAAATCTGCTGAGAGTTATTCGAAATATATTTTCATATTTCGTTTTGTTGGAGATATCTGACCTGGGTTTTGAACCGTGATCTCACGTTTAATAAGCCAACATTTTTTTTAAATTTAAATGAAATAAAGTGTTTGTGAGATATCATTGTAATTTATTATTCGTTTGACAGACCTACTGATGCCATTATGTGTGGAATAAAAGATCCTTCAACATGTATAAGTTGTACTTTTAAATTATGATATATGGGTCTCCAAACAGGGAGTTCTAAAGTTTGACAGTTGATAACGATCATCTTGTTGAAGCTACATCACTCAAATTCATGGATGAATGTAGCGTTTAACAAAATAGTTTTATTGTAAAAAAAGTTAATGTATTGCGCGCTTTCATCAAAGAAAACAATTTCAGCGATAAGACCAATTTCTGGATGAGTGAACAAATAAATTGGTCGAATTTAGGGTGATAGTAATTCACATGAAATCCAAGAGAGTCGAATGCATCCCGATAAAGTCACTATTTAGTGATGGCATTATCGATTTATAATTCTTTGAGAATTACAGACCTTCGCTGTCAATGGCGAGCAATATAAATCGATTATTACCGTCCTTGTCAATATGACGGCTTTAAAAATTGGATATTCTGCATGGTTATCTCTCGTGTAGATGATGTGAACTGGCCATTAAATTTTTTTATGATTTTTAAAAAATCGCAGATGTAGCGAATATGCCACAAGCAACAGCGGTCCTCAAAACCAATATAACCCATGCTATTATTAAATTCAGTCTGATATATGCGCCAGAGTAACGAAAAATTTTACATTTCGGAAGACATAGAAAAACTGTGGTGGACAATTGAACGAAAGTTGGATATAAAGCGCTTAAAAAATACCCTTTACAAGTATTTAATATATTGTTGTAGGCTTTTACTTCAAAAACGCATTTTTTATTAAAACATCTTCTGTTGTCATACAGTGATGTTTCGAAATTAAAGGTACTCAGCAACATTCCATCAGCAAAGGAAACCATTTTTGTCAGAGAGAACTACTTTTTGTTCAATGAGGATGTACGAAAATAATGAATAGTAGAGATGTCCACATATATATGATTACCTTATGAATCCTTTTCACAAACTGGAAGAGGATTTTTGTGCTGTAATAATTTCTTGGAATTACTCATAGCAGTAATGCATATGCATTAATACGTTTTAATTCGAATGACTCGATGTCAGGTAAATTATATTTCCAGTAAGAAATGTTACGAAAATTTCAAATTAAAAGTTCTCTTTTCTTTCATATTTTTTATAATATTATTGTTTATATTGTATTGCATAATGATTGTTTGTAATAATGGGACTTGTTATTCATACCAACACATAATTGTCCATCAATCAAACAATTATCAGGACTGTTGTATTCGATTATCATCTTTTGATGTAATTCTTGATATAACATTGATGTATCCTAGCGATGTTTTGCATCTTTTAATGTTCGTCAATACGTACGATATTGAAAGAAAATACAAATTTGAAATTTTTGAAAAACCATTAAACTTCGCAGGTGTATCACTAATCGTGTAAACGCATAAAAATCAATCATAAGTTTTTTACTTCTGGTTTTAAAATACAAATGAATTCTGTCGTATTTCTTTCTGACTTTACGTACGTATACCCTTATCGTGTAAATTGACTTTTTATTTTTGTTTATTTGTTCTACCGCATAAACATTCAATCATTATATTTGATAAGTATAACCAGAGTTACCGAAATCGGATTTTAATTTTACGCCGTCGGTATTTATGTTTTTATTATTTTTTGTTATAACAACAACCCGCATATATGTGAATGAGTTAACAATTAAATTATAATCTAAAAAACTTTAGCCAACCGTAATATAACACTGATACAAAATGGTGATGTGAGCTGTCAGATGTATGGAACAAATTTATAAGAGAAAATTATGTTTCAGTATAATAATAAATAAGTACTCTTCACAATTATTTAATTTACCCATAAATAAATTTAATCCCAAGAGACCGGCAACACTGCTCCTAGTATATGAGAATAAAATATTGTTGCTCTCAAACAAACTAAAAATAAATTCGAAACTTATCGATACTCATTTCAATATACATAGAACAGAATAAGACTGCAAACATTTTTTCTTTATAAATTAATAATTAACAATCGTTGTGGGATGAGGTCGAGAGTGGCACGCAACATATAACCAAAGGTGGCGACGTTAAGCAGAATACTGCGAAATAACGTCATGCAAGAGCTCAAAACAGAAATCAGGCTTTTTAATGAGAAATAATTGAGCAATTCACACAAGCCCTTGCATCGTTGTATTCATTGTATTGTTGGACGAAAATACAACAGTGTATGCTTGTTGTTGATAATTTTCATATAAAAATCCGATACACTCATATACTTTTTATTCATATGTTTTAGGAAGTTGTATTGGTTTCGTGATATCTATCGTACATAGAATTAATTAATTTACTTTCTTCCGTAAAATTTTTCATTTTGTTGTTTGAAAATCAAATTATAAATACTGTTGTTCTTCTTCTTATTACTTTTTGGCATTTGGAATACAACATACACGATACAGCATAGCATTGAGCGTTCACAAACGAAAAGTATTTTGAATACAACGTATACGGTACGAAGTCTTGTGAATTGGAAAAATGCGAACACCGTAATCTTCAGTTTTATATTCCTACAATTGTTGGTAGGTTGGGCAATTAAACCAAAAAAATTGAATCGACAATATTCGACATTGTGTGTGGCAAAATTTTCTAGTGAAGTTGCAGTTGTATTCTGTCTATCAATAACGTTCTTATCAATTTTTGTTTATTTGAGAGAGTGCAAGTATGCCTCTTTAATAAAAACTAATGTTTTTTATACAAGGAATTCACTCCATACATTTGTTAAATACAGGTATTGAAAATCATTTCTATCTTTTGTTAGTTCAACGACTTCAAAGCGATTGTGCGGTTGTTCGAAAATCTATTTACAATTTACTTGCGGTAAAAAGAAAATAAAATAAAGAAAAATTTACACTGAATATGTCGGACGATGTCATCAAGACGAAAAACGTTCCAAAATGGCTCGAGGGAAAATTATTTGAAACAATTTTAAAAGAAAATTTTGACAAATTTAAAGAAATTAAAGAGTTTAAGGCCTATGCTGGTTTGCCAGCTGGCGAAAATTACTCAACTGTTATGACCAGAATTGAAATTGTTATCGAACTAGAAGGTGATTAATTTTCATGAATAGCATTTGTTCAAATTCAAGGGCAAAGATAACAAAGAATTTTTTTCATTTATTATTCAATTCTACTGGAATAACAATAAGTTATAAAATCTTAACTCAAAAATAGAAAATATAGACGTATATGCCTGTAAGGCATACATATATTCAGCTAAGGTAGTCAATTATATTTAGACATGATAAAGACAAGAACTGCAGTTTCGATTTTTTAGCGGACGTGTATGAGACATAATGGGGACCATAAATGGAAGTCCAAGTACTTAAGATAGAATAGAGGCTTCCTCAAGCATTTTTCACAACATTGCTTAATGTCAACTATGCCTGAAATCAAATAAAAATTTATATGTGTTTTCGAGTTCTAAATATACTACTCTGCAGCTGCAGTAATCGGTCAATGTAGTAATGTGGTGTTTTGGAATTTCTTTAATATTAGAAGCAAAAGTTGGTCCCTATAATTATATTGCATAGCACCATATTGGTTTTGGGAGTGAATTGACTAGTAGGTAGGGTGTTCGCTTATTAGACGTAAGGCCACTGTTCATACCCCAGGTCAGACATCAAAACGAAATATGAAAAAATATTTCTTCGGAGACTTCTTCTCAGCAAATTTCTGGCAAAAACTCTGAGAGTAAATAAAATTGCCATGAAAAGTTTCTCAAAAAAATCTGTCGTTCGGAGTCGACTTTAAACTGTAGGTCCCACCACTCATGTATAAAATTAACACACACAACATAAGTGGTGTGAGAAGCTAGGACGTTGTACAACGGGTATTGTACTTATATTAATTGACAAATACACGTCCTCTAACCTAACCTGACTTAACACACAAGATAGGCCGTAATCTTGACTGAAGGGTTGTAATGGCCAATTATGTATGTATGTTAATGCTACCATAATTAGCCAAAGTTACCAAAACCACGACTACCATTTAATGTTTCGAAGTTTTATACTTTGAATCTCATAGATATGGTCACTTATGATTATTTTTTGATTACCTTATAGAGCTCGCTCGGTTTTATTTTAACTTTTCTGTAGTGTGTTACACGATCATATGAGACGTTCATCTTGTAACTGATCATCTTTATCTAATTCCCGGCGTCACTAAGAGTAATGTTTTAATATGAATCCTTTGACAAAATTTCAATTTATTTCTTTTAAAATATAAACTTGTAGGTTAATTGTGATCTTAAAACTTTCAGATGGTACCACGCAAACACAATTTTTTATGCTTAAAACTGAACATGAATCTGAACTGTTTAAAGAATTGGCAAATAGTATTGATAGTTTAGCTCAGGAACCCAAAGTTTATAAAGAAATTTTGCCATCCTTCGAAAAACGTTATCAGGATGCTGGTCAAACTGTGAAATTCGGTGCGAAATTTTACAAACTACCTGTAGCACAAGGTCATCTGTTGTTAGAGGATTTAAAACAAGAAGGTTTTAAAAATGTCAGTCGTTTAGAATGTCTGGATATGCATCATGCGAAAATGGTCTTAAAGAAAATGGCACAATGGCATGCAGCATCGGCAGTGCACAAAGAGAATATTGGTTCCTATGAGGAATCGTATAAAACTGCTCTTTACACGGATGTGGGTCGTAAATCCATGAGTGTATTCTTTGAGGGCATAACAAAATATCTTTTAAAATGCTTGCATTTATATGATAATCACGAGCTGTATAGAGAGAAATTGGTAAGTTCGGAATGATTCGGGTAAACATATTGAAACTGGGAATTTATTTGCTTTTAATATTTAAGGAGAAACTTTTATCCTGCATAATGGATGAACTGTTCAAAGCTGTCAAAGTTAATGAGGATGACTTTAATGTTTTAAATCATGCCGACTTATGGACCAGTAATATCATGGTCAATTATTGGATACATTCTTTGTAGACTATGCCTTTCCTAAATATGGTTCGCCTGCACAAGATTTATTACATTTTATAATATCATCTTTGCAAATTGATATAAAAATTAAACAATTTGATCATCTAATACAATACTATCATGAGAATCTTGTGGAAAATCTTCAGCTATTGAAATATACCAAGAAAATACCCACGTTAAAGGATATTCATATAATGTTGCACAAATATGGCATATGGGGTGAGTATGGGTACTCTGATAAGTAATGTACCAAATAAAGATAAATTTATTATTCTTGCAGGTTTTAGTACCGCAGTTGGTGTGATGGCTGTGGCCCTGGTTGACACCTCAGAAAGGCCTACATTTGATAACTTTTTAGGTGACGGCGAAGATGGTGACACTTTCAAACTCTTGATGTTTACAAACAAACGTTATCATCAGCATATGAATGCCATATTACCTTGGCTATTAAATAGAGGCTATTTGGATTTCTAGCCATTTAGCTTTCCACAATCCAGTATTTTTGCAGAATAAAGTATTTCCAATATTATAAGGAAACAACAACAGCAACGGTTGTCTCTAAATTATTTCTACAAACAAAAATTGCACTGAACTTTTATGAAGACGGATAATTATACTCTTGTAGTTCAAACATAATTTAAGCTTCTGCAGGAAGAATATAGCATATGTGAAAATGCGACTAAAGGATTAATTCTCCTTGTGTGATTTGGCAAGTGTTTATTAATCGTTTAACGCCAAAACAACGCTACCAAATTATGGAAATTTCTAAAAAAATTAAAAATCTTTTTGCAAGGTTCATATCAGTGTTGAAAAATTCAGTACTTTTGTGCTTTTTCATTTCACAAATACCGCACTACTCTCGCTACGCTTTCAGTACTTTTTTATTATTATATATTTTATGTCTTGCCCTTTTCAACTATTAATGCATTAGCAACATGTTCAACGCAATGCTAAAGTAGAATTTGGCTTTAGCCCCGGTTAGCCAAACGTCCACGGAACGTACGTCCGTTTTTAGAATACGAAAAACAAAAAAAATTTTTGTCGATCCGTAATGTAATTTTATTGCTCTTTAAACGAACGTATGTTAATTACATTACGTTCCATGTGACTGAACGGAGCATTTACGTTTTGTTACGTTCCAAAGCAGCTGTTTTTGTTCTGTATGTGTATTAAATATAAATAAATAGTCTTGTTGGTATGTGCTGGCTTTCTAGACGTGAGCCCACAATTCGAACTCTCTTCATTAAAACAAAATATGAAAAAATATTTCTCCGGCGACTTCCTTTTAGCAAAAACTCTGAGGGGAAAAAAACTGCCGCGATAAAGTTTCTCAAACTTTAAACAGTAGTACCGCCACTCATGTATAAAATTAACGCACACAAAATAGTAGTGTGAGAAGCTAGGTAGTAATTCTGACTGAAGGGGTGTAATGGCCAATTATGATTATGGAATATATGTATGTATGTATGTGATATATATGTATGTATGTATCTTTTACAGAAGTACTATTTGATGCAAAAAAGTACTTTTTCAGTTATAATTCAGTACCATTTCAAAATTTCAGTTTTGCAACACTGGTTCATATAGTACTTCGTCCGTTTTACGCCAACATAATCGTCCTTATGAGCATGTAATTTGTGCAGTTTTTAACCGTTTTCGTACTAATTTTACACTTCCCTATTCAAAACCATCAATAATACAATGTGACTACCGAAGAGAAGTTTGCTGCAATAGTGTGATGTTTAGGCTTCAAATACTGGCCTTTATCCATGGAAAATTTCGCGAAATTATATTGCCATACGGCAACTGTATGCAGTCAAACGACAACTGTAGGCGTCGGATTTTTGCTAATTTGTCTCATTTGAAACTGGTCAAATATTAAAAAATTGTGTTTTAATTACTGCATCAATACGACAAATTACCGTATTTGGATTAAAGTCACTGTCCAAGGCATTAGTGGAACCATTAAAATTCATTATTGTATAAGGTTTAATAGGGCTTTATTTCTTTCGAAATGAGTAAGAAGCTGCCTTCAAGGTTAATGGAGATCAATATCAAGTCTTGCCGACTGAAGATTTGTTTACAAAAATTAATCAGCTTAACGTCAACGGCACACGGCTACAACAAGGCGGAAGCTGGCCATACAGCGATTTTAACAATCGATTTCTTTCAGCATCAGTTTGGTGACAACTTTCTTCTAGAAGTGACCCGACTGGTAATGGTGGTACCAAGATAAGATTCAACATACACTGACAATATCGAAAGTAGAGTTATTGGCTGCCATTTGAGATCCAATAAGCCGCAAGTTCCTACTTGTCGACAACATATACTCGTACTTCGTTTTGACTTCATTTATTGCCAGATCCACCTTGTTAACGCTAAAGGAAGCAGTAATATCTCGCTTACTACGTCCTATGATATCAATGTCGTCTACATACGCAAGTGGAAAATTGTGTCATTGCGATGTATTCCCACCTTCTATGACGAAGTTTAAGAGATCGCATAATATGAGATACATACATACATAGTTGGTCATTACAACCCTTCAGTCAGGATTACGGCCTAGCTTCTCACACCACTCAATTTGTGTGTGTTAATTTTATACATGAGTGGCGGGACCTACAGTGACTCCGAATGACAGATTTTTGAGAAACTTTTCATGGCAATTTTATTTACTCTCAGAGTTTTTGTCAGATATCTGCTGAGAGGAAGTCGCGAAGAAATATTTTTCATATTTTCATTTTGATATATGACCTGCATAGCCTTACCAGCTCCACGATTCGATGTAATGTGAAGATTTGGTCGATGGTGGATTTACCTGGTCCAAATTCGAGCAGGCCTTTAGTCCTTTACACAATATGCTCGTAATAACCTTGTATACGATAAGGAGAAGGGTTGAACTCCAGTAGTTGGCACATGTAGTAGTTCTGCCTTTTTCTGGATAGGACAGGGGATACCGAGGTTCTGAGCTAAAGGTTTGCGTATATATGTCAATATAGATGAATGAAATGAAGAAACCTTTCTGACTTCTAGACACCATTTATGTATTATTTTAGCTTACAGGTGTTCCGTTACGTTTATTTTGTTGCCAAAGGATATTTTTCTTGAATTGTTATTTGTGTTTATTTTTTGCTCATTCAATCTTATCTGAACAGGTATTTCCTTTCGAATTCGTTATTTGATGTTTTATTGTGGCATTCAAACTGTTGAAAAGATGACTTTAATCATCAACATTTGTTTGCAAAAAAAAAAGTAAACACCGCGATATGTTTTTTTCATTGGATTGCTTTGAATGTAACAAATGCAACACAAAAAAAATAATAAGAAAATAAATACTCGATGCACTTATTTGGTGCAGAATTGTATGCTTCCCTTGGTATTCGTCTCACTTGGTTTCTGCGTTTTTGAAAACGATATGCCTCAAGAACATGCCTTTTTTGAGTATGTAAAAGAGGCATGTGCCATGTACAAGAAGGAATTAAATAGAGCCTTCCATACGGAACTACATAGACGTACAACATACATATTGAATTGATGCAAACATCTGAACCAGAGATCAGCAATGAATCGTTATTCGCTACTCACAAGATCTTATGAAATTTTGAGTATGAGTGAATCAAAGTGTTGAAATTCAACTACACTGATTCATTAGCATTCGTTACAACATTGATTTATAAGTACAGGTTGCAATGAGTATGAGTACAAAGTTGACATCAAACTCATAACATTCGAAATATATTTGATTCATAAATTTAGAAAAATACTCATAAATGATTCCAGTGATTAGAATCATTCATCACAATTTACAGTCTTAGTTGTTGTTGCATTTACAAAAAAGAAGAAAGAAAAAAGACAAAGACAGCAAGCAAAGCAAACACTAGTAAGTATTGTAGTGTTCGTACGCGAATCATACATATTTTGTGATTATTATAAATGTTGAGTAAAGGAGAGTCGAAATCAACAACATCATGCGTATTGTTAAGTATGAATACGATGAATACTTCAAAGTTTGAATATGAGTAGTATGGGTATCATATTAAAATAAGTATGAATGCGTATAAGTATCAGAAATTATGTGTATGATTCGAATCTACTCATCTTTTTGAATACTCATTGGTGATCTTTGATCTGAACCTCCGGTATTAATATGACAAATGGCTTCAAATGAGAATGTGTTTGAAAATAACGCAAAAATACTTTCATATCAATGTTCCGAATTTACTTTGCAAAAATCAGCATATTCAATCGCAATCACATAGGTAACCGAAAAGATCTCATTGTGATTGTGTACTAATTTGAGCTGAATCCTGGTTTAGAATTTCAACGGTAAATAAATTCGATATGTTAAACAAAATTGTTTACTTATAGCATTAAATACCTGTCTCGCCGGAGCGTCCACTTTCATTCGAACGACAGCACAGCCTCTAGATGTTAATTTTTTCAAATATTTGTGTGACCAACCCCTGAATGTATGCGAATCGAAATTTTTTTTGAGAAATCGAGTATTATTTTATTATTTAATAAACCAGATTTCAAAATCGTTGTAATTGAATTACATCGTGAGAGCAGCATAAATTGACAAAATATTCCGAGAAACTCTTGAATAACTTATACTTGGTGTTGATCGTGCATAAACATACTACAAACATACATAATTGGACATTACAACCCTTCAGTCAGAATTACTATCTAGCTTCACACACCACTCATGTTGAGTGTGTTAATTTGATACATTAGTGACGGGACAGTTTAAAGTCAATTCCGAACGATATATTTTTGAGAAATTTTTCATGGCAATTTTATTTACTCTCAGAACTTTTGCCAGAAGACTTCTGAAAGGAAGTCGCCAAAGAAATATTTTTCATATTTCGTTTTGTGGAATATGCCTGAGGGGAGGTTTGAACACGACCTCGCGTCTAAGAAGCCAACACACTACGTCGTAATACAAAAAGTATTACAAAAACATCTAAAATCGCATTGCAAATAATTTTCTAGGATTTCCTATAAGTAGGCACAGGCTCTTAACATCAATATACTAATAGCACTGCAATAATGACACAACAGCCTAAATACATACATACCTACATACATACATTACAACCCTTTAGCCAGGATTACTACCTAGCTTCTCACACCACTTATGTTGTGTGCGTTAATTTTATACATGAGTGGCGACAGATTTTTGAGAAACTTTTATGGCAATTTTATTTACTCCCAGAGTTCTTGCCAGAAATCTGCTGAGAGGAAGTCGCCGAAGAAATATTTTTTCATATTTTCATCTTGATGTCTGACCTGGGGTTTGAACCTCGGCCTCACGTCTAATAAGCCAACACACTACCTTCTGGACTATGGCGACATTTGTTTTAATTAAGATACAAGAGGCCGCGGTACCTAACCTTCCTATGATGTAGGTTACAAGCAAGGCATTAAAATTTCTTAATTTTTAAAATTTTCTAACCTTGAAGAATATTATTTACATTATCACCAGGATTCGATCCGTGTTATCCTCGGGTTTGCAGTTAAGCATTTTAAATACTGCATTACTTCACCTTATTCAATTTTAAAAATGTAAGTAGATTTAAAAAAAAAATATTACTTGGAGTAGTGGTACTATAAGGTTACAAACAGCAGCATAAACCTTATAAAATATTGTTCATGCAATTTTTGTAGTCTTTGGTAGCATTTTTATGAACACTTTTTGAGTTGTCAGACAGCAATGTTTCGATATCAAATGCTCTCAGCATCATTCCATTAGTAAAGGATGCTATGTTGTGCAGAGTTAAAAAATTCTTGTTTAATGTCGGCATACGACAATAATGAAAATACTACAGATGTCCACACATAAAGGGTGGTCCAAACGCACGATTTTAATTATAAATAAGAGAATTTTCTCAATAGTTTTTATTATGATAAAAGAAGGTTTATGACGATTATGTGTAAAACAAAATATCGGCTAAATGCTCGCCGTAGTATTCGGCGGAATGCCTTTATCCGATGGTCCATATTTTTGAGGACTATGAGACATAATTGAAGTCCAATGTCGTTAATATGCCGAATAATGTCATACATTAGTTCTTGAATTGTTCTTGGCTTATTGACGTACATATTTCCGTTTAAACATTGTCAAATCACATGATCATGGTGGCCAATTAACAAGGCCACGACGTGTCTTTATGAAGTCATCATTTACTTTTGACGAAAATTTCTTTGAAATTTACTTTGAGACGAAATGGTCAGCTCTTGCGTCAATTAAATGTTGCAAGCGTGTAAATTCAAATCTTTTTTCAAAATACGCATCAGTGACGATCGGGAGATGTTCAATGGTTGAGCACGACGACGATTTGAGTTTGGCGGCTCTCCTGCTACACTATCACGAACAACAGCAATGTTTTCAGTGGAACAAAGCGAGCAAGCATGCACCCGTGTTTTTACATTTCCTAGAGACCCGGTTTGCTGGAATTTGCGCTCAATTCTTCCGATTGTTGGTGGACACATTTAGTCGATTATGCTGACCAAAAAAATCACGAAGTGCCCGAAATGCATTTTGATTTGAACACGCATTATCGTAAAAGGCTTCAATGCGGTTGATAATCGTCAGGTTTTTAAAACTGCTGCACAACTGGGGCTAGAGGCAGCCGCCCAATGTGGGACAGACGCTTCTGGAAAGGTGGTGGATATAGGGAAAAGACGGAGGGGGAATTGGTAGTACTTAGTTTGTACTCAGCGACTGTCCATCTGACACAGTTGAACCCAACGGATATGACTGGGTTTCTTTGCCTAGGCACATCGTCAAGTTCAAACACTGAAACAAAGAAATGTCAAATTAAGTTGCGTAAAAAAGGTGTGGCTTACAATTAGCATCGTACTTTCTGGCTGGACCACTCTTTATATATTTTTGAATCTTTTTCACCAATGCGAAGAGCAATAGTATGCTGCTGCGAGAATTTCTTGGAATTATTGATACCATCCATGTTCCTCATGTTCATTAATACATTTTAATCTGATTGACTCAATGTCAGGTAAGGAATTTTTGAGGGACGAAATGCAGATGTGTATTCATGTAATTCCAATATGGAAGTGAATAACAATTTTATGTTAAAAGTAATGAAGGGAAGAGTGTTTCAGTATGTAGGAGTAGGCGTACAAATATTTTTTGCGTATTCATAACCGATCAAGTCGACGGAAGTTCTGTTATATATTTTTGCCAACATATTCTCATTTATATTTTAATATGATGTTATTTTTTTAACAATAGACATACACAATTATTTAAATCAATACTTAAATGTTCTTCATTCGAAAAGCTAAAGTAAATTGTTTATTAATAAGTTATTGTCCTCACAGAGGATTTAATTGTATTTTTTTGCACCCAACTTCACACTTAAGCCGTATAATTTTTATATGCTTTGAGAGCTCATATAGCAAGGCTTGTGTGTGAAAAATTCCAATTAACTCTACGCAATAGTTTTTGGTTGGTGCGCTTTTAAATATAGAGAGCGATAAGCAGTATTTTAGACATATCTTACTGTTTTACTACATACATAATTGGCCATTACAATCGACAACTTGAGTCAGGATTACGGCCTAGCTTCTCACACCACTCATGTTGTGTGTGTTAATTTTACACATGAGTGGAAGGACCTACAGTTTAAAGTCGACTGCGAACGACAGATTTTTGAGAAACATTTCATGGCAGTTTTATTGACTGTCAGAGTTTTTGTCTGCTGAGAGGAAGTCGCCGAAGAAATGTTTGTTTTCATATTCCGTTTTATGTATAAGTGTATTGGATTTTTATATGAAAATTATCAACAGCAAGCATACACTGTTGTATATTCGTCCAATAATACAATGAATACAACCATACAAGGGATTGTGTGAATTGCCCAATTGTAGGTTTTTACTTTTTGGCTGCAGAATTTCAAAAATACATTTTTTATTAAAACATTTTGAGTGATGTTTCGATACCTACAGCACAGGATTCCATTAGCAAAGGAACTCATGTTCTCTATAACGTGAATAAATGAAAATCGTGAGTATATGCGTTTACTTCAGGAATTCTTTTCACAAATACGAAGAGCGTTTGTGTGGTGGAAGAATTTCTTGAAGTCATTGATACTTTCATGTGCAATTTACTTTAATCGATTCGATGTCAGGTAATAAATTTTCCAATAAGTATGTTGCTTAAAATTTTAATTTAAGAATTTTAAGTTTTAAGCTAATGCCAAAAGGACATAGTGAATGGAACTAAATACAAGTTGCCTATGACTTCATACTCAACGTGATTATTGTGGGAAACTGATTATTTTAGTAACACAGAATTAAACTGTAACATAATATTGTTGTAATAATAACAGCCAAGAAAATTCTAGGAATTAAAAGTATGTATTAAAATCTTCTCCAAAAAAAGTAAAATTAAACCCCCACACGTATCAATTTGAAAATATATTCACTCACCAGTATTGTACATCATAGTCAATTTAGTGTGAAAATCTTCTTTGGATACTTTTAAAATTTCAACAGATGATGGTTCTTTTGCTTAATCAAGAGAATTCTGTGAATTTCAAATTGAAATGCAAAACTGCACTTGTAAGCGAAATCTAAAAAGAAATCCTCTATTTCAATTTTTTTAAGTAAATGAAGTGGAAAAAGTGCTAATGAAGCAGGTGTTGAAAGCAAAGTTTTTTTTTCCTCCCATAGTAGAGTGAGTCCGTTAACTTCAGGTATAGATAACAGCAATGGAAACTAAAATGGTATAGTAAAATGAAATTTATAATTTACAGAATAAATTTAAGCATTTAAACAAATCATGATTGATGGAAATTGAAGCTTGATTTGTCAATTTTTTTTATTTACTTATCAATTTTAAATTTATTTAATTCCTTAATTTCCGTACAACAGGATGTCATTTAACATTTAAAGCACAGGAAAGCAATGTTTATGTATTATAACAAGAGGCAATACATTTAAATATTACATAAAAATATTAAAAATATTTTAAATTGGTTATCTACTTAAGGGCAATTTAGACGGTAACATAAGTCGGTCGTACGTCATGTAACATGCGACATTGAAAGAAAATACGGTATACGTTACACATTTGCTTTGTCATCGCAATGTACACAATCTCGATTCTGCGACAGTGTCTATTATTTGGCTCATTATGGTGTTTTTTGATATTAAATTTTCACATCTATCGACATAAACTCTAACTAATAGGGTGTTCAGATATGCACCTTTATTGCAATAACCGCCATTATTGAGTTCAATATATCATATAAAGTTTCATATTACAATTAACCGAACACTTTTTGTTGATATTTGACAACTCAAATGTAAAGAACTACAAACAAAAAATATTGACCAAAATATTGACCAAAATAAAAACAATGTGGTGGAAACAATTAGCTGTTTTCTTTACCAGCTGTCAAATGAATATTGAACAATCTGAACTGTGCATACTATGGCAGAACACTTCAAATATTGTACTCAATTAACATATTGACTCAATAAAAGTGCATATCTGAACATAGTGTAACGCAACAATAAAAGCCGACTGACCATTCACCATTGATTGATTGGATGCTAAAGCAAAAGGCATGTTTTTAACTTGGTACCAACAAGCAATATAGTCGCACGTGAGCTTCGGAGTACCCAGAAGTAACAGTGCAAAAGTCATTGCATCTGAGAAAAGTGATTGTTTGATGTGATTCTGATTGTTAACGTTCTTCATGTTACCGTCAATTCAGAAGATTGTGAACATGTATAAACGAATTTTTTTGACCAGCAATTGAAGACTATGAAGTGGACTGTAAGTGATTTGGAATAAGATGAGCCATACAACAGGACCCACATTAACTTCATTGCATAAGAAATTTTCAGTAAGAATAACTTCACTTTGGTAGCCAATTAACAATAAGATTAGCGACTGGATATCAAGAATTTTCCCCGTAGGCGTGGAAAGTATAGTTCCTGAAAGAATAGTTTCGAGACAAACACAAAATGTCTTAGAGTACTACCAGAACCAAAAATAATGGCATCCCTTATACAAAATATTTCTTCAGCAATGAAGCTCATTACTAACTGGTATTGTTGGTTATGTCAACGAACAAAATTATTGCATGTTGGGCTCTGAGAACTTAAAGACGATTGTAGAAAAAGTGACTGTTTGATGCGGACATATCGTTGGGTCATATTTTTTTCGAAAATTGCCCTGGAAGAACAGTTTCAAGACTTATGGCCGTATGATAACTAATTCTTTTTCAATTGCAATTGGAGATTATCGCCACGCAATTGACCGCTTCGTCAAGGACCGTGTCTATGCGAATAATTTTCTAACCTTGAAGCATTTATCAATTAAATATCCAAACAAGGGTACCTCCGAGATACCGACCAAAATGTAACTCAAAATTGTTGACTGCAGCCATCAATCCAGAGGTACATTGCATTTCGTACACAATATGTTAAGTTAAGTTTTTTTGTGGTGTTTTAGTACATATGGTCCTTGCAAGTTTCGTAGCCTCGTGATTTGTTTGATCCTTCTGCCATTTTTATGTTTCCTAAACACCCTGTTATTTTCATCCAATGTTTTTCTCTTCAATCAAACTAATGATAACGGTTGTTTGTACATAATAATTATCGTTTAGTGTTGTGTGAATTTTTTAAATGAAAAGTAATGCTATTAGTCGGTACGATGTAACATCGTTGGAATTTTTTCCATTTCTCGTAACACAGAATATATTTGTACTCAGTCAGGGGTGTCATAGAATCCAAGTCGGTTTTGCCTTTTGTCGTTTTGAAAACCAATATTGGATTCATTTGGTGTCACAAAACCAAGTCGATTTTGTTATTTTCGAATTGAAATAAAACCGATGTTTGAAACAGCTGTTGTTTATATTTGTGTATTTATTTACAATTTTTATTAATTTTCATTTTAGTAAAATATAAAGTGTTTTTAATAAAAAATAAATCTTTTTAAATAAATAAATAAAAAAATAAGATTTTGTTGCTAGAGGAAGAGCGTTCAGAAAAGATGAAAAGAAAGTAAGTTGCCGGAGGCAGCTTACCACATCAACTGAAACCAAGACAATTGAAAGACAATTTTGCATATCTGGAATGCTGCTTGTTCCAAGCCCAAAAAATCAGGTGTGAGAACCGAGTATATCAAGTAAAATCTGCTGCCAATAAGAATATTCATTGGATGGAATCAGAAGTGTGTGATGCACTGTGAACTACTAAAACCGGGCCAGACTATTACGAGAAACCTGAACAAACAACAATTAATTCATTTGAAAAGAGCATTGACTCAATCAATAACCATTTGAGAAACAGCGGATAAGAAGTTTTACCTCACCTACCATTGATTTCAGTTTCGGTCACTAGAAGATCTTATCAGATGTTATTTTCCTTTAAAAGTAACTACGAGGTTTTGGTCTGAGCTTAACAGTGCACATATGCTATGTTTCTGGATTTGTAATAAAGTGTGTGTCTTATGTATTTCGCGCATTCTTCTGCGCTACACAATATTACTTCTTCGAGTACTCTTCCGGTAAATTCCTACCACTTGATGTAGCCAACTAACCACAGCCAGGCCATCTGATCTCACAAAGTCCCATGAATAGCAGGATTAGCAACTGTGATATAGAAACATCTGGGTATTTAATGTTTTCCTCAAGTTAAGGATCTTTTATCTTATTACTTGGTACTTTTTTATTAAACAAAAAAAGAGAGACCGCTTTTGAATAGGACAGGCGAAGAAGTCTGCAGATGGTAAAATAAAAGCTATTTATAAAGTAAAATTAAAGTTGTTTTTATTTCATATAACAAACAGACAGCTGTTAGCTGCTTGGTTTATTTCCAATAACAAAACCGATAAAAAGACATTCTGTGACACCTAACACCGATACTTATTCAAGTTCGAAAACAAAACCGATAATCTTGGATTGTATGAGACCAAATTGATTTTTGTGTCGGTTTCAAATCCAATTCCGACATTAATGGATTCTGTGACATCCCTGAGTATTTACATTAATTATATATGCTTTGCGCTATATGTTAAAACATTCAGGTATGCCTGTATATACTTTAAATATTTGTTGCTTTCATTTCTTTATTATGTAAGATTCTGCATGAAAATTAGAAAAACGCCAAAACACCATAAGATGAAGGAGTAATCAGAAATACCGTGAGTTATCCTGTCTTTTTCATTTGTTTTCTATCGCGTTTCATTATTTGTGCTTGCCTTTTATCTGCCTATGTTAGTTATGAACAGACATTCGGTTTCATCAATGATGAATTAAGCAAACGATGCATGAAATGATGCTGATGGCGATTATTTTGTGAAAGTGCAAATGGAGCGCTCAATGAAGTTAAGGGAGTATTTGTGTTTAAGACATTTCAATTTATCTTTCCAAACTGCAAAGCAAAACGCTAAAGGATTGAGTGCACTGTGGTATAGTTTGTTGGTTTATCGGGTTTACATTGGAACTGATGAAAGAAATGAAATAATCTTACACTGTAAAAAACGACTCCTGGAAGAGTTAGCATCACAGAAACTGGAGGAAAACTATCTGGAATATCAGTGGCAGTAAATTGACATGAAGGGCTCATATGAAAACATAAAGCCAGCTATGCCATGATTTGCAGAATGCTTGAATGACGATCAGACCAATAGTGTTGTATGGAATCATTTCCTAGGCAGTCAGAACGAATCTGAAAACAGCTAAAATGTAATGGAACAAGATAGAGATAATAGCGTGTATTGTTATTATAGGTACTAAGAAACCTGTTCTACTGCGGTGTTGAAAGCCGCACTGCACAAGACAATGAAGACCAGAGGTTTGGAGACTACAGTTAGGATATCGGATAATATAAGATTCATTACGGGTTTTTCTGACCTGATTATTCGAATGAATGACAGCTCCCGCCCTAATTATCTCCTGTTATTTTTAAAAATAATTCACAACTACCCTAAGTAACAAAAGTGAATCTGGAAGCTATATACTCCTTCAAAGAGAGACCTTCCTGTGGCCTTCGGATGGGTCGGATCTTGTGACAAGAGTGGGAGTTTTTGGTCCCCCAATAAAATATGTTGAGACCATGGACAACAGGCGAGTATCTTCCGATCGGAAGCATACCAAGAAAAAATGTCTTGGGTGGAATATACAAAATACTGAACATGGCAGTGGTATGCGACTATCTGGAGAATTTGGATCAGTTAGATAGGAAACTAGCGTTACATTTTGCTAGGTCCATGTCATATGGAAAAACGCAGTAACGAGCAATAAGCTGAACTTGAAGGAGAACACTTTTCACACCTCTGATATTAGCTTTTTGTGGTTTGGTGACAGATATCTGGAAAGGTTTACACAATGAAAGATGGAGATAAAGTGAGCCAATCAAAGCTTTTATTGATTAATTACTAGTGATGGAACTTATCAGGTTATCATTAAATTAAGCAGGAACAACCAGATATTAGTAAACAGTCTCTTAACAGCGCACTATAGGTTCAAAGGACACTTGTTTAGAGTGTTGAAAATCAGGGTTGCGGTAATCGAGCTCGCACTGTAACGTTACCATTATTATTAAAAAATTGAACTTTTAAAAGAATTTTGCTTTATTCAAATCTGGTAAGTAGTTTCTTAAATATTGTGAATTTGATAGCCGCGTGATTGGTGTACGGGCAATTGTTTAAATCAGTGTACAAGTCTTGAGATAAACGATGACTAACAGATCAACCCTGTGAAATATTCCCAAGCAGCAGTTATGAGTTCTGGTTGTGGTGATTAGAGTTAGTAAGTATACAACATTTACCAGAAGTTCCGGGGAATATGCAAGGTTTTGAAAAATTTTCTTACAATTGTTTAATTAAAAATGCAACACTCATTATATATTTCGCACTTCAAATAGAAACTAAGAGCATTTTCTCAATTATTTGATTATTTATTTAATGTTTTGCATACTCGTATATCAACTTTATTCTAAAAAACATGAAAACATTAACGTCTAATTAAAATTACACTAAACCCCCATTAAATTATTGTTAAGTTGAGCTTATTTTCTTTTAAATGAATTGCTGTTTACAAAAATTTTAAAAATTAATTCGAATTCAATGACATGGAAAATCATTTAAATTAAATACAAACACAAAAATAAAGAAGGAAGATAATGAATTAAAATTGAAAGTAATTTAAAAAAAGAGAAGGAGGGTTGTCAGGGGAATACTCAATGTGCGGGAATATACCGTAAGGTATTTCAGTTTAAAATTGTTTGTACAATTGTTTATTAGTTTGAAAGCTTCATATATTTGCTTCGATTTTTCAGATGCCATAGGATAGAAAATATTGGCAGTTTTGTTGAAATAAAATCTCACTTGAGTGCTATTTTGCTATACCAGAGGAAGTGACACATGAACCGATGGCCTAAAACTAACTGACAAATTCTGGGAGGGAGAAAGAGAGAGAATTATATCTGTGTGTACTGAAAGTGGCTGTAGTCTAGCAGGTAGTGTGTTGGCTTATTAGATGTAACGCCACGCTTTAAACCCTGGGTCAAACATCTAAACGAAAATATGAAAAAATATTTCTTCGGCGACTTCCACTCAGAAGATTTCTGACAAAAACTATGAGAGTAAATAAAGCTGCCATGAAAAGATTCTCCAAAAACTGTCGTTCGGAGTCGACTTTGAACTGTAGGTCCCGCTACTAATGTACAAATTTAACACACACAACATAAGTGGTGTGAGATGCGAGGTCGTTATCCTGACTAAAGGGTTGTAGTGACCAATTATGTATGTATGTATTGAAAGTGGCAGGCAAATCATTAGTAAAGAGTTCCATATATGGATAGTGCGACTAAAGAATGAATTCTAGGTGCAATGCATCCACTGGTCAAGCTACCATGAATGTATGTAAAACGCGTGTAAACGCAATTTTCGGGAATGTGCACTTTCCGTTGAAGAACCCTTGAAACTACAGCTACATTGCGGTGGCAATAGATTTCGATGTCCTACTGTTATTAATGAATAATTTAGCTTTGTTTTGTAAAAAGTCGCGAAGCTATAAAAGATAAGATATAAGAAATGTAAATAGTAAGTAAATCATGACATTGTTTTAAGAAACATAGGCGCTTGAATGCTTAATTCAGTACTTGAACTTCGAACGTGATCGAACATCGCAGTGAATTTTCATAACCAGAAAATCAGAAGCTTCTAACAGTCTTTACTGCCATCTGTTAAAGATCGTTAAAAAAATAAGTCGATCGTTGAAAAATCAAGTAACGATACCTCCGTTAGACTATCAGGAAATGATATAAAAGATGGGTATATGAAGTGGGCAAAACTCTGCTTTAAAACGGTGTCTCTTTGCATACCTATCCAATTCGGTAAGACCCGTGAGTAAAAAATTTTCTTCCTATTTTTTTTATTATTTATATTTAAATAGTTGACTGGTAATAATAGAAAGCTTTTTTACCCAATTTTAGCCAAGTGAGTCTGCCACTAAAGCAAGATTCATCCTTAATAATGTCAGCATCCAAGAAACACAATCTAGCGGTGTTATTTTCTGCCTAAAAAAGAATGGAAAACCTGTCTGAAATTCCTATTGTAGTCAAAAACAAGGGGACAGATTCTTAAATTCTTATAGAACTTATGGGCCCCTTATTTTAGCTGCAGTTTTACATAATACGCCTCAACAAAACGGGCGCAGAGAAGACATGGTTACTTGAATTGTCAAATACAATCCTCAAGAATAGTAACAATTGACAAGGGGGAACAGTTTTGTAGGTTTTTATTTAAAGCGTTTTTAAACTTAAAATATTATTTTGTTTAACGTACTACGTAAAGCATTACAAACTAACATTTCTCTGGAATCAAAAATGCTGCACAAAATAAAAATAAAAATAAAATTATTTTTCTATAAATCAGTTGCTACGTAGTCATTAAAAAGTTTGTGTAAAACAGAAATCAACCTGTAGTGCAGCACGCAATTGTGTGTGGTCACATATACCCATCGAGATTATAAATTTCCATTAAAAATAATATGAATTGTTATTAGATTTAAATTTAATAAAAAAAACTTGATAACAAGTAATAAACATTTCCATATTATTTCAATATTTTATACAATTTAATTCAATTTTATTTTATTTACTTTTGAATTGTTAATGGGAATAATTTTTGAAAATGGAAAACAATTTCACAGTCGGTTAAGTATATTAAATAATTTAAAACTAAAGTTCTTTGTACCCTACACAGGGAAACTTAGTTATTTCTTTCGATTCATAATAAACTTCTGTGCAATAAAACTCAATAAAATGTGATAAAAATTGTTAAAAATAAATTACTTCCTCGGTAAATTAAGAATAATAACTCCTGAGAATATCAGGTTAGGTTAGGGTAGGTTAGAGGACGTGTACTTGTCAATTAAGTACCGCAGTTCGAATTGACCCATTGTACAACATCCTAGTTTCTCACACCACTCAATTTTATACATGAGTGGTGGGACCTAAAGTTTAAAGTCGACTCCGAACGACAGATTTTTGCTGAGAGGAAGTTGCTGAAGAAATACTATACTAATTCTATTCCACAATGAACTTCTTTCCCCATGTCTATAGTAATATACCCGTGATTTTTTTCGCGTATAACACCTCCGTGTAAAATTTTCATTTGAAAAAAGTAGGCTCATGGTGTGTGAGAACTATGTTTCCAATTTTTTATCGGAATTTTACGGCGAAGTCGCCGTAGTCTAGTAGGTAGTGTGTTGGCTTATTAGACGTAAAGCCAGGGTTCAAGTCCCAGGCCAGATATCAAGACAAAATACAAAAAGTATTTCTTCGGCGACTTCCTCTCAGCAGATTTCTGTCAAAAATTCTGAGAGTAAATAAAATTGCCATGAAAAAGTTTCATAAATTTATAAATATCTAGTAGGTAGTGTGTCGGTCAGACATATCCAACAAAACGCAATATGAAAAATATTTCTTTGGCGACTTCCTCTCAGCAGTTTTCTGCCAAAAACTCTGAGAGTAAATAAAACTGATATGAAATGTTTCTCAAAGAAATCTGACGTTCGGAGTCGAATTCAAACTGTAAGTCCTGCCACTCATGTATAAGCTTAACACACACAACATGGATTGTGTGAGAAACTAGGTTAGTAAGCTAGGTTGTAATACTGATTGAAGGGTTGTAATAACCAGTTATGTATGTATTGTTATAATAGAACACAATACTCTCTCTATTGGAAAATTTTTGCCGTTTTGACTAAATTGCTTGCGTTAATCTCATTAAAGATCAAATTCAATCATGTTACTATGTTGTAGAAGCTCATAATAAACAATTCTTCTTTATTTCGCAGACATAAGGCATTACATTCCTTGGCGCCAATCTTGGCTTTGCCATTGTTAGCTTAGGTTGGTTTTGCCTCGTTCATGACCTTTACGCATATTGCTGTCATCGAACATCGAAAATCGAACATACGTAACTCACGAAAATATGAAAATAACGGTTATTTTTTGATCACGCCTCGTACGTTATGCTTCATAATTCTATGCTCGGTTTCGTTTCACTATATCGCAAATAGACATTCGTTTCATAAAATTTTTAATGTGACATCCATAATGCCCTGTTCCTTAGCAAAGTCCACACTGCTTATGTGCCGGTATTTCGCAATTTTTTTGTTACCGGTGGTGTATGAAGTAGCCGTAGTCTAGTAGTTAGTGCGCTGGCTTATTAGAAGTGAGGCTCACGGTTCAAACACCAGATCCCAAATCTCGATCAACACGAAATATTAAAAAAAATATTCCTTCGGCGACTTCCTCTCAGCGGATTTCTGATTTTTGCCTTGGAAAAGTTTCTCAGAAAAATCTGTCGTTCGGAGTCGATTTTAAACTGTAGGTCCCGCCACTCATGTATAAATTTACCACACACAACATGAGTGGTGTGAGAAGCTAGGCCGTAATCCTGACTGAAGGGTTGTAATGGCCAATTATGTTGTTACGTATGTAGGGTATAACGTACTAGGACATAACCGTTACTTGTATTTTCTCTTGCATTTAACACATACAAGTGCTGCAAGCTATTGATAGAATTAATTGAAAAATTTTGAGTATGAAAAATGTCAGAAAAATAATAATGAACTCAAAATAAATGGAGCAAAATGTATGTATGCACGGCGAATGTATGGTAAATTCAAATGCAAAAAACAAAAATTAAAACTTTCATTAGGATGAAAAAGAGGAAAAGAAATTATATGAAAAAATATACATTATAAATTGAAATTCATTCATAAAACTTTAAATCACATGAGGGCTGTACTCAGTTTTGTGATACAAATTTATGGCAGTTACAGATTTCTTTACGATATAATGCGGATAGAAATACACTGAAATAAACAATGCTGGGTACAGCATGCTAAGAAAAGAGCTGATTATTAAACTGTATAAAGATGGAAAAGTTGTTTGTGGAAAAGTGTTGATAGTGTTAGACCAAAATAATCAGTTTAATGTGTGATTGAAAGTTAACACACGATTATACGTTTGCTTTTAAGTTCCCCACGAAGTGATGGAGCAAAAATGAAAGATGCATCGTTGGACAGGAAAATCGAATTGATACATAGTCCAAGTTATTCACTAGGTTGAGTAAAACTCAAAAAATTTTTTTTGTTATTCTCAAACCCTCCAAACTGTTTTATTTGATAAAAACGCTTTTTTGATCTTTTCACACAAAATTATTGTTTACCCAAATATGTTAGTCTTTAAATCGGTATACATAAACGTTTTGTTCAAATTTATATGTTATGAGATTTGATGGGGTAAACTTGAAAATTTATTTTTTTTCTTATTTTTTCAAGTTTAGCTATTTATAATTGCAAAATTTAATTAAAAAATATAAAATAAGTGATGACATTCTGAAAGTGCATTATCTTGTGAAGAGATTGACTCTGCGTTTGATAAAATCGGACAAAAATTCTTATATAAATAGTATAACAGTAGTGTTATATTTTTTATATATGCCATCTTATCAAATTTTCAAAAGTTTTGATGGATCTTGATTGACCGCAAAATGTGTCAATTTCACGTTTGGATGACTGCCAGAAGTCCGCTAATATTTATTTTCTTTGTAAATATTATTATTTCTCTTGCGCAAACATTGGCTAACTTGGTGGTCCAAGAGTAAATAAAATCGCCACGAAAAGTTTCTCAAAAATCTGCCGTTCGAAGTCGACTTTAAACTATAGGTCCCGTTTGGCAACATTAGAAGAGAGCTTTGTTATTCTGTTCTCGCCTTTTTATGCTACGCTACTCATTACAGCGTGGGCTTCAGCATCTACTACAATTATTTCATTCTGTAACAGGCTCTAGAATACTTTGTTTGAGTTTTTTTTATTTAAAATATAACTAAAATTTTTTACAAAACTTTTTTGTATCAAATTATTATAAACACAATTTGAACTTTTTTAACATTTTAAATTATTTAATGCGGTATTCAGATGTGCAGCCTTATTGCGTACATCGCAATAAACGGCATTATTGAGCTCAATATTACATATAAAATTTTAATTAATAATTGCGCAATGAATACGCAAATCGTTATAATATTTAGTAAAATTTAAAATGTAGCACTGTCATAAGTGCGTTTAGTGTGCATATTACAATTATCCGAACACTCTCTGGTGATATTTGACAACTTAAATGCCAACAACGACAAACAAAAAAAAAAAAAAAAAACAAAAAAAAAAAAAACAAAATAAAAACAATGCTGTTGAAACAACCAGCTGTTTTGTTTACCAGCTATCAAATGGATATTGAATAAGCATCTGAACTGCTTATATTATTATGTCTAAACACTTAGAATATTGTAGTCAATAAACCGAATATTGGCTCAATAAAATTGCATATCTGAACATAGTATAAATGTGGTATGTAGTTTTGAGAAAATCGTCTATATCTGTCATTGAATCAGTGTAGGTAGCTAGTAAGTAGTGTGTTAGTTTCTTAGACGTTAGGCCGTGGTTTAAGTCCCAGCCGACACATTTCGAACAAAACGAAATATGAAAAAATAGTTCTTTGGCGACTTCTTCTCAGCATATTTCTGAAAAAAACTCTGAGAGTAAATGAAATTGCCCTGAAAAGTTTTTCAAAACTTTGGAGTCGACTTTAAACTGTAGGTCTCATTATTCATCGATAAAAAACATACATATTACATATTTTATATATATTATATTTAAAATTTTGTCATATACTATATACTAAATAGTTGCACCCTAATAACAAATTTTATTTTCTAAATCTCTGTTATTTTCCATCAGCAAACGTTATAAACTCATTCAAATTATGAAACAAATATTTTTTGTTTGATTGAATGAAAAACTGGTGGCACAAATTTCAATTTTCATGAAATAATGAATTAAACTCTGAGCGATGGCAAAGGCTGAATGCGGAAATATAGTCATCACGCTATCAAATAAGACGATTTCATTTGTTTGCTTTATTATTGTATGTTAACGCTTAATGAATACTAATAGAAACTAGCATTACCGAATATAATGATATTAGTCACACTTGTTTAGGAGTAGCTTTAAATGAATTACAATGTACCACAATGTTAGGAATGGGATCCGGGTCCGTTTAGAAAATAACTATACTAGATATAGGGGTGTTATTAGTGTGAAGATCTGGGCAATGGTGGACTAGCCAGTACAGTTTTTGATTTGCCAATCAGTATTTTGACGAGTGGCGTCTGTCGTTCATGCAATACGCCCGTAAGGGAGTAGTCCTATAATTCTGTAGTTGACGCATATCGTAGGGTCACCCTTTCTCAGAACTGGACATAGGACACAATAGTTCCAATAGCTCGGCATACTTTCCTCTAGCTTTATTTTGTAAATAAGCTGGTGCATGCCCTCTACCTACTCATTACCTCCGGTCTTAAACGATACAGCATGCAGGACATCAGGACCTGCAGCTTTATTGTTCTTAAGACGCATAATCGCGACTTTGATCTCTTCATAGCCAGGCGGAATGTCCACGTCGTCATCATCGATCGGTTTAGGTACATCATTTCTACATGCGGTATTGGTGTCGTCATTGCCACGTGAAGAGTAGAGAAGTATTTCCTCCATAACCTCAGCAGAACTTCTGGATCAGTTTTCCTTCTCATCTCTCTATAGGAAAGCGATCTGGGCTTAAAGTCTTCGGTTCGACGCTTAACATTTTGAATTTTCGAGCCTCATTCCTACATTTGTATATCTCAACCTTTTGCTCCTTCTTCTTGGGTCTGAAAAGACGTCTCTCATCCGTTCTCCTTTCTTGATAATTCTCGAAAATGGCCCGTGTAACAGCCGACTGTTACGTTATGTTGAATGCGGCGTTTTTCGCTGCAGCTGCCTCGCGACACTCCTCATGGTACCATTGGTTTCGTTGAGTTGGGCGCACGATACCAAGGACTGTTTCCGTAGTAGTGCGCAAGGGGTGGGAGATGATGACCCCCAGTCTAGCAATGTCGCTTAGATTAGATGACGAACGACGCGGTCACAATTCCAATACTATAATAACTAACTCTAAAAATTTCGGTTCTAAGGATTCTGTCCCGGTAATACTGGAAGGCCAATTTGTAAAAATGACTATAAAATAATGTTTTAAATCAGTTGTATTAGATCGATTACAAATAATGGATCACACTTGGATTGATGGTCCCTTTTATCAAATTCTTGATTCAGAAGTATTTCAAAGACGTCAGGCTTAGGGATTCGTCAAGAATTCGTTTAAGGTGTTGGTATACATGCATACTATGCCTGAGTATCTGCTACCAAATGATTATAATTTGTTCCTTTTTATGAGGAATACTTTTGTTTGCGAAAAATTCGAATCAAATTCATTCTACGAAAATTTGTTTGAAATCGTGCTAGTTTTGTTAAATAATGCCATTAGCCTCTATTACAACTTGAAGTTGTGTCGCAAAAGTGGTGTTTAAATAGCAGGTAACAGTCGACTTGACTTAGTACTGCGACCATACGAGGTAGAGATTTTGTTTTTGTTTATTTTTGTGAAATATTTAACCGGGTTTCAAGGGTCACTGGCAAATGTAATTGTTCTCTAAGTTACTCGGCATTCCAGACCATAAATAAATGCCGCATTACAATAATAAATAGATTTATCTATTGCAGTGAACTTTTTTTTAATTCATTCACCAACAATTTTATTCAATTTGCTTCTTTCTCTTGTGCAAGAATTGTACCTACCGAGTTATTATTACAGATTACATTGACTGTGTTGATGTTTGCCTCTTTCATGACAAGCTGCAGGAGTAGCTGTTAAAGTAATCACATAACAAGACATCACTATGCGTACGAAGTTTTATATATCGACGCCTCCATTCTATAATGTTCTAAGTGTACTTAGAACGTTTTTAATGTTCTTGCATTTTTAAATTCTACGTTCTCTAACTTAAATACTGTCAAAATTTAGTTAAGATTCGCCGATCCGTTCCGAAGTTATAGGGAAAAATCTTCTTAGAATACACATATGGTCGTATGTCGCGTGAAAACTTTGAGAGCTCATAACTCAAAACACACTTTTTCGACTTAGAATGTTATTGAACGGAGGAGTCGATATGAGTTGGTGGAATGCTCTGGTTGAACTCGTGTTTGAGAAGTTCTGTCGCAATGTCATCTTTTTTTTATGATTTATGCACACAAGTGTATCTTTCCTATAATTTCCCTATTTTCTCTACTAATACTTTCCTATGATATGAAAAAATTAAATAAAATTCCAAATATTTGTCCCATTTTCATTGCAATTCACTTCACTTCATAAAAATTCACTTTTTATCATGCAGCGAGAGAGAACATCAAAAATTCCTCTTTATAAATGACTTTGGTTTAAACGATTTTTTAAATGATTGTTTCGATATGTTTTTTTTTCAATTTCCATTTCAATTTTCTATTTTCACTTATAGCGACACAATTCTTTTTTAAATACGTTTTCTTCAAAATAAAAAAAGGAGAACCAAACTCTATGCCAAATGCATAAAACAGAAATTCATTTCAGATTTTATTTTGGTAGAGATAAAGTGAAAACTAAAACTAATTTGAGTTAAAAGGCTGTGGTAAAGAAATGCTTTCCTAAACGGTTTTTAAATTCCTTTTATATTTTGAATTTACACGTCCGTTCTTAGAATTACTTAAATTTAAGATTTTTAAAATGAGAATTTCAATGAAGTCGCCGTGGTCTAGTAGGTAGTGTGTTGGCTTATTAGACGTGAGGCCTCGGTTCAAGCCCCAGGTCAGGCATGTCCAACTAAACAAAATGTGACAAAATATTTCTTCGACGACTTCCTCTCACCAGATTTCTGGCAAAAAATCTGAGAGTAAATGAAATTGCCATGAAAAGTTTCTCAAAAATCTGTCGTTCGGAGTCGACTTTAAACTGTAGGTCTCACCACTCATGTATAAAAATTAACGCACACAACAAGAGTGGTGTGAGAAACTAGGTCGTAATCCTGACTATAGGGTTGTAATGACCAATTAAGTATGTATTTCAATTAACCCATTTACGGTGACTGTTTCAATTTGGGAACACTTAATTATTAAGGCTGTATAAAAAAACTGTTTACTCTAGTTTATTTATTTTTTGCATTATTGAATAGTGGAAAGTGCTCTGAATAAATATTAAATGAAACAATTTAACTACATTTATTGTTATTGTTGAAATAATCTATTAAACTTCATTAACAACACACATATAGAGGTCGGTCAATGGTAATCAAAGTTATATTTTCTATCTAAAGCTTATAGTCGTTATTTGTATTATAATATAAAATTCAATAAACAGTGAAACATTTAAAAGCATTTTTAGTTTCATACAACAAATGTATAAGATATTAGAAAACATATAATAATGCTGTTCCAATTTGAGTACAATGGCCACAAGTATACTACTAACGACGCTGCAAAAACTAGTGACAAAATGTTTAAACTACGTCAACTTGCAGATATTCTTATCAGAAAATTTAACCAAAGGGTTGTTTTCCACGAACATATTTCTATCGACGAATCCATGGTGCAATATTACGGGCGCCATTCAGCAAAACAGTATATTCGCGGTAAACCCATTCGGTTTGGTTATAAAAACTGGGTTGCAGCAAGTTCCTCTGGATATTGTTACTGCTTTGATATTTAAATACTATCAAATACACCAGTTTCTGAGCCATTGGGTATTAGGGTTGTGAAAATGCTGCTACAAAAATTGACCATGAATCCTGCCAACCACAAAATCTTTTTTGATAATTTTTTTACAAGTTTTGAGTTACTCAAGCTTCCTAAGCGTGTGCGTTGTGTCATCTGCCACAATAGAAGCCGCTGGAGTTGAAAAATATGAAAAAAACACTCTGCGTTGAAAATATTGTTTTGCAAAATATCTATATGATAGGTGGCCATTGCACCAATTTGGGTACATCCCTCTAATGTCCTGAATTTTATTTTTTTTTTTACTTTTTTACGTTTCTGTTTTTTTGCATTGTTAAAAATAAATAAACATTGAAATTTAAAAAATTTAACTTGTAGTTTTTGTTTGGCTGTAAATGGGTTAATAGTTTTTCGAGAAATGTAAACAACCTTAGAAAACAAAACATTTAGAAACTTTGGTTCAATTGAAACAAATTTGATGAAATTATTTATATTAGTTAGAAACTGAGTTGTAATCCTGACGAAACTGTTGTAATAACTAATTAAGCAAGTGCATAAGAAAAATCACGTTATACTATGTTCAGGCATGAATTTTAATTGAGTCAATATTCGTTAAATTGACAATATTATTTTAAGTGTTCATTCATACACAAATCAGCTTATTCAATAATCATTTGACAGCTGGAAAACAACAAAAATTTTTTTTATAACAATTCATAAATTTAACACTAAACCTACCGTAGCGGAAGAAATTAATAGTTTAAGATTTTTTTTCAGAATTTCTTGAATATTACATTATAACACCGCTATTTGTCTTTACGTCTTTATCTATTAAAAAATACATCGAATATATTTTTGGAGATTTACTTCTATCTTGTATTTTGTTTTACTGTAATCTGCCCTAACTACTGGGGGAAGTTATTTGCCCTGAGCACAGGTTCTGTATCTTGACTTGCATATTTTGTGTCCACTGTTTTGGATATTTTTGGCATTGGCAAATTGCATTGATTCGGTATATTGAAGTATATTGTTTGTTTTCTGGCAGATGGATATTCACTCTACTCCAAGCGGGTATATACAGTGAAAATTTCTAGTGCCATTTTGTTAATAAAAATTCTTATTTCATTGTTTTGTTATAGTCCTTATCACCAAAATTTCGAAACATTCAAAATATTTGAAATCATTAGAAAATTTAAATAATACATATATAGTAGATAGAGAATGGAATAGGAATAGAAGTATAAGAAGACTCGGTGGATTTTGTGTGAATATAAATAAACTTACCTTGCACCTCACTCGCCATTTTTATTTGACGTTGTTGAAATTTGTTTGCATAAGTTATAACGTTCTCACTGAACATACTAATGACAGTGGTGCATTTTAAGTTTTACTTGCGTATTTATTGCGCAATAATTAATTGAAACTTTATATGAAATATTGAGCTCAATAATTTCGTTTATTGTGATTTACGCAATAAAGGTGCATATCTGAACACCGTATAAGCTTCTAAATAAAATAACTTTATTATTTGTGTTTAAGTGTAACGACAGTTGTTTACGATCAACAAAGATGGAGTAATGGCATAATCGCCATATAATTTACATTTTTATTTTCAGAAATATGATGGATAACCGATTTTTTACTCTATATTCAAAAGAAATAGTGTTAAAAGAAATTGTTGGGTAACGACTACAAAAGCCGTTGATTTCTTAGCAAACAGTCGGAATGGTAGAGTCGGTTCTTATATTAGTAAAACACCGATCGTGAACAAATGTTTAACAATAGGCTCCGAATTTTTTTTAAATTAAATTGAACCAATTCACTGTAATATTAACAAAAGATCCGATTAGAGTCAAGTTTAATAATAATAATAACACAAAACTAAATATTGTTACGAAAATGGAAATGGTGTTTTGATTTCGTTTAACATTAAAATTGTAAACAAAAGCTACAAAAACAAAGAAACAATGAACTTGTTTACATGATAAACAAGTAAAAAAACAAGAATATACCAACAAAAAACCAGCATAAAAAAATTATAAACAAGTAAACAAAAATTTACCAACAATTACCAAACAAAAAACAAGTAAACAAAAATGCAACAACGAACACTACAATAATAAATGTAAACAACACGAGAAGGCAAAGTTATTCATTCAAGAGTAATTATCAGACTGTTTACCCTACCATATAAAAGGCAACTGAGGAAGAAAAAGGTCAGTCAGTCTTATATGAACAGTGGCACACAGAATTGTGCGAACAATAAAGAATTTAATTAAAACTAAACATATATTTCTTTTTATTTTTATTTGCAATCAACGACCTCATATTTTAAACGTTTTAAAAGGTACAAACGTAAAAACAACATATTTTATTCACACAACCAACTTAATGACGGATATCATTTTATTTAGACCCCAAATAAATAAATAATATTTAAACTACCAAACCATTTTTGATTACTTATATAAAAAATTTTAAATAATTAAACACAACCAGATTAAACTAACTAGAAAGTTAAATGGAAACCTTTTTCTGCGATTTACCAACAGTAGTTTTAAAGCACATAACTGATTAAATGTGTATATTTTTGTATTCACAGAAACAGGAAATAAACTAAACAAGTTTCAGCTACAATGTTTATAAACAAGTAACATAATCCTCAATAAATTATTCATTACGCCAGATCAAACATGTTTAATTATTATTATACATGTTCCTTCAGATATTTTCTGTAATTTTTATTGATACTAAAGCCTAGTCCTCTGGTCAAGATTGCAAAATATGTTGATTAATATTCCTCTTTTCGTACAAAAAAATTGACAGGGAACTAACGTATTCAAGATTTTGCTTGAAATTATCAAACTTTCACTTGTATATATTAAAACGATATGTGTATGCATGACGTAAACAAATATTAAGAAAATGAAAAATTACCAATAAAAACTCACGAAATAAAAATTGCATAAACAAAACTGTTCAGCACTTTTATAAATATCGTGCGAAAGAATTTCGAATGTTGACAGTAAGTTGTTGCTGTTGCAAAATAAAGTTGATTAAAACATTTCGCATGTCTTTGACAATAATAACGGAATACTCTACTATTTCAAACAGTTTTTAAACATTTCATATCTAATTTGTCAGCACTTAGCATGAACTTTTGAACACTTACTGCTCACACCTGTATTATATTAAAATATAATTTATAACAAATTCTAGGACGAAGGCCTTTACAGTTCATCTTTGCTTATTAGTATGTCAATTAATTTACTTTTAATGACTTAGGTTTCGATAAGTGATTGAATTGTCGCCATAAAGAAACCTTAGTTTTTAATGCAAGGGAAGTGCAATGTACAAATACGTATGTATGTATAATTTCATTTTAAAGTTCGTTCAATCATTGCTATAGAGAATGAAAATAAAATTAAAAGATTGAGGTTTTTCTAAAATATCTGTACGGCACTGGCTTGACTTATTTTCATATTAGTTGATATACATTTTAAAAATTCTTATTACGTACTTACTTCGTCATTACAACCCTTTAGTCAGGATTACAACCTAGCTTCACACATCACTTATAATGTGTGTGTTATGAATGACAGGACTCCGAACGACAGATTTGAGAAATTTTTCTCAACATTTTTGCCAGGAGTTGCATAAAGAAGTTTTTTTTTCATATTTCGATTTTTCGATGTCTGAGCTGACGACTTCATATTTCATACTTTAACAAAAAATAAAATAAATAACATTAAAATCTTTTGATATGTTAATTAATCAAAAAAAGTAAAGGATCATATTTCTAAATATTCATATTGGCCTGGCAATTTGTTCAAAATTTCGTGCGAAATGTTTATAAAAAATGTTGAGAAAGTAGTATACTGTTCTAGTATGATAAATATGCGGATATGTATATCAACATTATTTTGCAAATGCAACAAGATTCTGGCAACATTTTATGCCGTACGAAATAACATTATCCCGATTTCTTTAACAAATATGAAATTTTAACAAACAGAACATGTATTTAGAACATATATACATAGGGTTGCCAGATTCCGATTCGTAAAAAGCTGGACATTGGGTTTTAAAAAGCTGGACAAAGCAAAAAAAAAAGCTGGACATAAAAAATGCTGAGAAAATTTTAATATTGGTTTTGTCCAAATAACTTTTATTAAAATATCCATTGTTATCAACATATATACATACAGTGGGGTGCACAAATGAGTATATATTTGTACTCTGAGCAATTTTAAGTGCATAAAAATAAAAGTAATGAAGCAATTCAAAATTTTTTTTCGTTTTTAATTCAGTATTTAGTACTTAACAAAAAATATAAATTTCAAAACTAAAATGATCAAATTCTAAGAAAAAAACAATAAAGAGGAAAATACCTCGGATGTACACAATTTTTCACCATTCCAAAATTTTAGGGAAAACGAGTATTTTTAATATATAGTCCAAAAACCCTTGTTATGTAAAACCTCATTTACTCGACTTAGAATGATCTCCACCAAATTCTCTATAATTTCTTTCGTAATATTTGTCCATTCCTGATGAATCCGTTGCCAAAGCTCATCTAAATTGGTTAGGGCTGATCAGTACTGTCCCAACCGTCTTTTCGCGATTGACCACAAATTCTCAATCGGATTGAGGTCGGGACTTTGTGCTGGTCACTATACTAATTAAAAATTTTGTTCACAAAGCCACTCTTTAACGATTTCGGAGGTGTGTTTGGGGTCACCATCCAGCTGGAAAAGTACTTCTTGCGCAGGATAGGCGCTCTTGTCGACAAAATCGGGAAGAGGGGTCTGCAAAATTCTCAAATAATCTTCTTTTTTCATAATATTATTGATTCTTTGCTGTGGTCCGAGGTGCCACCATGTAAAGCAACCCCATAACATGACATTTCCTTCACAGTGTTTCACCGTCTCCTTAACATAGTGTCTTTCAATTCTTTCCCCATGGGGCAGCCAGCAATATTGCTTACCATTGGACTGAAAGCGGTTGAATTTTGATTCGTCTGACCAGAACACATGTTTCCAGTCATCCTTTTTAATTTTTGTTAGACGAGCATCTGCATTAGTTAATATTTTTTTACGACCTCTGTCTTGAGGCTTGGGAACAACAGACCATTTTTGGACTCTGATGACTACTGACTGACTAACTCCAAGATATTTACAAATTTCCCTGGTAGAGTAGCCACTTCCAGTCAAAGCTACAATACTATCTTCAGTTGATTTCGAGAGTTTCTTCATTTTTTAATAGAAATTGATTTTTGTTCGATAAGTTGCAAAAAATATTCGCTCAACGAGGTTAAGTAATTAATATTAAACTAATATTTTCTTAAAAAGTCAAAGTAGTGCAAAAACATGAAAAAATAACCATAGTATTTGATTTCGTTTTTGCAAACATATCATAAAATGGACACGTGCAAAATTGAGTATATTCGAGTTGATTTGGCTTTGTTTGATTTTTTCCTAGGGCTTGATGATTTCTGTTTTAAATTTTATATTATTTTGTTAATTACTAAATGCTAAATAAATGACAAAAAACTTTTGAAGTTTTCTTTATTACTTTTAGTTTTATTCAATTAAAAGCGTCCAAAATACAAACATGTACTCATTTGGGCACCTCACTGTATGTATGTATTATTATTTAAAAATATTACAATTAAATAAATTCATTGCATTCTTTAAAATTTATTTAACTAAACTTAAATTTTTTCGGTTCAGTCCTATTTGCATATGCATATGTATGTAAGAATTAAAATTAAATACTAAAAACAAAACAATAAAAAATAACAATTCAGTCTAGTTTGATTTTGTTTATAGTAGTTTGTACTTTGGTAAAAAAAAACGTTTGTAATAAACTAATGATTTGACAGAGATAACATGAAAATTATTGCCCAAGTTATTATAGTGTACTAAAAAAAATTTCTATTTAGCTGGACAAATTACATTTTAGCTTGAAACTGGACAAGCATCAAAAAAGCTGGACAATCCAGCCAACTCCAGCCAGGCTGGCAACCCTATATATACAACATGTATACACACAACTACAACAATGTTGCACACTTTAATCGCATTGTTGGGTACATTTGTTGCTTGTCAAATGTTACATGTAGAGAAACAAATGTTGTTATACACATTTCGATACATATTTTCACAGAGGACTAGGTTTAATAATGAAATCAAACATGTTTGATTAAGGATTATTTAATGAAGTTTATGTTTCTTGTTTATAATAATTATTGTTGATAAATATACATGGGAACATGTTTAAGTTATTTGTTGTTTCAGTGCATACACAAAATTGATCATTTACTTAAAATTCTTGGCAAATCAACAGCTACATATACAATCTTAAATGCAACATGTTGATAAAATTACATTTTTAAACAATGTTTATAGAAGCAAGTATTCTGTAACATAAAATGAAACCAAGCTTTCAAGCTTGAGGCGCATTATGATTACGAAAATTACCTTAGAAAAATCGTTAATTGAACATTATGAACTCGACGGTATGCGGTTTCAACTAGTCGAGTCACCACATATAACATAACTGATTTTGGCTTTATTTCAAGAGAAGTTTCCAATTTCACGTTTTGAGATCGCCAAGAAGCACTAAGTTAGTGTGATTAAAGGCCGTTAAATTTTTATTGTGGGCACAGTATTATCTGGAGCTAATAACGTTGAACCATCTGAAAACCAACATTCGTTATGTTTTCGACTGTTGCAAACAATATAGGGGTAGTCATTTAAATGACATGTTATTTTGTAGGTAGGGAAAATAGGGTTACCCTCTCTGCTGGGCTTGTGTGAGTTTTCGGCAAAGAGCAGGCAGATGAGCTTGTAAATTAGGGGATCCTGGCTCTAATAGAGCCAGAAGCTTTCTATGAAGTGAGAAAGATGTTTGAATGCATGTACTCTGCATAAAGAAGATAGAGAGAGGCGGAACTTTATGAAAAACTAATATGTTTGAGACAACCTAAACTTTTTATTAGGTAACAACTATGGGAGGAGATTTGAGTTAAGCATCCAGGACCTCAGTAAAGATTTGTAGTCGGCCTTATGACATGGTCCTATCGATTCAAAGAGCACTTATTTAGAATAGGTGTCGGTCGACTCGATGTGGATATGAAAATTCTGTGCTGACGAGAATGAATAATCAAAATAGATACTTGCAACCTGAGGCATTCATAATTGCATTCCAGAAGGAAACAGCTGAGCGTATATCAGATGCTGAGAATTGTGTTTCTTGATACCGAGCACCATCCAGAAGTTTGTCAGGGCAATAGTTTTGAGGAGATTTTATTTATTAGGGATACACAATATAGCAATACAAAAGATCGTTTGATCGTGTTACTATGGTACCTCTGCGTGTCATATGTGTGGGTGCAAGAAATTAATAAAGTTGAATGACATACAGTGGATTCCAGAAGTCTAGACACGTGTGTCAATGCCAGATGTAGGCAGTTTGCAATTTATTGTGGAAATAATGAATGAAAGAGAGAATTGAAGCATACTAAAGAACAAATTGACCAAAAGTTCGGAAGAATTGTGAATTCGTAAAGGTTATCACTTTCAACAATGAAACCAACCATACTGTTGCTAATGTGAAGAATTGATTTGCCTTCCAAAGAGCTCACAGGCTTAATACTCTTGTACAAAGTCTCGATTTGACTCCAAGAAGGTATTTAGGAGATCATTTGGAAGAATGGTTATCTAGCTGCTTAACCTTCAACAAAAGTCAATTGAGAAGCTTGCTCACGAGTGCGTGGTGGCAAATATCAACAGAAAACGCTAAACAAAACTTGTCCATTCAATGCCAAATGGCTTAAATGGAGAGCTTGACTTTAAGGAATATCCTAAATATTTTAAATATGGGTATAAAATTTGAACATAATTAGCCTTTGAATTTTAAATTTAATCTGAGTTCCTCTTAGGGGTTCCACCAAAAAGTTTCCCTTATTTTTCCTATGGATTGTGAAAAACTTTAAACATTTTTTGTTTTATAATAAAAGAGAAATAAATAAATAGACTACAATAAAAAACATCAATTATTTTTATATATTGTTACGAAAATGGAAACGGTGTACATCGTTTAACATTAAAATGAGCAAAAGCTACACAAACAAATACAAAGAATTGTTACAAGTAAACCAACAATATCTGTATGAAAGGAAAGGGGATAGACAAGTAAGCGAGAACGCTTACGCGTTGCATGTGAAGAAAACAGTCGTGGTTTGAAGATCGCCGTTGTAAAGATCTACCGAAAATGTTTATTGTATACGTTAAGTTGTAAACCGTGGCACACAAAAGTAGTGCAAACAAAATAGAGAATGTAATTAAAACTAAACACCAATTTATTTTTATTTTCTTTGCAATCAACGAACTCATATTCCAAACGTTTTTAAAAAGGTAAAAACGTAACAATATTATTACTTAAAATTCATGAAATTGCTTACAAATATTGGGGTAACAAGACTTTTGCTGTCTACTGTATATACAATTATTATATAATTAATAAATGAATGCATCATTATAAATGTACTTATAAGTATTTTCTTGTATACCATAAGAAAATATTTAGTTAAAGTTTTATGTATGGATTTCATGTGGACTAGAAAGGTCCCAAGTTCGACCATTTTTTAATTGGTCACACAAACCACAAACGGGTTCCATCGCTTAAGATAGCTTATCGACTAAAATTTTGGTCCGAATAGAACACTGCTTCTAATTAAACATTTTTATTATTTGCACGTATTGTTAAATGCTATATTCATTATTGGTGGTTTAAGAAAGTATAATTTTTTTTTGCAAAAAGAATACGATTCCGTTTAAATGTGAGTTTAATAGACCGGTGCCGCATGCCACACAGTATAGCACGGTACCATGAACCTATTTCGAGTTCAGTTTGGCGAGTTATTAATCTCTTTTTGGAGCAATACATTGGCCGCCAAGAGAATTCGATTTGATGTTGTTAATTGTTTAATATTAAAAAAAAAAGTTATTCTTAAGGCCAAACTTCTTTTGGAAAATAGTTCTTATGCATTCCATTGTTTCTTTCCATTGTTTGATAGATATTCCTGCCTTGTTCGTAATGCTACTTTTCATGTAATGTTGCCATTAGATTTAGAGACGAGCGATATTTTCAAAACTGCGATTTAATCACGGTGATTGATAATTCACTGGTAACTGCAGTGATTGAAATTGCCAAATAACAGTTACTAATAATGTCGTCCTTTCAAAATTGTTACATACTCAAATTTATTTCATTTTATTTTGAACGAGGCAGAATTACTATTAGATGATGCGGAATATTTACTTTTGTCTTTTATACATGAACTTTCTGCGAAACTTAATTGTCAAACTTCATATAAAAAAATTACATTAAAAATAATAACATTGATGACAACACTTTGATTTTGTTTAGTAGTCTTTTCGTAGTATGTATCTAGTTGTCTCTTTCTTAAGACTTAATAAAATACGTTATTGTCATTATTGTATTTACACTTATTCCTCTTTAATGTTTTCTTTCTTTTGGAATACTGTGATCACACTCACTGTTTTAATGAACAGTGATTAACAAATCACGTTCACTGAGAACAATGTTCTTCAAAAATCACTAGATCGCTCATCTCTAATTAGAATGATATTTAAGACCTAAATATGTTTGTTTTTTATTTTTTTTAACATTCTTAAAGTAGACAAAACTGTATACAAACGTTAACATTCATAACCTGAATAACAAACTTCAATAATTGGGCAATTCACACAAGCTCTTGTATCGTTGCATGGCGTGTATTGTTGGACGAAAATACAACAGTGTGTGCTTGTTGTTGACAATTTTCATATAAAAATCCGATACATTTATACATATTTTTTTCATATGTTTTTAAAAGTTGTATTGGTTTCTTGCTATCAGTTTATGTAAATGCCAGTAATCAAGAAAACGAATAAAAAAATACAAAATATTTTCTAAGCAAATTGAGTCAACAATTAAAATTTAAAAATTATATTTTTCGCACAGATAATTATCTAATTTACTATTTTATTTTATTTTTTTTTTTTTTTTTTTATTTTTCATTTTGCTGCTTGAAAATTAAATTATTAATAATATTATTCTTCTTCTTATCGCTTTTTGACGTTTGGAATACGAAATATACAATAAAACATAACATTGAGCGTTCACAAACAAAAAGTGTATTCCATACAACATACACGATATAAATTCGTGTGAATTGCCCAAATACAAAATTCAAATGAGGCACAAGGAGTATTGTTTCAAGCACGTAAACGTACAACAAAATATAATCATTTAAACTTTTTTAACTTTTTTGTTTATTTTCTTAACTTTTCATTTGATTTTTCTTCACTTATAGCACATTTTGCTACAATGAAAAACTTATTCTGTTGTTGTCCATGTTTTGCTTTACTATTGTTATTTTCTCTATTGTTCTAGTTTTTTGTTGTTACTTTTCTAATTATTTAACGTTTTGTCCGCTCAGGAATTGAATGCAGATAGTTATGAATGAATGAGGTTGTGTTGAATATTATTTGCATTGAAGTTCATTGAAGCGCTCAAAAGCTTTTATTTTGAATTTTAATTTCGAATATCATTTTGTATTTTTTTTTAAATATATTATATATATATATAATTGACTTTACAACCCAGTAGGGATTATGACTTAGTTTCTCACACCACTTATGTTGTGTATGTTAGCTTTATACAAGGGTGCTGAGCCCTACAATTTAAAGTCGACTTTGAACGACAGAATTTTGAGAAACCTTTCCATGACTATTTCATTTACTCTCAGAGGTTTTGCCAAAAATCTGCTGAGAGAAACTCGCTGAAGAAATATTTTTTAATTTTTCGTTTTGTTGGTGATGTCTGTTCTGGGGTTTGAACCGTGGCCTCACATTCAATAAGCTAACACAATACCTACTAGACTACATACATTACAACCCTTCAGTCAGGATTACGACCTAGCTTCTCACACCACTTATGTTGTGTGCGTTAGTTTTATAAATGAGTGGTGGGATCTACAGTTTAAATTCTACTCCGAACGGCAGATGTTTGAGAAACTTTTCATGGAATTTTTATTTACTATCAGAGTTTTTGCCAGAAATCTGCTGAGAAGAAGTCGCCGAAGAAATATTTTTTACATATTTCTCGTTGTGATGTTTGATCTGGGGTTTGAACAGAGGCCTTTCGCCTAATAAGCCAACACGGTACCTACTAGACTACGGCGACACTAAAATAGCTTGTTTTTTACTATCAAACCCACAAATGTTCTATTTTGTCCTGCGTTGACCACGAATCATGAACCAAAATTATTGGAATATTTTTAGGATCCTGAACAAAAAAACCGGCTAAACCGAGATAACCATCAACTTCGTCTGCAAAACCAAATCTATTCGGCACAAAGACAATGCTGTATGTCGTGTTGTAGCAACAGTTCAAGGAGATCGCTCCCAACAACAAATGATCAATTTGAACCATGCATTGATTGAGAAACAAGCAAAATGCAGGGTAATTTAGCAAAAGGACTATTCACAAAGCTAAACCGATTCAAAATATAATCAAGGCATTAGGATGGGAGCTGGTATCCTACCCATCTTATTCACCAGAATTGGACTCTACCCACTACTATTTATTTTCATCGATGGGACACGCATTGGCTAAGCAGCGCTAGGAGGCTAATCGGTTTGACGAACAGTTTTATTGGTGCAGTATCCACAAATTGAAGTCGCCGTAGTCCAGTAGGTAGTGTGTTGGCTTATTAGACGTAAAGCCACGGTTCAAACCCCAGGTCAGGCATCAAAACGAAATGTAAAAAAATATTTCTTCGGCGACTTCCTCTGAACAGATTTCTGGCAAAAACTTTGAGAGTAAGTAAAATTCTCGACTTTAAACTGTAGGTTCCGCCACTCATGTATAAAATTAACACACACAACATTAGTGACATGAGAAGTTAGGCCGTAATCCGGACTGAAGGCTTGCAATAGCCAATTATGTATGTTATGTATGTATCCACAAATTGCCAGAAAAATAGAAAAACGTGTAGCCAACAATAGACAATACTTTGAATAAAATTTTGTTACTACTCCATTAAATATCAGTGTTACCGGTACGCTTTTGATTAGGCCAACTTTTCATTCGCCCCAGTTTGCAATTGTAATTTAAGTCCAAATATATTAGAAAAATCATATAAAAAATTTACTTAAGACTAAATTTAAGTTCATTTAAGGGCTTGGAACTGCTATTATCCACCTTTTTAATTCTAAAAGTTCTCATTACAACAAATGATTACTTAAAGTTTCAAAATAATATAATACTTTAGTTATTCGAACAAATTTTATGTCACATTTACTTTGAAAGCATGCTTCAACACTGTTATTGTCCTGTCGATATTATGCTTTCTACTCAACAATTTTCGACATGTTCTTAAGTAAATTGTGACTCAGACACTATGAGTGTAAGTAAGTGAATGCGCGTACTGTTGCCTTTTTGTTAATTTTTAATGATAGATTTTTTTTTGCACTTTTTGGTAAACATTGCTTTGAAAAAGTTAGTTATTGTTGCTTTAGTGAAAACATTATCTTGAAACAACTGGCAGCAGTAAAAGTGGCAACATTATTGTTTTATTATACTTCCATTATAAATGAAGAACTCTGCTTGTTGTTCTAAGAGGAACAGGTACAAGAGTTCTTGATGCACAACAACAGATACAATTGCTTTTGCTTCCGTTTATTTTTTGTAAAGCTTTTTGCAACTTTAGCTGCACTATTTACAAAACAAAACCACATAAAACAAAGCGAATTGAGAACAAAGCAAACTAAACAGAAGAAGAGAAAAAAGTATTAAAATATTGGTTTCCAACTGAAAGAACTCTCATTCCATGTAAAACTTCTGATAAAACACCAAAGAAATATATATTTTCGTAACTATGTGTGGTAAATTGTATATGGTATACAATTAAGAAGGTTGTCTGAGAAAATATCTGGATACGATAACATTTTTGGGTTTTGGTATGCTAACTGGTAAGTACTGTTAAGAAACAAATAAAAAACTGTGTTGATAACAAGAATTTTAATTCATAAAAAAATCGTTAGAAAAAATCAGTCGAAAGGTTATTTAAAAAAAATTATTTTTATTGTAGTAAAACATATAAAGTTAATTCAATGTACATACATATTGTTACGTTATGTATGCGTTGGCTCTTGGCTCTCTACATTAGCTGAAGAATGTGATAATACTAATATTTCTTAATAAATCGCTTATTTTCATTTTTTCAAATATTTTTTCCAAATATCGAGAAGAAAATGGAATCCAAATCTCATATATGGGTCGGTGCCTCAACGTCTATTTTAAGACATCTCGAACGTGCAATGTGGCTTGTGTTTCACTGTTCTGTCGCTCCTACAACGGATTTTGCTCGAGCTAAATAAAGGGATTTGTTTCGGAGAATCTTGCATTCCTACGTAACACTCGTCTTTCTCGGCGAGCACTTCCCTTTGTGGTCGATTAACCAGTGGATCGCACACTGCATTACAGACAAAATTCGTTCTTTAGTCGGACTATTCTTACGTGGAACTCCCTTCGCGCAGAGGTTGTAATTTGTTGGCTTTTCAGGGATGCAAAATGCATAAAATACTGAAAAATCATCACAGGTGTTTGTAAATAACTTAAAAATACAATACTTCGCACCACGTTATTTCTAACCTAAATTTGCAAAAGTAACAATTGCAGTGCAAATACAAAACTTAAAGTGGCTTTTAATTATACTGAAGTAAAGAATATGATGTAAATTTTTGTTTTCAAAAAAACAAGCCAGAAATCTGCTGAGTCGCCGAAGAAATATTTTTTAATATTTCGATTTGATCGAGGTGTTTGACATACTACCTATTATACTACGGCGACATCATACTTCCAATTAATTGACCAACCTCGTAATTTTATGTATTTGTATTTGTTTACCTACTTCTGTAATTTGTATTCAGTTTGTATCGCAAGTTGTTAACAAAAATTATTTGATGGGAAAGTATTTAAGTTCAATAAAAACTGACAAGCTTTAACAAGAGAACAATGAAACAAAAACAATGTTTGGATCTTTAATGAAAATTCAGTAAGAAAATATTTATAGATGGAGTCTATTTAATAATTCATATCAATTTACTTTTGCATTTCTCATAATAGAATAGGAAAAGCAATCACAACCGATTACATAAATTGCACTAAGCATGGTAAATAAGTCGATAAAATTATTGGTATTAGAAAATATATACCAACCTATTCGTATAAATAGCGACTTCCGAACTGTTACTGTTGAAGACCATCTTGTTGAAGCTAAATCTGTCAAATTAGTTGTGTTAAATAATCACGAACGATCCTTTATAATGTGTGCTCTCTGGAGTAGTTGACAATTGGTGCTCCTTTTTATCGACAAATCATCTTCAACTATGACACCTATTTTTGGATGGATGATTAACAAATAGAACAAATAAAATTGTCGAATTTGGGGCGAATAATCCACACGAGATCAAAGGTCTTCACTGTAAATGGCGAGTACTGTACGTCGATAATCTGGGCACCAGCAACACATGGTTTCAACAATACGCTGCTACGTGCCACACAGCTCATGCTACATTGAATAGTCTGCTCAAGAAGGCACGGTTATCTTATGTAGAGGTTATTTTAACCGGCCATCGAGATCGTGAGATTTGAACTTCTTTAGAATTATGCGTTGACTTATGCATCAGATTGATAGGATATTGTACACTTCAAATTTTTTCACTCAGAGAAAACCTGGCGGACATTTGACGGTATTATATTGTAACGAAAATGGTGTTATTAAAATGATAAACAAAAGCTCCTAAAACAAAACAATGGACTTGTTTACATGATCAAACAATAAACAAAAATATAGCAACAACATCAGTGTATAAAAAGGGGATAAATAAACAAGCAACAACAACACTGCAAGGGCAAATGTAAACAAAATACACAAACAACAATAATGAAAACAACTTGTTTACATTTATAGATATTTAGCGAAGCTAGTCATTCTCCACCGAGAGTATTCATCAGACTATTTACCCAGCGATATAAAAGGCAAGACAAAGCGAGCAACGAGATGAGAAAGCATTCAGTCAGTCTTGTGTGGAGACACCTTGCGTGTGAAGAAAATAATTGTGGTTTAAAGATCTTTGTTATAAAAATCTATTGAACAATTGTTATTGTTTACGCGAAAGAGTGCAAAGAATAATAACAATTAAAGCAAATTGTTGTTGTTTAAGTCAAGACGTGAAAGGTGGCACACGGAATTATGCAAACAAAAAGATTTGATTTAAAACTAAACACAATTTATTTTTATTTTATTTGTAACCTACGAACTCATATTTTTAACGTTCTTAAAAGGGTAAAAACGTAACAATATTATATGTCATATATTTCTGAGATATCTCATGCACAGTTTTATTTAAATTTAAAGCAAGGAAACGCTTAAAAAGACCCTATATTTTAGGTAGGAATCATACTAACCTGAAGCTTTCATATTTAAGGCATAATATAAATTAAGCATGTTTTTTGACTATACTGGTTAACTTAACCTTACTTAATTACCTAGTTTCTCACATCACCCCTATTATGTGTCTTAATTTTATCTATGAGTGGCTAGCCCTAAAGCTTAAAATCGAGAAACTTTGCATGGCAATTTCATTTACTCTTAGAGTTTTTGCCAGAAGACTGCTGAGAGGAAGTCGTCGAAATAAATACTTTTCCATATTTTGTTGTGTTTGACATGTCTAGGGGTTGAACCACGGGCGTTTGTATAATAAGTCAACACACTACATAACAGATAACGGCGGGTAATACTGGCCTAATGTATATTGTACCCTGGACTTAGCTAATGTTAAAACCATTAATAGTTTTCTTTAAGCTCAATATTAGCAAATCTGATTGCAACAGTGGCGTCACCTACAGGTGATTGAACCAAATTTCCTAATATGTTTGATGCGGATATTCTAATCAATTAGTTATGGAAAAGGATTTCCTTAATCATTGTTAATAATTTTATATACTCAAAAAACGTACGTACTTTTAATATAAAGCCTTTGTTAAATTTAGGGCCATTATTACAACTTCCCGTTAAAGTTGGGTTTCGTTAAAGGTAACTTTAGCTAAAGTGAACTTTATAGTCACCTTTAACTTCTTTTCGTCATTACAACCTAATGATAAAATAAAGTAAACTTGTTCAAAAATATGGCAGTGCCGGAGAAATGTCGGTAACACTGTTCAATTAGTTTTTTTTAAACGCAGTGGCAACGACGGGCTTCGTTTTTTTGTTGTATTTGCTCATTTTGTTTATATTTGAAGTTGCCATATTAAAAATAATATATTTGTATGACAAGTTAAGACATAAACCTAAATTTAAAAGTTACAGGTCCTTTTTTAGCTTTACGCCCACTTCTACCGTACTGTCCACTTATAATAATGAAAACAATTTATCTGTCCATTAAAATCCTCCTTTTAGTTAACGGCAAGTTGTAATAATGGCCCATAATGTGCCTATAAAATAAACTATGACCGAATACAACTTTCTCAATAACATAATTTTGAAGGAAATTAGTTAGTTAGTTTGTAAAAAAAAGTTGTAAATTCCAATTTGTAACTTCCTATAACGAAAAAGCGTCTAAAGCTGACTTAGTTTAAAAGTTCCAAGCCGAATGAAATTGGATTTTGCGTATGATTTCAAAATAATGTTAAACGCGACAAAGTTTTTTATATGGATGCAACGCACAGCGAAAACATTTTGTGTAAAAAAAAGGAAATTTTAAATTCATATTGGATTTTGCTAAAAAAAGTTGAAGAAAAATATTTTATCAGGTTAAGAATCTAAATTTTGTCGATGGGGTTCATATGGAAGAAGATAAGTCTGACGTCTAGCTAACCAATAGTTAACCAATATTTTCAATCCAAATATACCATCAAAACAATTAAGTATGATGACTTGTCCTTGCGTATAGGACGGTCAATTCAAGCATTAACATACATGTTTATAAAAACATTAGGCAAAATGCGAAGAAATATTAACCGTAAATGTGGCATGTTCATGCACGACAGGACGCCCCTTTTGTTTGAAGCTTTTTGAGGAACAAAACTTAAAGTGAATTTAAAAATTAAAAAATTGAAATTGAATTGAGAGTTTGTGGACTGAAGTTGATAATACTATGTTCAGACATGTACTTTTATCGGTTTATTGATAACAATATTTTTAGTGTTCAGACACAAAATTTATTTGACAGCTGTTAAACAAAACAGCTGATTGCTTCAATTCCTTCAATTTTTTGTTTGTTTGCTTGTCGTTGTTTTGTTTTTGTTTGTTCTTGACATTTGAGTTGCCAAATATCAATAGAAAGTGTTCGGAAAATAGTAATATGCTCACTGAACGTACTTATAACAGTGCTGTATTTGAAGTTTTAATCAATATTATAACAATTTATGAATTTATTGAGCAATAAATAATTGACATTTTATATGAAATATTGATATCAATAATGCCGTTTATGTGATTTTCTCAATATACGTGCATGTCTGAATATACTATAAGTGAATGGAGAGCAAATGAAATGTACTAAACGTCGAAATGTGTTGGACGACAACTTCTGGATCTCTCTTTTCCCACTTAATTCAGAGTTTGTCAAATCGAAATGTTATTAAAAATAAAGGTAACGAAATATTGGTGATAAGAGCACAAATACAAACATAATTGCTCATTACAACTAGCTTGTCACACCACATCTGTTGTGTGTGTTAATTTTATACAAGAGTGGCGGGACCAACAGTTTAAAGTCGACTATGAATGACAGATTTTTGAGAAACTTTTCATGGCAATTTTAATAACATACAGAGTTTTTGCTAGAAATCTGCTGAGAGGAAGCTGCCGAAGATATATGTTTCAATATTTCGTTTTTCCGTGCGATGTCTGACCTGGAGTTTGAACCATGACAAGAAAATATTGCAATATTGCTATTACATACATAATTGGTCATTACAACCTTTCAGTCAGGATTACGACCTAGTTTCTCACACCACTTATGTTGTGTGTGTTAATTTTATACATGAGTGGTGGGACATACAGTTTAAAGTCGACTCCGAACGACAGGTTTTTGAGAAACTTTTCATTGCAATATTATTTACTCTCAGAGTTTATGCCAGAAAGCTGCTGAGAGGAAGTCGCCGAAGAAATACTTTTTGTATTTTGTTTAGATGTCTGGCCTGGGGCTCGAACCCTGGCTTTACGTCTAATTAACCAACACACCACCTACTAGACTACTGCGACTTCTAACTTCTTCTAACTATTAATTGCTTTAATTATATGACCAGTCTAGAAAATTATCATAAAATTAGAAGAATAATTAAAGCATGGAGCCAGAAAGAAAGAAACTATAAAGTTTTTACTTGCAGAGCATGCATTTGCAATCAAATTTCAAGCTAAAAAACTGCATTAAACTTACTATATATTTAAAGACCGGTTCGATTTTCTTGCGTGCAGTTTTTATGGTTTTTTTTTGTTTTGTTTTTCATTTTATTTTTTTGTGTCAGAACAAAAGAATTTACTTTTTGTACTTGTTAGTTGTAACGTGTCTGTCACGTCGATATAATCAAATACGAGTTACAAAGTATTTTCGAACATGTTTTGGTTGAAAACAATGCCATCGAAAAAATATACGGTTTTTTGAAACAATTACCCGCAGCATTCCCCATCGGTATTTGGTTTTTGTGGTTCTTTCGGCAAAAAAACAAAATGTTGAGAAAGTCGTTATAACAGTCACGGAAAAAAGTTAAATAATGTTTTCGACGTCACAACATACAAGTTTTTGAATTGTGCAATGCACGTAGTCGACGACTATTTTGCTAGCGTTTAAAAAATTATCGAATGCTGTTGTGGGAACACAATACCCGAGCAAATGCTCACACATCCGCTTCAATGGGCATTGTAAGATAGTAAATTAGGTCTGTTAGAGGTGAGTACGAGTAACAGATAGCAGCAGTACTTGAGTTTTACAAAAACTAGGAGATTCTTGTTGGTAATTCCAGCTTATCAAATCTCTACTTGTCTCTGAGGTAGTCCGCGGTTGTTGAATTCAATTACTACGTTATTATTTATTTGAGATCATCATTACTAACCTCTCTAGCACAAAGAGGTTATCGCTATCTGAGAGAGTCGAAAGCTTTTTGCGAGTTATTCTGCCAAAAGTGTTTCGCAGATTGCTACTTCCACTTCACAATTTGGAAAAGGGTGAAGTTTATGATTTTTGATCTTTAATAATTTTCAACAAACTCTTTCTATCGGTTTCAATTTGAACCATCGGATACTTCGAATTTGGGAATATCTATTCTGTTCTAAAGTTTAGTATATTAACTGCACTGAACGTAATGAATCGATTTACGCTTGAAAAACATTGGAATTTATTGGAAATTTATTTCCAAAACAAAGACAATTGGTTGGAAATTGCACGAAAATGTCGTACAAAATTTGGTCGCAGAGAAGGGCTCAAGTTTATTGCTAAAGTTCGCGTAACTGGTTTCATTGGTGATGCGCCAAGACGTGAGCGTGTTCGTACACCCGAAAATATTGAAGCTGTGGCTGAGAGTGTACGTGAGCATCCATCAACTTTAACTCATCATCTTTGTCAAAAATTGAACATTTCACGCACAAGTTTGTATCGAATTCCGGGAAAAGATCTCGGTATGACGCTTTACAAAGTTTAATTGGTTCAAGAGTTGAAGCCGCATGACAATCCGTTTCGGGATCGCTTCGAAAAAGTGCACTAAAGATGGTTCGAATGAGGTACTGTGACGCTAGCCCTATCAGCCATATGAACGAAATAATATTTCATTTCTAACCGGAACAATTGAACTTCACAACAGAAAAATAAATTTGGCAAAATTTTAAACCGTTTTTTCCATCCCAACCTTTACTAGACTACGACAAATTGTATTGTTGAGTCGATGCGTTTGTAGGGTAAACTACCAACAGTAGTATTTTACCTTAAAAAGGCGATTTTCCATGAATTGTGGTCAATGGAGAAATGCGAACATATATATGTATGTAAATATATATGATAACTTAATAAACCAAATTTACTTATTTTGCTAAAGTAACAACTAAATAGTAAATGCGTCTATAGTTATGCGTCTTTACATATATAAAAGATCAAAAAAAGAAAATTTATTAAACGAACTTACATATATATGTAGAATTAACGTTTAAAAAATATTCTAGAAATTTTCCGTCATTTTCTTTCGGTTTTAAAATTTCACAATCAAACAAATTTCCTTCATAGCAATCAACTTCTGTGTAAATTCTACGTCGTTTGATGAAATAGCAAATCAATTGAACAAAGACTTCAGAATATTATGCAATCGTTTAGAACAGACAAAAGACACAATTGCTGTTCAACAAATACCTCTTTGGACACACGTAACTTTACAAAATCTCTTTGTGAATCATTGGAAAAAATGGTCGTACGTGCACTTTTAAACATGGATTGTAGTTTTTTGCTTTAACTATTGAATCTTTAATTCAACATTGATTTTACAATAGATTACGTAATCTTTTTATTAAAAATAGTAACACTAATTAACTCATCCTTGTTCTTCCGATGAATTGGGAGAGTGGCAACAGAATTTTCGGTTTTAAACTTGAATCTGTTTATATTGAACCTGTTTTGAAAGTGTCAACTTCATTGTCAAGTAAACATCCTTAACATATGAGTAATCAAGAAGGACGCTTGTCTCTGTAATGAAATTGGGTATCATTCTATTTTATACACAATTCTAGAGTAACTACACTTATTCAAATGCTTGTTCATGCTATTGAAAATAAGTTAAGTGAACTTGCGAAAGCGTGAATATCCAGAAACGGGAACACTCCAGAAAAATTACAACTTTTTTGTTGACCAATCTAATACGAGAACAACAGTTGAAAGCTTTGAAACGTGAATTTCAATTTTCAGGGAATTTTTTTTATTAACTACTTCTATCGTGTTGTTAACGATATGGATGATTAAATTTATAAATTTTGTCGAACTCCTCATAAAACTCATCACCTCCTTGAGGTATTTGTTGAACAGTAATTGTGTCTTTGTATAAATATGCTTCAGTACGGTTGTATGAGTTGGTGTATGCATTTGTCTGTTCTAAACGATTGCATAATATTCTGAAGTCTTTGTTCAATTGATTTGCTATTTCATCAAACGACGTAGAATTTACACAGAAGTTGATTGCTATGAAGGAAATTTGTTTGATTGTGAAATTTTAAAACCGAAAGAAAATGAAGGGGAATTTCTAGAATATTTTTTAAACCGTTAATTCTACATATATATGTAAGTTCGTTTAATAAATTTCCTTTTTTTGATCTTTTATATATGTAAAGACGCATAACTATAGACGCATTTACTATTTAGTTGTTACTTTAGCAAAATAAGAAAATTTGATTTATAAAGTTATCATATATATTTACACATATATGTTTGCTTTTCTACATTGATCACCACTCATGGAAAATCGCTTGTTGGTAGTTTACCCTACATACACATCGACTCAACGATACAATTTGTCGCAGTCTAGTAAAGGGTAGGCCACTCAAAAGTTTAAATTTAAAAATGCAATAAATCAAAAACGGTTTAAAATTTTGCCAAATTTATTTTTCTGTTGTGAAGTTTAATTGTTCCGGTTAGAAATGATATATTATTTCGTTCATATGGCTGCCGGAGCTAGCCTCACAGTACCTCATTCGACCGAAATTCGACACAAACTGGTGCGTGAAATGTTCAATTTTTGAGAACGATGACGAGTTGATGTTGATTGATTCTCACATACACTTTCAGCCACAGCTTCGATAATTTCAGGTTTACGCACTCTTGGCGCATCAGCAATGAAATCAGTTTCACGAACTTTAACAATAAATTTGCATATACCGTATATTTTTCGTAAATAAATTAAACTTTTTAAGAAATTTTTTGTGTCCAATGTTAACACAAATTGAACTTTTAAAACAACTTAATTTTATTAAAAACTGGTAAATAGTTTTTGAAATATTCTGAAAATAGTCCCCGCCTGCTTGATGTCCGGACATACACTTAGCAGTGTGAAAATACAGGACCCTTTAAATTTATGCTACAAATTTGCAGCAACTGATTTTAATTAAGGTTTATTCATATCCATACGTTGAAAATCAAATGGCATGCAAATGAGACGAATTGAGATTTATGGTAGAAAAACAAAAAAATAAAACATACTCACTTCTGATTTTCTCATTTGGAATTGTTGCTTCAGTTACATACTTCATGTAAGTGGATTACTATGTTATAAAGGAAGCGTAATGATTAGAAATTGAATTTTCATTTACCAACACAAACGATTTTCTCACTGCCTTTATGGGGAAGAGGCATTCACTGATAAGGCCCGACACATTTTCTTTTTGTGCAATTGAAGAAATAACGAACGGGAGGCCATTAATGTCAGACAACATTATGAACAAAATATTGTAAGAAGATGAAAATGAGGAATGTATGATAAAGTTTTGTGCGAAGCTGTTTTGCAGGAATAAAATTGACCTTAATGGGCTTGTCTGGATAGTCAAAATAGCAACAATGGTGATCAGGGGTAAGTCAAAATTCAAGAAAATAAGAGGGTGGCTTTTAGTTGATGTTGTCTAAGTGATTGAAACCGACATATTTCTAGTGCTATGCCAGTTAGGAAATGCGTAAATGCATTTGGCCAGGAAAAAATTGGTTTAAAATCGCGACGTATTTAAGCTCTAATGATTATTTTAAATAAATAGTGCTCTTTAGATTACATAAGTTGCGGTGACCCCTTAAAGGAAGAAGTATCATTTAGGCCCATGGTGATAGATTGTGCTCCTTTGTCTGTTAATAATTATTTATTAAAAAAAGAATTACTTTAATTATATTGTTACGAAAATGAAAAAAAAATTAGATATTGGTGTTTTGCTTTTACATCGTTTAACATTAAAATTATAAACAAAAGCTACAAAAACAAAGCAATAAACATGTTTACAAATTATCGCACTACATAATATAGCATCAAACACTAGCATAAAAAATGTTAAACAAGTAACCAAAAATATACCAACAATCACCAGCATAAAAATGTTAAACAAGTAAACAAAAATGCAGCAACAAATACTACAAGAATAAACGCAAACAAAATACACAAACAACAATAATGAAACAACGATGTTTACATTTATAGAGATCTGGGGAAGGCAAAGCCACGAACATTCACATTCAAGAGCATTCATCAGACTGTTTACCCTGCCATATAAAAGGCAAGGCAAAGCATGCGAGTTAGTGAGTGAAGTTCAGTCAGCCTTATGTGAAAACGCGGTGCGTTTGAAGAGAGTAATCGTGGTTTCAAGATCTTCGTTACAAAGATCAGTCGAACAATTGTCTAGTAATTGTTATTGTCTATACAAAGGATGTAAACAGAGGAATAACAAACAAAACAATTGTTGTTGTTTACATAAAGTTGTGAACAGTTGCACACAGAATTGTGCTAATAATAAAGAATTTTAATTAAAATTAAATACAAATTTATTTTTATTTTATTTGCAATCTACGAGCTCATATTTTAAACGTTTTTAAAAGCTAAAAACGTAACAAAATGTAATGGTGGAGTGGGGTAGTGGTCAAAGAGCTTGACTACAAGCCGAGAAGCCCAGGTTCGAATTCCAATTTTATATTAAGTGGCTGCACCCTCCTTCAATACAATCCATCTAAGAAACCCTCTCAAATCTTGTAAATGGAAAGAAAATATAACATCACAAGAAGGTTAGGCAGTGCCGCCACTTAGTTTGACAAAAACGTAAGAATCAATGATTAGCAAGGTTCGCCACCAGTACACCAGATATTGGGAGGGCGTTGTAACAGGGCAGAATAACAACCAACCGGATCTTATATCAACAACCCTTGGACCACAAACAGAAGCCAAACATATAAGATGGAAATGCTTAATGGAAGCTATATTCTGCAAAGAGGGGTAATGGAAAAAAATAAATCTAATACTTGAATTATAAAACTGAAGCCAAGCCAAAGCTAAGTTAGTTTACTCACTTCATTTTATTATTTTATTTTATGGCACATCATATGGTCAGTAAAAAGTTAACAACTGTCATTTTCCCAATACAATGGTCATATGCAAATTACGAAGAGCTCGAAGAGATGTAAACCCCCTCTTGTGTCAGATAGCAACTATCTGTGACAAGTTGGACAAAAATAACAAACCAAAACCATAAGGAAACGTCACTGTTTTATTATATTCTCATTTTCATTGTAAAAAACGAGTGAAATATTAAAAAATTGGGTGCCCTGGTAGTCTAGTGGGTAGTGTGCTAGACTATTAGCGTGAGGGTAGTGGGTTCGATACCTACCAGAGACTCTGGTCTGTGACACTACACCGAGCACATAGTCAAGTTACTTCGCTCGTATATAATTAGGATATAATTTGTAATTGTATTGTAATTAATAAATAAATAAATAAAAAAAAATTGGAAAAAACAACTTCTCTTCCATCATTGCTAACAAATTTTTTTGCCCTGTTCTTCATAGAAACAAGTACGCGATAAAAACTGACAGAAAGTTAAGAAAACAATTGTGTTGAAGCAAATAAATAGTGAAAACGGTCTAAAAACTATTGAAAGCAATGACTTTAAAAGCAACCAGCTGGTTACAAAAAAGTGTGTAAAAGTTTTCTAAAAATAATAAAAAATAGAAAACAATATTATCTGAACCATACATCTCAGATAGAGTATGATTACAGACATTAAAAAAAGGTAAAGTTTCAGTGCGATTCGAATGGAAGTAGCATTTTCCCTGTTTAAACAGGTAGGGTATTGAGTGCTGATTGCATTCGGCATACAGCATTGCGGAATATTTTCTGTCCACATTACCTTACTCAATCATTCTTTATTATTATTGTATTGAAGAGGTGCCGCGGCCATTAGATCTACTATATTCCCCATAAACTTTATAAGGTATCCCTATAGTGTCTATTCCAAGCCTGTCACCCTGAAAAGTTTCAGGATGGCGCAATAACAATTCGTAACTAGTACTTCATATGCACCGATGTGTTTCCTCCTGGAGTGAATTAAGGAATTAATGTGATCCGATGAAGTCGCAGTGGTCTAGTAGGTAGTGTGTTGGCTTATTGGACGTAAGGCCACGATTCAAACCCCTGGTCAGACATCAAAATGAAAATATAAAAAAAATATTTCTTTGTTGACTTCCTCTCAGCATATTTTTGGTAAAAGCTCTGAGAGTAAATAAAATTGCCATGAAAAGTTTCTCAAAAAAATCTGTCGTTCGGAGTCGACTTTAAACTTTAGATCCCGCCGCTTATGTATAAAATTAACACATACAACATGAGTGGTGTGAGAAGCTAGGCCGGAATTTAGACCGAAATGTTGTAATGCCCAATTATGTATGTAAACGATCAAGGAATTGAGTGCTGATAGCATTCGGCATTCAGATTTGCGGAATATTTTCTGTCCACATTGCCTTACTCAACCACTGTTTATTATTATTGTATTGAAGTAGTGTCGGACCATTGGTTCTATTACATTCCCCACAAACTTTATTAGGCATTCCTTTAGTGTCTATTTCAAGCCTGTCACCCTGAAAAGTTTCGCAATGACAACTCCTAACTAGTACTTCATAAGCATCGAGGTGTTTCCTCCTGGTGAGAATTAAGGAATTAATGTAATCCGATGAATAGTTCTAATCTAATCTAAATACATTACCTTGTTTGGGGGTTGGTCGAGAATGGGACCGATCAATTCTTTTCTTTATTTTATTATTCAGATTCCACAAAAAATGAGCGTGTTCACATTACTAAATTCTATTCGCTTAAAATTAGAGAGACCATCGTAAACACAATGCTTAGCTTATTCCCGGAAAGCCTGATGCATGACTCAGATATCTTCATATTATAGTTTCTCAACAATAGTTTCTAATGCCTCAAACCTCAACTCAAACTTGATTTAAGAAGACAGTCTTGACCACTTCTTATCCTCTCTTACGCAGAGCAAAAATCAAGTCTCACTCTAAAGAAGACTTCCCTCTTCGCAAGTTTGTTTGCTTCCTCATTGCTAAGAACTCCCATATGACATGAGCCTCAGCAAAGGATAACCAACATTTTGTTCAAACTTATATGTTATGAGTTTTGATGGGGTAAACTTGGAAATATTATTTTTTTCTTATTGGCCATTCTTAATTGCAGAATTTAATTAAAAAATTTTAAATAAGTGGCGACGTCCTGATAGTGCGTTATATGTCGCGAAAAGATTGACACTTCGTTTGATAAAATTGGGCAAAAATTACCGTAGTTATTATTTAAATAGTACAACAGTCATGTTAAATTTTTTATATATGTCCTCTTATCAAATGAGCTTTCATTTTTTGAGGGATCTTGATTGTTTACCTGAGAATTTGCTCTTTGTACGTTTCAGCGACTACCAAAAGTAGTCTAATATTTCAGTTTTTCGCAAATATTATTAGCCAACTTGCGGTGGTGGGTCCAACGGAAAGAGGACACATTTTTCAATAAACACTTAAGATCAATCAAAAATTTTGAAAATTTTTAACTAAAAGTTGATTTGATGAGACAGAATACAGTGGACAGCAAAAGTCTTAGTACAGCAATATATTTTGACAAAAAAGTCCCAACAGGCTTAATACTCTTGCACAAAGTCCCGATATGACTTCAAGAGACTATTTAGGAGATCGTTTGAAAGAACGGTTACGTAATCGCTAAACCTCAAACAAAAGCCAACCGAAAAACTTGCTCATGGTGCCAACAGAAAACACTATTGCTTGACCTTAAGGGATATTCTACAAAATACAAGGGATAACATTTTCATATATTAGGCCTTTGAATTTTAAATTTACTCAGGGTTCTCCTATAGAGTCATCTGAAACTTTTCCTAATTTTTCTCTTGTTTTATGAAAAACATTTAAAATTTGTTTGTTTCATAATAAAACTGAAATAAATTAATAAAATAAATATATAAACTATAAATTTTTATACAAACTTTTTGCTAAAATTCATGAAATTGCTAAAATATATTGCCGTACTAAGACTTTTGCTGTCCACTGTATATAAAAACTATGACTAAGCTGTTAGACTCTTTAAATAATAACTACGGTAACTTTTGTTCAATTTTATCACAATATAATGCACTTTCAGAATGTCGCCACTTATTTCAAATTTTTTAATTTAATTTTACAATTAAGAATAGACAAACTTGAAAAAATAAATATTTTCCAAGTTTACCCCATCAAATCTGATAACATAAAAGTTTGAACAATATGTTTATGTATACCGTTTTAAAGGCTAATCTCTCCCCTTTCTAAAAAACTTTGGATTTTTAAAATTGGTTCAAACATGTTTGGATAATCAAAAATTTTGTGTGAAAAGATCAAAAACGCCTTTTTTGTCAAATAAAACAGGTCTGGAGGGTTCGAGAAAAACAAAAAAATTATTTTTGAGTTCTACTCAACTAACTGAACAACTTAAACTAGGTAGTTACTCGGGTGTATTTAATTTCTTGTATTTTGCCGCATAGTGTAATTTATTTTTAATTTTATGGCCTAAATTATCACAAATTAATGTCCTAGAGAAATAGAAGTTGAAATCAAATATTCGAAAAGTTGTTGGCAATTTGCATCCTGCGGTTTTGCCAGACCACACCATAACTACAGGTTTACCTCAACCCTATAACACAAACAAGTACTAAAAATGTACGCTATGGTATCTTAAGCTGTCAACGGTAAACTTTTTAGGAAATATAATTTGCAAAACTTCTTAAAATAGGATTAGGGTTTTGTTCTTATTTTTGCAGGATGGTAAGTTCATAATAAATTTTTGCAGATGAAATAAAGTAATGAGTAACAGGCAAATAACAAATTGAATACAAAATCCGAAAGTAAAATATCTACATTAAGTACGTAGTTTGGTAACATTTCAGAACAAGAAAAAAACGGACAATTGAATTACCACAAATTTTTTACTATTTTTAGTAACAAAAGTTTTGAAGACTGTATTATTGTATATTTTTAGTTTTTCTTGCTACTGTATACTCGTTACTGTGTCAGTAGACACTACGGCCGCGCATCGTTAGTGATAGCACATAATAAAAGTAAATACTTAGTAGAGGCTTAAATACTGTTACACAAATTTTATGCTACAATTGATTTTTTTTGAATCGTTTTACATGTTTTATTCACATATATTGTGTACAAAAATCAAAAAAATTATTTAAAATGCCCACCTTTGGGCTTTACTCATGCCTTAAACAGTCGAATCATAATTAATCGTATGTGCCCTAGCAATTGCAAAATTGGCCATAACACAAATCAAGACTGTCTTAAGAGAATCCAGGATGGGGGTATCTTTTGCATCAAAATATGTCCTTTCAAACTGTCCACAATTTGGAGACTAATAGGTTAAAGTCAGGACTGATGGAGGCTAATTCGTCAGAGGGTATGAATACACTGGTCAACTATGCAGGTGCTGAATATTGCTTGAAACTTCTAAAATGATTTCTTGTTAGTAGAAATGAAAGTCCATGAATCCATTGTAAGAGACCGCCAACCAAATCATAACTATAACTGACTGATTATCTTTTTAGATCCAAGAAAACAACTTATATGTATTTTTACATTATCATAGATACACCGAATCACTTTGCTTCGCAAATTTTTTCCATACCATATATTTCTTCAAAGCTTCAATCAAACAATATCCGGTGTTGGCAAGCACAGATATTCTCCACCTCCCTGGCCATAATTTTTTATTTAGAAGAAGATTTCACTTAGAAACTCAATAAACGCAACGTAGCAAGTACAAAAATTTTCCAATTGCAGTCTCAGGTAAGCTGAAGGCGCATTAATTATAATAAAGGCAGCAGCGGCAAAGCATAAGCAAACAATTTTTTATAAATGTTTTACGTTTTTAAAATCTCTATTTCATGTATGTTATTGTATTGACAGCACTAATCCCTTTATTGCCAGCACAAATTCTCTCACTGTTAGCACAAATTCTCTCATAGTTGAGAATAAAAATATAAATTAGCCAAAAAGCAAAGCAACAGAATCTTTGCTTGTAGTCGCACTGCCATAAGCACCCATATATACTATTTTTTAGAGGTTGCTGTATTTGCTGCATTGCGTTTATTGTGTTCATAGCTTTATTCTTGGCTTGAATGCTTGGATGACTTTCTATGTTCGTCCCATGCGTGGTGGTGATCTTTAACATCTTCAGTCTCCTCAAATTTCCTGCAGTCTTTCAGTTTTTGTTATCTGACACGGTCTAAAAAAAAAATTCAAAAAATATTTCTCTTGTCGACGTTTTTTTTAGGAGTCTTCTGACCAAAACTTTTAGGGTAAATAATATTGCCATGAAAGACTTCTCAAATCTGTAGTTTGGCGATGACGTTAAACAGTAGGTTCTGCCACTTATGGATAAAATTACAAACATGAGTGGTGTGAGAAGCTAAATCGCAATCATGACTAAAGAATTGTAATGGCGAATTAAAATATGTTCAATGTTGCAACAGCATACTAAGGGCCATTATTACGACTTGCCGTTAAAGTTAGATTTAGTAAAAAGTAACTTTAGCTAAAGTGAACTTTAAAGTCAACTTTAACTTTTTTTTGGTTTTACAGCTTAATGATAAAATAAAATTCACTTTTTTAAAAATATGGCAATGTCGGAGTAATATCGACAACTTTTGCCAAATTAAACAAGTTTTTTTATGTTTGTTTATTTTGTTTATATTTGAAACTTCTATATTGAAAATAATATGTATGTATGGCACGTTCAAACATATACCTAACTTTAAAAGTTACCAGTAGGATGATCTTTCTTTTAGCTTAACGATCACATCTACCATATTGTCCCCTTATAATAATGAAAAACAAATTATCTGCCCGTTAAAGTCCATTCTTTAGTTAAAAGCAAGTTGTATTATAGATGAAGGGTTTCTTTTACTAATTTTGTTATTTCTGTTCATTCTCATTTCGAAAGAAATAATTTTAAAAAGTTTATATCAAATATCCAATGACTTTTAAATCGTTTTTGGTAATGTTACAATATTGTGTCTAAAGTAATCAAAAGTTTTTGTAAATAAAAATAAAACACTAAGGACACATCGTTACAACACATTTTCACATGTAGCAGCACTTTAACATGTTTTCTATAGATTTATTTTTTATTGAATATTTTAAATAAATTTATTGACTAGAAGAAGAAGCCTTTTGGCAAAGCTCTACGATCAGATTAGAAACAAATTTGCAGGAAACAAAAAGTAACCAAATAAACTCTATTACAGAAGATGTCTTTTAAAATTCTATGGTTCTTCAAAAGAACAAAAAAATTTATTATCAATTCTACATTTTATTTGCGGAACATTTAGGCGAATGAAATGAATATTTTGCCCTAAAACGGCAAAATTGGTATACAAATAATTTGTAATATTTTTTAAATTATTTGTGTTAGAAAACTGGTCATTAATAACGTACGTTTTACGTAAGATTCTAGAAGCTGTTGAATTCATTGTGGTGGTAATGGAGCAAATAGAGGGCTTAAAGTTATTTGATAATGCTTTCACACCATAATACTTCGCCCAATGAAAATTTCGCTCTAATGTGCTTGCTTGGTCGAGATCATGTCAATAACAGCAGCAGCAATCTGGACCATTTATACTACAGAGGAATATAAGATGTCTCTCTGTGTTTATCTTTCCATTTTCTCTTAAACACTTGAAGATTAAGGTTTACTTAATTTCTCCAAATGATGAAGGCTTTTTTGGGGCTCATCCTTTCTGGCGATTTTTCTACCGGAATTCATTTTCGTTGACGCTTTAAGTCATTTCTGAACATTCATTCAGAATGCCCTTTTGGATATCATTTGGTCGTTTTGCTGAGCCTATTTCCCATATTTTTTTATATAAAAATTTCAGCTTAAACGAAAGTTAATTAGAAAAATAATTCTTTGAAAGCCAAATTAATGAATGAATGAATCTTTAACGACTGCGGTCAAACGAATATCTAACTATATACAGAAATAACTTTACAAATCAACTCATTCGTATTATTAGAATGTCCTTTTGCTAATAATTGTTTTTGTTTTATTTACTAAACTTAATACAGTGTTCCCTGTATATAAGCAGCCCGGTTATAAAAATTCCACTCTTAGTAGCACTGAAACTAATGTAATTTTGATTTTTGCTTCAAAATGTGTTGAAACTTTTTCGATATATGCATTCCGCTTTTAAACATTTCCCGCTTATAAACGTGAAAAATTCGTTTATACGCATACGAATTGGGACAAATTTCTTTTAAAAATTGCTCCCGTTCAGTAGCTTCCCCGTTTGTGAGACTCTACGTTTCTGGATTTATTTTTAAGGGGATATGTTAAGTCATTGGAATAGTAACTCTCGAGCCTTACGAATATGGCAGATTTATTGGAAAGAGTAGTAAAAAATTGATCCTCGCATTGTAATTGCATAGAATGTTCCCTATGGTTTCATTTTCGAAACTTATTTCTAGAAGACGTAACCAATTGAGGCTACACAATTTCAGATAATTGATACCTCATAGAAATCCAACAAACCAGCAATTTTCGCCATTCGCAATTTGTAAAGTTTTTCTTCTGAGGTGGTGCAAGTCTCGGGCGAGTCATTGACCTGACACTCTGCCTAGTTAATGCTATGTACAATAAGACTTCTGACTTTGCCAATAAACTCTGCTGTAGATCCATCTCCTTCAGCAATTTCTACACAGTGATCTTAAAGTGACACATTAACCCAAAAAATTACAACTTTGTTCACCACACCGACCTCTTCAACAAGCCGCCATTCCATCGGACATGAAGCCAGTGTTGTCAATTAGACAAATAGAATTTTATCAGCTTGGATGACATGTGGCTATTTGCTCTCATGTGCGGGATTTCGCTACAAAGAATTTCCCCCTTATAAGCACTGTCATCTCAACCCCGGCAGTTTGCATGATGCGTTGTGTTCATTCATTCACAGTGAATTCAACTTAATACTGTAGTGAGATTTACTACACAACATACACTTCTATACGAATTAAATGAGACAGAGAAAAACTTCAATTAAACAATGTTTCATTCTCTTAATGATTCATGCTTTTATTACTGATCACTATACAGCATAGCAATAGAGTAGAGACAGTGTGTAGTAAAACAAAATCCATTCATTCATTAAATCACTCGAGTGTTCACATTTCATTTCTTTGTCATTTCAGGTTATACGAGAGAGAAGAGTGCGAAGTTGAAACCGATAATAACAATCAAATGTAAATTTCAGTTCCATTTTACGAATTTTGTTTAATGACTTCGATACAGAATGTATTTTCTTTTCTTTTTTTGAATGATTTTTTTATTTGTTTTTCTTATATATATACTATTTGGTGTGAATTATTCTTCGTTGTTTTGATTTTATATGTGATTCTGATTCGCTTAACACATATGAATGAATACGTAGAACTAAATTATATCATAGGTTATATCAATGGTGAACAAGATCACAACAATAATTCATTTCAAAGTGGATGCACAATTTTAAATTTTATATGCATTCATGCAGATCTTTAGTTATGCAAGGAATTGCCTTACATGACAGTTCGCGCTAAGCGACACCGTCGTAAATCTTCTCAAGGTGTATTAAAGTCAGATACAGTGTTGAACACCTTTCCGCAGACTATTCCTCGATAACATGCAAGCAGCTTATGTGGCTCATGATAGACTTGTGTGTCACCCTGTCTGAGATCTTTTTAATAATTGACAGGGCAACGAATTTTGACAAAGACTTGCACTATCATGCATACAGAAGCTTCGGCATTTATTTCAATGAGTATTGAAACAAAGTGGAATCAATGCCAGTTTTTTTTATTTTTTTTTTTATTTATTTATTTGCTTACAAGAACTTACAAGAACTTTAAGAATGTTATTTTTTTATAGCTCAGCAGGATATAAATAAAAATAAAATTTTTTTAAATATTTGAGGACATATGTATAGTCAATAAGTGACTTCTTAAAACTGCTCTTTCTCGAAATGTTTTTAATAGACATTGGTAAGGAGTTCCACAAATTAATTGCGTTGACGAAAAACAATCCGCTAGTATTGATGTAAGTGTATCTAGGTATAATTAGAGTTGTATATCTAGTGGATCTGCCAAATACAAGCTTCTTAAAGAGCTTCTCCTGAAAAAGACTTCTGCCAGATGAAAAGCATTTCTATCTATATATCACAATGAATAATGAACAATTGTTTGTTGTGAATTTCGATCAGGCGGTTTGATTGGACCTTACTTTTTTGAATGCCGAAATTCACTGCAATTATTACAGGAATATGATAACAGAAATCTTGTGTCCTCTACTGGACAGCATGACTCTGGATGAAATGCGGACGATAGCCTGACGGCAGGAAATGAGTGGAAACCATACCGTTTGCCGTCCATTTTATTCCATACGTTTTCGGAACATGACTTCTTGATGATCCAATAAAAAAATGCTTTTCTGCTCTTAGGTAAAGTCGCTTAAGTACAACGTAACGAGTAGTGATTCATTCTGAAGAAATTAAAAACAGCAATTCAAATTGGTGCCAACAGATTACGTAGTTGTAGTAGTCGCTGTAGTAGAAGCTGAAGAGCAAAATTTGAATTTTTGAAATTTGTCGCGCGACAAATATAGATTACAAAAACAGTTTCTATGTTTTTCATTATATTTAACATTTAACAATTTAATGTTGCTGTAGAGACATATATATACTGTGATATACGTTTATTATACAACTTTATACTATGTTCAGATATGCACTTTTATTCAGTCAATATTCATTTAATTAAGTACAATATTAAAAGTGTTCAGGCATATAATAAACGCAGTTCAGCTGCTTATTCAATATTTATTTGGCAGCTGGTAAACAAAACAGCTGATTGTTTCAACAACATTGTTTTTATTTTGTTTTGTTTTTCTTTTTGTTTGTCGTTGTTGACATTTAAGTTGTCAAATATCAATAGGAAGTGTTCGGTTAATTGTAATATGCTCACTAAACACACTTTTGACAGTGGTGCATTTAAAGTTTTACTCAATATTATATCAATTTGCGTATTTATTGCGCAATAATTAATTCGAACTTTATATGAAATATTGAGCTCGTGTTATATGAATATTTTTTTTTAGAAAATTCACATAATATTCTTATATTATTCTGTAAGTTTTTGAAAAGTTTATTTGGCAACATTATAAGTGAACTTCACTATTCTGTTTTTCATTTTTTCTGGCTATGCTACTCATTACTACTCTACTACAACTACTTTATTCTGTTCTAGGCTTCACCTAAAAAATTTTTTTCATTTTAATTTTGTAGTATATAAATTATATTTTTGTAAAATAAAATTATTTTTATAAGTTAAAAAAAAATCCAATTATTCATATAATACATGATATTTTATTAAATGATTTATTATTCCTTCGCCCGAATGTGCCCTTATACACAGACATATGGCTATTAATTCATTAGAGGATATAAATTTCAATATTAATGTTGTAATCGTTTTTATTGGATTTATTTATTATAAACTTATAAACAATTTTCTAAATTTTATTGCTTTACGAGTACGAAACGTGAAATATTATTAAAAATTTAGTGTTTTTGATATGTAACTTGAATATGGGTTTTCAGGTGGCTAACTATGCTTACTAATTCAAAATGTCATAAATGTGCTGCAGGACAATATAAAAATAAAAAAAATAAACAATGAATTATTGTATGAAATAATAATTGTATGTTAAACAAAATGCATAATAATCGAAATTATTTTTCTATACAATATAATACAGTCGAACTTCTCTATAGTGAACTTCTATACAATGAAGCTCTCCCTATTATGAATTGATTTCAAACACACAACATTTTCCGTTCCAATTTCATTGTTTTTGATCTCTTTATAATGAATTTCCATACAATGAAGTTTTTTATACAATGAAGCAATTTTGCAGGTGTAATATTTGACTCACATGCGTTTTTGTTTCCATATAATGAATTTTTCAAACAATTTTCTGTTACTCATACTAACAACTCTGTGTACCGGGAAAGATGCCACATATAATGAGGGGATTCCCAAAAGAAGAAAATAAGAACAAATAAAAGAAGAAAGCCATATCAATAACAATTTTGACATCAGTTGCCGATGTTCAGTGATCGGAAATGACGCAGCGAAGTAGCATTTCTCTTGAAAAAAATTATTAATTATTAATAATGTTGAAGAAGGATTAAAAAAAATATGTGGCTAGGCAGTTTGGAATTCTTCCCAGCACATTATCAAATATTTTAAAAAACAAGGCTGTGATTCTAAAAAATGTAGAAGACGAGCAATTGAGCACTAAACGCAAAAGGCTTCGAACCTGCCATTTTGAGGATATTGATGAAGCAATGCTCAAATGGGTAACTGCCGCACGTGGTAAGAATCTTCCTATATCTGGGTCATTAATGAAGCAAAAAGCCAAAGAGTTCGCTGATGCATTGGGACACGAAGATTTTGAAGCTAGCACAGGATGGTTAGACAAATTCAAAAAACGGCATGGTATTGTAGGAAAAACCTTATGTGGGGAAAGTGCTGACGCCAACGTAAGAGATCGGGAGGAATGGATAGTGAATGTTTTACCGAGATTGATACAAAAATATGATCAAAATGACATCTTTAATGCCGATGAGACTGGTTTGTTTTTTAAATGTTTGCCAAACAAAAAACTAACATTTAAAAATGAGAAATGCTTTGGTGGAAAACAGAGCAAAGAGAGAATAACTGTCCTAGTAGCAAGCAATATGACTGGTTTGGAGAAACTGAAACTGCTTGTTATGGGAAAGGCCAAAAATCCTAGATGTTTTAAAGGAATAAGATCTCTAGATGTAGATTATCAGTCCAACAAAAAGGCGTGGATGACAGGTGACATTTTTACGAAGTGGCTTTTAGAGCTGGTCAAAAAATTTGGTTCTCAGAAAAGGAAGGTTTTACTTTTTATTGATAATTGCACTGCGCATCCTAAGGAGGCAAAAGAAAAACTGCAAAATATTGAGCTTGTGTATTTTCCTCCGAACATGACGTCCTTACTTCAACCAATGGACCAAGGCATCATCTACAACATAAAACAACTTTACAGAAAACGAATTTTGATGAACATATTGACACAAATGGAGGAGAACGAACCTGTTTTGGCCATAGATTTGCTTTAAGCTATTCGAAATTTAAGTACAGTGTGGAATGCCTTTGTAAAACCAGAAACAATTGCGAATTGTTTCAGAAAGGCAAGATTTTCGAAAGATGGCGTGTGGACTCATTGGGATGAGGAAGCTGATTCGGCTGATTCCGTTAGCTGATTTGGCTGCTCTACAGGCTTCATTTAGGGAAGTAACGAACGTTTATGCATCATTTGAAGATTATGTCAATGTCGATATTGATGTGCGACTTCCTCTCAGCAGATTTCTGGCAAAAACTCTGAGAGTAAATAAAATTGCCATGAAAAGTTTTTCAAAACTCTGTCGTTCGGAGTCGACTTCAAACTGTAGGTCCCGCCACTCATGTATAAAATTAACATACACAACATAAGTGGTGTGAGAAACTAGGTGGTAATCCTGACTGAAGGGTTGTAATGACCAATTACGTACGTACATCTAGGGATCTTTAATATTGTTAATCCCAGATTCATCAAGTTTCTAAGGTGTAGCATTTGTCAAGGATAAATAATAATTTTTTAATTGTCATTTTGAACTAGATGTAAACATTGTCCTGTCTGCCTATTATCGGATTTGAGAGGGTCTCGCATCAGGCTAGTCAGAAGCAATCATTTAAATGTCATTGTATTTCGTACATCATGACAAGGTGCAATTGTTTTATTTAACTCTACCGATAACCGATAACCGACTTGATATTCCAAAAATTAATTGGCAGTTGTAATAGACGTGTTTCTTGTTTTGGGTCTTCCAATACGAACTTCCGAAATTTAGCAATTGTTAATGGCAATCTGGTTGAAGCTACATCTTTCGAATTAGTCGTAGTTTATTCTGTCTGTTTTTCTTAATGTCAATGGAAGAAAACTCATCTTCAAACGTGAGCCAACTAATTCGGGACAATACCAATTCACATGAGATTCAAAAACGTCTAATGCATCTCGAAAAAGTTACTGCGGATTTTAGGTTCATGGCATCATCGGTCGATCAATCTCAACGGCGAGCATAATAGGTCGATGAGCACCAACTCCTTTTAACCTAAATTATATGATTTAGACACCAACGCCATTTGGTTCCAACAGGAAGCGCTACGTGCCACACAGCTCATGCCATATTGGATATTCTGCACGAGCGATTTGAGGGTATGCTCAACGCACTCGTTGGGGATGTGAATTGGCCCTCAAGATCGTGCGATTTGACTCCATTAAATATTTCCTTGTGGAATTTTCTTAAGTGGCAGGTGCTTACGAATAAGTCGCAAACCTCGGCAGTCTTCAAGGCCAACATAACCCATGCCATTAGACAAATTCAATCTGATTTATGTGTCAGAGGCATGGAAAATTGAACAATTTGGGTGCGCTTCAGCTATAGAAGCTGGGAGAACATTTATACGATGCTGTATTTCAAACATAATGGCATCAATAGGTCTTTCAAATAAACTTTGTTTTATTCAAATTTAAAGACAAGAAGCGTTTAAGAACTTTATTTAAGAATAATTTGAGCAAACAGTTCTTTAATGTTTAGATAACTGCTTTAAACAATCACCACAGACAAAAATATTTATTTTTTATATACCAGACACAAAGCATAAAAACTTAAGCAAACAATTGAATAAAAATTCATACAAACTCTTACAAGGATGTTACACGAGAATAAAAAAATAAAAAAGTATTCCAGACATTTTGTGTAAAAGCAAAATTACAATGAAAATAAAAATAAAAATGAAACAAAACATTAAATGCTCAAGTCAAGTAACACGCCAAGACAACGTTTAACATAATGGCATTGCAAAAGACCTTCTTAAGAAAAAAAAAAAAGAAAATGTGGAAAAAGTAATACAATATTAAAGAAACACAGATCAAAAGGGGGAAAGGAAAAACGAAAAGGATAAAACGATAACATTAACAGAAATCATTTGAAACAATTATTTTGTACTCGAATGTAATACGAGGAACTAGTGTCGAATATCTCAGCATTACATGGAGAATGAGGCAACAAGATAGAGCAGAGTCAAGTGAATTACTTGTTGGTAAACATTTCTTCATCATTGTCTTTATCAGCTTTATTGAGGTTAATATTACGTACAGTCGTACCTTCTGTGTATACATCTTAGAAATTTATTTTATGCAGTGGGTATATAATAAGTGATGCTTTTGCAGCTAATGTTGTAAACGTAAACGTTAAATAGGATGAAATAGAGATAGCTAAAGATTTAAATTCGAACAAACGATAGTCCGCTGGATTCCATGATTCTCAGCGTCGAATTCGCAGAGCTTTGCTCCCCTGCTCCTAAAGTCGCATTATGCGTGACCCTCTCGGATACAGTAATAGGAACACAGGATAATGTTTGAGAATTGCGAATTGTGATCTGGCGTTCTCACTGCCGAAAGACCCAGTTGGTTGATGATGTACTACACAAATGTAAATGCAGTGAAGTTACCTAACTGAAGTAATCTCGTCCGTAGTCTAGTAGGCATTGTGTTAGCTTATTAGACGAAAAGCCAGAGTTCAAACCCCAGGTCAGACATCAAAACAAAATACAAAAAGCGGCGACTTCATCTCAGTAGATTTCTGGCAAAAACTCTGAGAGTAAATGAATTTGCCATGAAAAGTTTCTCAAAAATCTGTCGTTCGGAGTCGACATAAGCTGGTGGTCCCGCCACTCATGTATAAAATTAACACACACAACATGAATGGTATGAGAACCTAGGTCGTAATCCTGACTGAAGGGTTGTAATGACCAATTATGTATGTGTTATGAAGTGCTCTCGTTTTATCAATAAATTCAAAATTCATAAAACACATCTTGGAGTTACGTTTTCAAATTGCTTAGTTACTCCCTTGTATAAGCCAATGCCACGAAGTCCATTTTAGGGTTTTTAAGTAGAGGCCGAATAGGCTTATCAATGACAGTAGCTACACAATTCTATTGATTTTAATTATAATAATAAAACAAAAACTGTGTGAGATATAACCTCGACATTTTTTATTCGATTAAAAACCCTATTGATGCCAGTATGCCTTGAACATAACATATCTCAAAAGTTCGCCATGGTCTCTCTGGGTGGAGAGCATCGGAAACGTCTTATTTCCTTAACTCTGGGGCATAAAGCAGACTGAATTCGACCCAAGGTATGTTTTATGTTGACTTTGCTGATCGCTGTAGTTTGTGGAGTATTCGGCTTAAGAAAATACCGAATGAAAAAGTCTAAGCGGTTCAAATCTCACGACATCGATGGTTAAGAACATGATCTCACATCGCTGGTGCAAAATATTTAATGTGCCATAAAGTGTGTTACACTTAGTTCAAACCACATTTCGTTTTTGTTATCCAGATCATACAATTCAGGACTAAAGGAATTGGTAATCACGGACCTATGTTCCCCTTTGACTCTGGCAAATGTCGTTCTCAAAGAAATATGAACCGATGACACCGACGGCCAAAAATTTTTGTCAAACAGTGACTTTTTCGGAATGCATTGGACTCTGTTTTATCTCATGAGGATCTGTATTCATATATCCATTAATCGATTTTTCTGTGATAATTTGGTTCAGTGGCCAACTGCTCCCGAACCCATTCAGCGAACCCACGTCATTACCTATAGTTGTTTACCTTCAGTTTCTGTGTCATTTGAATGACTGCAGGCCGATTTTACGACCTAGTATTCGACAAATTATGGTCTGCGAAAGTGCGAGTGCTTGTAAGCGATGCGAAATCAACTGCCTTGGATGCTACTGTATACCCTCACGGACGCCAGACGTGTTTTCAGCAGATTTTGGTTTTCGTCTATAAACGGATATATGATTGTTTATTGAACCAGTGAACCCCAATTTGTTCACAGTGGATTCAATTATTCTACCTCTAGGACGATTATTTGAATAAATGACAACTAATTTGACACATGAGAAGCTAGGTCGCAGTCCTGGCAGATGGGTTGTAATAACCAATTTTGTGTGGATGTATGTAATTTGACAGATGGAGGTAGTCCCTTTTGCAAGATCCTATTGTTTGAGTTTCAGTATTGTAGCTACTTCAAGGGAATGTGTTAAAGGCAAATAAAGATACTAGTTCCCAAGAAATTTCTATTTGTACATTATTACTGCAATGTATGAATAGGTCTCATACCTAATATCATAAAAAAAATAATATTGGTGATGGTTCTGCGTCCGATCATCAACGACATAGACGTATTAACATCCAGCGGCTGCGCTGGCTCGGCCAAATGGAGGAGGATGCTCTGGCGAGACGGGCATTTGATGCGTAGATCTGCGGAAGTCAGCGACGAGGACGACCTTGTTTGTGTTGGAAGGATCAAATGGAGGAAGCCGTGTCATCGATTGTTGTGGCCAACTAGCGTAGGCGCACAAGAAGCAGGGGCGCCTGAAAGAATGTATTACGGCAGGCCGAAATCTGTTAATCAGGTTGTTAATGGCCAATTCAGTAAGTAAGTATTGGTTAACTGTGGACATTTTTGAGGTTATAGACTAAAAATTGATAAATTTGTTTGGGTCTGATGGAAAATCATTTGTTCGTAGTACAAAACACTAAGCCTATGACCAATAAGACTATGATGGCTCATATTAAGATCTGCTTTAAAGCAATTGTTTTTATAATTTTTACCAACACTGTAGGTTAAGTTGATATGCCAAAGAAAACAAGTCTGTTTTTTATCACTAATTTAGTTTAGTTTTTCAACTTCGTACGAGTGAACTGGTCTATTTTGTTATGAATTTTGTTCAACATTTTCTAATTAATTTTCTGCTACATTTCTTGTTCTCTAAGGGATTCAGCAATTTTTGGTAAATATTGCAATTCTTTTTAGAAACTTTAAACATTTGCAAAAGTTTACATTTACACTTTTCGAAAGAATTATTCCATTGCGAATTTTTCGTAATTAACTCCAGAATAAGTTTTCTTTTTTAAGTTTCCTCCCATTCCGCAAAAGTCAGATGAGACAACTTTCAACAGAAAAAGGGAAGAAAGTAAAATAAAATATTTATCCAGTAGATTGCAATTTGTTACACTGATGTTGTTGTGATTGCTACAGGCATTATGTTGCTAAATGCTTGCTGTAGTGTAAAGTTTTTTATTGCAAATTGTAATGTAAGGGATTTTGCCGTTGGCCATTTTGTAAATTGTGAATGACAGTGTCATACACTGAGCTTATCATCAGCACCATTACTATCTCTATTTAAAGTTGAGTTAATTTGTCTGCAATTAAAATAAATAAGGAATGCACAAAGCTAGAGAAATTCAAAGGCAAGAAAATAAAAAAATGATGGAATCAACTCCGAAAAAGATTAAAAACAAAAATAAAAACATGTTTTAAACTGCATTACACTAAAAATAAATTCTCCAGTAAAGTAATGGGAATAGTAAACAAAAATGATTGTCTTCTGAAGTCTGCTGAATATGGTAGTAGTTCTCAGCCTAATGCTTTGATTGTATCCCGAACCGGTTTTGCTTTGTGTGCAGGTGCATTGTCATAATAATAAACGCAATAGACGCAACATACGTAGCAAGCGCAACAATTTTGCAATTGCAGCCTCAGGTTAGCTGCATGACCATTGGTGTTATTAAAACGTATTTACGTGTTATATTTTATACCTCAAACATACATAATTGGCCATTACAACCCTTCAGTCTGGATTATAACCTAGCTTCTCACACCAATCATATTGTGTGTGTTAATTTTATACATGAGTGGCGGGACCTACAGTTTAAAGTCGACTCCGAACGACATATTTTTGAGTAACTTTTCATGGCAATTTTATTTACCCTCAGAGTTTTTGTCAGAAATCTGCTGAGAGGAAGTCGAAGAAATATTTTTTTATATTTCGTTTTGATGTCTGACTTGGGGTTTGAACAGTGGCCGTACGTCTATTAAGAAAACACAATGCCTACTAGACTAAAACGTTTTTAAAATCTCTATTTTAAAAATGTCATTGTACGGACAGCCCTAGTCCTATATTGCCAGCACATATCGTCTCACTGTTAGCAGCAATACCCTTATTGTTGCGAATAAAAAAATAAATGCGAGACAGCAGCATCGTCACTCTTTGTCGTGTTGCCTTTAAAATAATTATTTTCATATGCACCCTTGTATTCTATTTTTGAAAGATTACTCTACCGCGTCTCGAGGTCCACTCTTCGTATTTCGATCAATACATACATACATAAATAATTGGCCATTACAACCCTTCAGTCAGGATTACGGCCTACCTTCTCACATCACTCATGTTGTGTGTGTTGATTTTATACATGAGTGGCGGGACCTACAGTTTAAAGTCGACTCCGAACGACATATTTTTGAGTAACTTTTCGTGGCAATTTTATTTACCCTCAGAGTTTTTGTCAGAAATCTGCTGAGAGGAAGTCGAAGAAATATTTTTTTATATTTCGTTTTGATGTCTGACTTGGGGTTTGAACAGTGGCCGTACGTCTATTAAGAAAACACAATGCCTACTAGACTAAAACGTTTTTAAAATCTCTATTTTAAAAATGTCATTGTATGGACAGCCCTAGTCCTATATTGCCAGCACATATCGTCTCACTGTTAGCAGCAATTCCCTTATTGTTGCGAATAAAAAAATAAATGCGAGACAGCAGCATCGCCACTCTTTGTCGTGTTGCCTTTAAAATAATTATTTTCATATGCACCTTTGTATTCTATTTTTGAAAGATTACTCTACCGCGTCTCGAGGTCCACTCTTCGTATTTCGATCAATACATACATACATAAATAATTGGCCATTACAACCCTTCAGTCAGGATTACGGCCTACCTTCTCACATCACTCATGTTGTGTGTGTTGATTTTATACATGAGTGATGGGACCTACAGTTTAAAGTCGACTCCGAACGACAGATTTTTAAGAAACTTTTCATGGCATCTCCGATGAAACGCATTTCCACCTGAATGGCTTAGTATTTGAAGCTCAGATCGCTTAGTATTTGAAGCTCAGATATCTCCCATATCATCCTTGACAAACAAATGTACTTTTGTTATTGCCAAAAGAAATTTTCTTAGAAATTTAATTTTCAGCCACATTGATCTTTCTGATTCTGGTTTGCAAGTTGAAGTTGTGGTGAATGATTCTGTTAAACTTAAAATTCGAAATTTTTTTTCTTATTAAATTTTTAACATCCGCCCTATTGTGTTCAAACTATATTATGCATATTCAAACATGATATAATATCCACATTATATAAACATGTTGTGTAAATGTCATCTGCGTTGTCAATAATCCAAGCTTAGATACTTCTGATATTAAACATCTCCTTATACATGTATTGCAGCATTGTTGTCCTACATGTATAAAGTTGACAGTGTTTATCAACAATGTTGCCTATGTCTACTTTGCAGGCATGGATGTTTGTATTGATGTAGAAATTAATTAAAATCAATTTAGTTGATATTTTAATTTTAACTACATATTGTTTAAAAACAAAGAAATCCAATTGCATTTCGAATATTTATGATTGTTGTCCACATATAATATTAGGGCAATGCAATGTTATACATGTTTTTTTTTATTAATATTTGGTCGGTCAATTAGTAATGTAGTCACTGACTGATCGTATATTTAGCATGTAAAATTCCAACAGCTTTCGTTCTATCCAATTAGAATATTCTCAGAAATTTACATAGGCTTCAACCATATGTGTTCTCTTTCTTTGCAGCTTCAAGCGATAACTAGTCGCAACCAAACCATACAAATCGTAAGAAATTATAAAAATGTTCAAAATATAAAAAAGTGTATTTAAGTTATCTTCTTTTTAAATCAAGTGAAAAACCGTTAAACCATAAAATTTTAGTGCTTTCGTCTTTGGTTACTTTATTGAAGTTTAAGTAAAGAACTTAGAACTAAAGGACTAAATTGCGAGAAATTGCACCCTAGTTCGATCCTTTATCAACAGATATATACCTAGTTTGTATATCTAATTAAACTACAGTGACCTCTTTTATATATACATTACAAAGTCAAAGAAGATATTTGTAAGTTGTTGGCCATTAGACGTATTGTGGACCTTTTTTTTAATCGATTGTCACCCGGAGTGAAATCAGCCACTGCGGTATTCCAGCAAATAATGTTTCGTTTGGTCGATGATTTGGTAAGTATCTCGGCGTACGATATAATATCGTGTGTACATTACCGTTGCTAAGATAACTCCATTAGATCGAGAAAGATGCACTTGCCTTCATATTAGCCATTAATAAGTTTCATAAGTATGTTCTTGTTCGGCAGACTAATCATAAGCAATTGGTGTTAATTTTTGGATCCAAAAAGCGAATTCCGGTCTATACAGCAAACAGGTTGTATAGATTGACTCTTAATCTCAAAATGTAGGATTTTAACAGAAGAGTATATATAAACAGCGATGTTCAATTATATATAGCTACGAAAGTGGAAACGGTGTACATCGTTTAACATTAAAATGAGCAAAAGGTACACAAACAAATACAACGAACTTGTTACAAGTAAACCAACAACATCGGTATGAAAGAAAAGTGGATAGACAAGTAAAGGAGAACGCAACAACAAGCAATGTGAAAAAAAAACACAAACAGCAATGAAGTCGCTATAGAGTTCTCCAGAAGGCGATATACCGAACCTTAGACTTCAAGAACGTTCACCAGTCTGATTACGTGGGCACATAAAAAGGCAAGACAAAGCATTCAACGAGGAGTAAGAAGTAAGTCAATCTTGTGTGAAGATGCTTTGGTTTGAAGGTCGCCGTTGAAAAGTCTTCGTTTTAAGCAAAGAAGAATAGCGAACAAGCAATTATTGTTGAATTCGTCAAGTTGTAAACTGTGGCACATACAAGCAGCGTTAACAATAAAGAGTTTAGAAACTAAACACATATTCATATTTTAAACGTTTTTAAAAAGGTTAAAACGTAACAATATATACGATATACTCTCCCGTTTTAATCAAACAACACGTTAAGCCGGACGAAGAATTTTTCATCGTGGCTTTTTAAAACGAAAACAACATTAATGGCGTTCAAGATGACGTACTCAGCAAGTTGCCATTCACTAACAATCCAAAAAGATTCAAGCAGTCGTACATCTTGCGCAGTGGAACTGACAGATTCAATGAAGGCAATAGTTAGGCCTTATGTATTACGAGAAGAGAAAAAAAAATCAAAAATTAATAATGAAACTGACATAACGCTATGAAATAATAGGAAAAAAGGCATGTAAGATATAAGCACGTAAAATATAAAAATTTATCACTGATTACCAAATTTTTTCATTGCATTATTGTTCGATTGCCAATATTGAAACTCGTTACAGATTTACGAATATTTAAATACCTATTTTAAAGTATTTGCGGTTTAAATCACACTAACTTGACTGTGGGTCACATATAAATTTTGTTCACATAAATTATTTCAAATATTGTTCTATTTCATGCGAAAGTTTTATTTGGATGTCAATAATTCATACATGCTTGAATAAAATAGTATTTGACAGCAAATCAATAAAAAACGGAAGCAACGTTTGATTAATTTCTAAATCCGTAAGTAAAATGGAAATTCAATAGAATTTTCTGTAATCGAATTCATGTCTGAAAATATGTATATTCTGTAACTCTTAAACATTCATGTCTTCAGCAAGTAGGTGTGACAGTTTCGAAATTTTTAATTTATTTATTTTGATTGATTTTGGGGTTACCAAAAGCATACATTTCTTAATCATTTACCAATCCATATGACATCCAAGAGTGACATCCAATGTATTCTGAAAAAGTGTGGGCCACATTTCTTTGAGACCGACATTCATTTGTCTATAGACAGAAAATTAAAGTCTCAAGTATTTCTCTTTGTGCTCTCATAAGCTGCCTAATGCTAGTGATGAAAATTTTAATGCTAGAAGTCCTAACAGTGGTTAACTCTCCAAAGCAATTGAGGGAGCAAGAATCTTAAATCCCTGTTTCCCCAAATTACCTCAAATTATTCAGAAAGAAGCGAGACACTGACTCACATACTAGTACTTGCTTGTTAAAAGTCTATGGCAGCATGGAAATGGAATGTAATCTTTCGTTCCGCGTTCCCTTATTAGCTCATTTGCAGTCTGATTACCCCTCTCCACAATTCCTCGGGATACAACACAGTACATGTCCAGAAACCTAATCATATTTCTGCATCCGACTATATGTGTAGAGTCTGACATGAGGCAAGCATGTGTTTCATCCGCACTGCATCTACTTGTCTTCGATCAGATTTGAATCTGAGGACAAATGAGGGGCATTTAATACATTGGTATTGTTATATTTAAACCATTTCTTAGTGCGCTCTGCAGTGTTTTAGCTCCTGGAAGATGTAGAAATTTTGAACGATTACAACACATCCTAAGTGCCTCGTAGATATAGTCATACTAACACCATACAGTGGAGTTACTTATCAGCAATTTTCTCATTTCAAATCTCTAACTCATCAAATCTCTAACTGTTGCATTGGTTTCCTTAGTATTTTTCGTGTTAGTATACGTTAATAAAACTATTCATTATTTTTAAAGCCGTAAAAATTATATCCTTGACGCTGTTCTCTATTGTTCTACTTTTATCACCATCATTTAAAGCCCACATTTGCAGGATGACTATCTACCACATAAATATTCTAAAAATTCTATAATTTTCTAAAAAGGAATTCTAATGTTGTCATTACTTACGTTCATCAAGTTCGACTGATACTGAAAAGCAACAAATATACAGTGATGTAAAAAATAATAAGGACACCAATGTCATACACAGAGTAAGTAAAATTGAAAAATTTCTTATAAAAAACTGCACTTATTCTCAACTTACATTACCTTCAAATAAGAATGTTGTTATGAAAATGGAAACGATGTACAACTGTTTAACATTAAAACGATAAACAAAAGCTGCACAAAAAAATATGAAGAACTTGTTACAAGTAAACCAATAACATCAGTGTGAATGAAAAGGTGATAGACAAGTAAGCGAAAATGCAACAGCAAGCAACGTGAACAAAATACACAAACAACAAGTAGTCGCAATACAGTTTCCGAGAAGCCGAAATCACAAATGTTCGATTTCAAGAACACTCATCAGACTGATTACGTGAACATATAAAAAGGCAAGACAAAGCAGGCAACGAATAGTAAGAATTCAATCAATCTTGTGTGAAGACGCGTTGCGTGTGAAGAAAACAGTCGTGGATTAAAGATCGTCGTTGAAAAGATCTGCCCAACTTTTGTTAGTAAAGCTAATTATTGTTGGATTCATCAAGTTGTAAATAGTGGCACACAAAATTATGCGAACAATAAAGAGTTTAATTGAATCTCAACACAAATTTATTTTATTTTGTTTGCAATCAACGAACTCATATTTTAAACGTTTTTAAAAAGGTAAAAACGTAACAATATTATCGCTGCCATGCTTTATCTTGCTAAGAGTGCATCTACACATTAATTTATTTAATTCAGTTCGATGATTTTAGAGTGTAAGGAGACCTATAAATACATTGTACAATTCTTACTTTACTTTCAAGTCGGTAAATACAGTTGTTTGATTATGTAGTAATTCTCCGAAATTTCATGTTACATTATGACGAATAAAAGTATTTCACTGCGGTTTCTGAAGCTCTCTTCCTCTATTTGCTGATCAAGAGATGCAATACATCAAGTTTGTGTATCTTTGGCAACAATTTATTGGCTTATGAAGTGTAACAGAACAAACGAGCATTTCTCCTTCATGGCTCACGTTACACACACACATTTTTCATTGTAAACTATAATAGAAAACATCACCCTACCTTAAAAACAAATTCGACTCGTTTAAACGCTTCATTAGCAATTGTCTAGGTATTATTATTATTACAAAAACAAACTTGCAGCATGAAAATTGAAATAGAAATTCTATTTGCAAAAACGATAGGATGCAAGGAAATCAGAAAGAAAAAAGCAGCAGCATAAATTATACACAATAAAACAGAAAACTAAGTAATGCTGTGCAGCTGCCATAAATTAAGTTTTCATATTAAAATTCTGAGATTACCCCGTGTAGGAGAGAGAACGACTGACAGAAAGAGGGAGAGAGGGAGAGTGTGTGTAATGGGCAACTTGGAATTGAAAAGCAATTTCAGTTGTTAAAATTTAGCAAAAATAAAAAAACAAGCCAAGCAAAACTAAACCAAAAAAAAAAAGTAAAAAAAAGAAAAAGTGGCAGCTGTAAAGCTATAGCTGATACACTTATTCTCTACTCCTCCTGCATTACAAACACACTCTTCTTTCAATGTATGTTTTGAAGATTTATTTTGTTCTACTTGCATTTACTATTTCGAGAAACATCTTAGTCTTGCCGCTTAACTCGTCTTACCGCACCTAAGTTTTCATCATCAGCATCCAATGCAATCTGTATGCATCTGCATTTATGGTTGTTGTAGTCATTTTTTATTTAATGTTTTGTGGTGCATCTTTTCAATAGATGTCAATTTTCTTCTGTGTTTTTCTGCCTCCTCTTTTGTTTTTTGTTTGTCTGTGCAAATAAATATTATTCTACTCGTGCATTTCCGTTTAATAAAACCTTTGTGGATCTAATGTTAAATGTGCGGTAAAATGCATGCTAATTAGAAAGAATTTGAATGATCCAGACACGTCTTGATGCTACAGCGACAAACAGGATGCAGTTTGCTATGTTTCGTTTCTTTTTTTTGTGCTTCCATTTGAATTTCTTCATGGTACGGCAAGGTTAAATGAAAGGGGTTTCTAGCAAAACTAAATAGAAATGTTATGTTCTGTGTTTGATTTAAAATTGAAATAAAATTATTCTTAATGGCTCTGCTCTACGCCAACAATACCGGAAATTTTTCTATTCTAACATTTTGTCATCAACAAAACAAAGTTTTGTGGTAAAATCGAGTTGCTCTTAATGTTTCCCTACCAGCATTTCAATATAAATATCGAAAGCACCGCCAAACCACTGTTAACCTAATTTAAAACAAAGGACTTAGGCAACAAAATTTTTTTTTTATTAGAAACTTTCCATAGCCGCCTCATTTAAAACAAAAGACTTAAGCAACAAACTTTATTATTATGTTTTTTTTTTGTAAAAAAAAACTTTTCCTTGTCGCCTGTACCATCTACTAATCGTTTGCATTGTGCATTTGTTTTTCTATTTCGAATTTTTGCAAGGTGCCGAACGTAAGATACGTGATGAGGAGCGTCGCGCTACTAAACGTAAAAAACGGGACGTAAAAAATTTGATGAATTATATCATCCGGTTACAGATCCATCCACGATATATGAAAAATATTTCTTCGGCGATCGCCAGATTTCTGTCGAAGACTCTGAGAATAAATTAAATTCGCACGAAAAAGTTTGTCAAAAATCTGTCGTTCGGAGTCGACTTTAAATTGTAAGTCTCGCCACTCTTTTTTAAAATTAACACACACAACAAAGGTGGTGTGAGAATCTAGGTCGTCATCCTGACTGAAGAGTTGTAACGGCCAATTATGTATGTATTTGGTTTCATTTACTATTCGATTTTGTGTCGTTTTAAGATTAAGATGTTCACTGTTAGTTTATTTAGTTTCTTTGTGTGTCTACATTTCTTCAAAGTACTGGTGATATTAACCTGGTATTTTGTAATTTTGCTGTCAATTGAAAATATAAAATTACAACGTATGACGGATTCCATGTAATTCGACTTTATTAAAGACTCGTTCGAATTTGAACTAAGGGCAGTCTCCAAATAAGATCGTGCAAATTGTGTCGAATTTAATGTACGTAACACCCAACATTATTTACTGAATTTTAAATGCGATGTTTCTAATATGCGATCTGTAGATATGTGTGAAATTTTTGATGTTCTGTGAGTGAAAACTCAAAGCAATATATGCTGGCACTAACATATTGTTTGTTACACATTATAAGTCTGCAAGAAAAACTTCATGTGATCTACTTACCAGAGACCAGTAATGGATAATTAAAAAAAAATGAGCAGAATCGAATCATACCCATAATTTCTGATACTTATACGTATTCATACTTATTTTAATATTATACTCATACTACTCATATTCAAACATGATGAGTACATGTTCATACTTAACAACACGTATGATGTTGTTGATTTCGACTCTCCATGACTCAACATTTACAAGAATCGCAAAATAAGTAAGATTCGCGTACTAACACTAAAATACTCACTAAATGGTTGTGTGTTTGCTCTGCTTGCTGTCTTTGTCTTTTTTGCTTATGTGGCTTTTTTCTATTTTTGTAAATGCAACAACAACTAAGACTGTAAATTTTGATGAATGATTTGAGTCACTCTATTATAAGTATTTTTCTAAAGTTATGAATCTAAATGAGTAGGCTTATGAACCAAACATATTTCGAATGGTATGAGTTTGATGACAACTCATACCATTCTCAATGCATACTCAATGCAATCTGTACTTATAAATCAACGTTGTAGTGAGTACGAATTAATCAGAATAGTTAAATTTCAATATTGTTGAGACACTTATATTCAAAATTTCATGAGTGCTTATAAGTAGTGAAAAAAAGATTCATTGATGATCTCTGCTGCTTACCATTTATAACACTTATGTTGGACCGAAAATCGAATACGGTCCTAATATGTAAGGGCCGAAGCATAAAGTTTGTTTTGAGGATATTCAAACAGGTAGAGTAGCAGGAAATAAGCTCATGGTAGTGGATTCATCTCTATTAATTCAATGAAACATTGACGCAATGTTGTTTGGGATGCATTATACTATCACTATTGCAGCGGATTGTGGTCTAGTCAAGCGTGGATTTTTGCGAACTGAATTTGTCACGATGGAAAAGTTAAATACCAATATTCAAGAATAGCAATATCGATTTGCCGTGATTTTTATTTTTTTATTAACAATTAAAATACAAAAAAGAAAATTATTAATGAGAAAAATGGCATGAAGAAAAGAGAAGGGAAAAAATGTCAACATTTATCATCTAATTTGGTATAAAAATATTAACTGTTTATTGTAAATTATTTGTATTTTAAAATGATATCTTCAATATTATACACGGTTTTTATTTTTGATTTGTTTAAATTTTTCTGGGTCTTATTAACATTTGAACAGACTTCAATGAATATTTGTCACCATGAAATGTATTCCAATTAATGCCATGATTGCTTAAGGCATCAACATAAAATTTTGTTGGATGTTGATAGTATTTGCCATTTAAATTGCTAAAATATAAAAACATTAAAAACAATATTAATAAAAAGTAAGTAAATTAAATATTTTTTTACAACAAACCTTTCAAAACAGTTTCTATACCACCAGGCTGCATTAAAACCTTTGGCACAATTTGCAATGGAGCCATCATTATCACGGTCTCTTGTGCTAAAGCCATAACCCACATGCTGACTAAATGAGTCACCTGCATTGCCAATATATGATCCTACTTTAATTAATTTATAATTTTCAGTTTCATTTCCCACTTGAAATTCATCATACTTGGCATACTTCAGGACATCATCGAAATCTTGCAATTGTATCAGTAATTCTACAGGCTTCAGAGCCGTAGTTAGAGCATGCAATTTTTCAAGTCCTATAAAGAATTCGCCATCCATATTGCCAAAACCAGATTTATACTCCGACCAATCGCGATAAAAGTTCACCGAACCATCGATGCCACCACCGTCTACACTGTTGTTACACGCGACCATAAATGGTGCCGGTCCATACAGATGATTCTTAATAAGACACTTATTATCTGCACAATAATTTGCAACGAAATCTGCACAACTTGTGGGGTATGATTGATTGGTGCTTAAAGTAATTAAAGAAAAGTATGAAATGAAGGTAAAGAGTTTGGGAGTATTTCTTAAAAAAAAAATTGAATAATTTTTAAAGAATTTTTGCCTTGACTGCAATTGACGTCAAATTTTTTTCTAGTTTAATATCAGTAAATAATTTATTATTATTAGACGTGATATCCGGTTCAAACTCTAGGTCAGACATCCCGATCAAAGCGAAATATGAAAAATTTATTTTCATGCAAAAACTCTGAGAGTAAATAAAATTGGCATGGAAAAGTTTTTCAAAAAATTTGTCCTTCGGAGTCGACTTTAAACTGTAGATTATGCTACTTATGGATATAATTAACATAGTAAGTGATGTGAGAGGCACAAATGAGTATATGTTTGTACTCGGAGCAATTTTAATTGCATAAAAATAAAAGTGTTAAAGCAATTCAAAAATTTTTTTCGTTTTTAATTTAGTATTTAGTACTTAACAAAATTTCAGAACTCAAATGATCAAATTCTAAGAAAAAACAATAAGGAGGAAAATAACTCGGATGTACTCAATTTTGCACCATTCAAACTTTTAGGGAATACGAGTATTTTTAGTATATAGTCCAAAAACCCTTGTTATGTAAAACCTCATTTACGCGACTTGGCATGCTCTTCACCAATTTCTCTATAATTTTTTTCGGTATATTTGTCCATTCCTGATGAATCCGATGTCATCCAAATTGGTTGGGGCTGATCAGTACTGTCCCAACCGTCTCTTCGCGATTAACCACAAATTCTCAATCGGATTGAGGTCGGGACTGTGTGCTGGCCACTGCTCACTAAGCCATTCTTTAACGATTTTTAAGGCGTGTTTGGGTTTACCATCCACCTGGAAATGTACTCCTTGCGTAGGATAGGCGCTCTTGTCAACAAAATCGGGAAGATGGCTCTACAAAATTCTAAAATAACCTCCTTTTTTCATAATGTTATTTATTCTTTGCAGTGGTTCGAGGTGCCACCATGTAAAGCAACCCCATACCATGACATTTCCTCCACCGTGTTTCACCGTTTCTTTAACATGGTATCTTTCAATTCTTTCCTCATGGCGGCGCCAGCAATATTGCTCACCATTGGACTGAAAGCGGTTGAATTTTGATTCGTCTGTCCAGATCACATGTTTCCAGTCATCCACTGTCCAATTTCTGTGTTCTCTGGCAAACTTTAACAGTGATTTTACATTTTTAGCTAAAAGTGCATGTTTTTTTCTTTTTGACTGCTGTGGTATAGCCAATATCTTTAAGAGCTCTACTTGCTGTCCATCCACTAACGGTTTTCTCGATGGCCAAAAAGCTCCTATGGGTGGTAAAAATTTATTCCTTTTCATTTTTGTTAGCATTAGACGAGCATCTGCATTAATTAGTAGTTTTTACCACCTCTGTCTTGAAGCTCGGGAACTACAGACCGTTTTTGGACTCTGATGACTACTGACTGACTAACTCCAAGTTGTTTACAAATTTCCTGGGTAGAATAGCACTTCCAGTCAAAGCTACAATACTATCTTCAGTTGATTTGTAGAGTTTCTTAATTTTTTAATAGAAATTGATTTTTGTTCGATAAGTTGCAAAAAATATTCGCTCAACGAGATTAAGTAACTAATATTAAACTAATATTTTGTTATAAAAGTCAAAGTAGTGCAAAAACATGAAAAAATAACTATAGTTTTTGATTTTTTGTTTGTTTTTTGCTTTGTTTTTTTTTTCTGTTTAAAATTTTATAATATTTTGTTAATTACTAAATGCTAAATAAATGACAAAAAACTTTTGAAGTTTTCTTTATTACTTTTAGTTTTATTCAATAAAAAGCATCCAAAATACAAACATGTACTCATTTGTGCACCTCACTGTATGTATATAATTAATTTATAGTAATATTAAGCGCAAACAAAAAAAAATAAGCGTCCATAAGAAGTTCTTTTCTTTGCGTATTTTGTTTTATTTTACGAAATCAAACAATTTTTTGGGAGATTTATTTTCTTTTCTTAACCATAAAAATATGAAAAATAGAACTTTTTTGATACTTACGAAGTTAGATTGTGTTTCGCGACCTTCTGAGGTATTTCAGTGGCATCTAAAAAATGAAAATAAATTTTTAAAACAAATCGAAAAATAATATTTTTTTAAATAAACCTTACTTAAGTGTTGTTGCATATCTTGACAAAATTTCAATTGATCGATTTTTAGTATTGAATTGTTTTCAGTAGCATTTAGATTCTCATCTATTTTCTTTAGGGAGACTGTATTATTGGATACTGCTTTTTTCACGGTCTTGTCATGATCCTCCATTATAAAAATTTTTTCTTTTTTAAGTTGTTTGGTATCATTTTGATTACTTAGAATTTGATTCAACATTTTATCATGCTTTTCCAACTTGTCTTTAATTTGAATCATGATTACGATTTCATCATCGACTACTGGTGTAAGTTCTATGGCTCGTGACTGGGTTTCATGTGTTATGATCTCCTTTAAGTTTTCGGTATTGATTTTATTCATCTCCAACAATTTGTCTTGAACTCCATCAATTTTCAATGATAAATCATTAATTTTTCTCATCACATTGTTAAACAATTCTTTTTGTTGCCTCAGTTGATTTTCATGATTGATTTCCGTTTGTAGTTTCATTCGTTCCAGTTTTAATTCGAAGCGTGTGTAATCACACGAATAAATCTCTTCAGATATGTCATCATTAACGGACTGTATTAAAGAAGAAAACAATTTTAAAATATTAAAAACATAGAAAATATGTATGTATGTACATACATATGTTTTACACACGGCAAAATGCAGTTTATTTGAAATACACAAGAAATAGAGGAACGTTACTCCGTATTTCATCTTTTTAATGAATACATTGTATTGATGTGATTCGTCAGCTTACGTTGGCTTTTATAAGATTCTGCGGACACAGCTATCAGATGCAAAAATACAGCTAAAAATAAACTCCTGATATCATTAGTAGTTTGTTTTCATTGGACATTACGTGTGTTCTTTTAACAGCGATAACAAAAGTATGCATACAGTTGGCACATAAAGTAAACACTCACTAAGCAGTTATACTTGTATAATTACACTTATTGAACGTTATAATAATTTTAAAGCTTATAGTTCTTTAACAAAATATTTAGATTTAAACATTTATTTCTTAAAACCAAATATTATGGGAACACACACGCGTGGTTGGTAGAAATTGTGGGAAGCAACGGATCCTGAAAGAAACCTACAGAATTTTATTTTACTTACAGACGTTGTAACTTTTTTTTTACTTAATCTGCTAAACCTGCAATAATTCCAAAAGCGGTTAGTCTCAAACAATTTCTGATACTCATAAAGGAGGGAGGCAGAAAAATTTTTCAGTCAAAAATATCATATCAAAGCAAAGATATCATACGATTATTGTATGTAATAAACAAAAAAGAATTATGTCAGGCATCACCAAAACATTTCATCAGATTTTGAGAATAGGTACGCTTTTACGAGTGGGAGTGATAGCAATATGGCATCCCTGAGCGATACGAAATTTGGTGGAAGCCATACAACGAATTTTGTTTCTCAAATATATCGCGAAATTTGCTACAATACCGTACAATTCTATGCATTAATAGCGTGAACGAAGATGCTACGCACAAATGAACATACTTATTTGATAACTTTTCATATTTGATAACAAAGTAGTACGCTAGTAGTAAGCTTTCTGGAGAGTTTTATTTTCAAAACCGGTGCCTAAAACAAACATATTACAAACCGCATAAAAACTGCATTACAAATTACAAATAATCCATTTCAAGCCCAGCTTATAATTAAACTTTGCGTTTTCATATCAAATCTGTAATCTGTATGCATACATTGCAAGTATATATTAGCTGTTGATTGCAAAGAAAATTAGAAAAATCTGTAGTTTCTAAATGCCGAGAGATAATCAGACTGTCTGATTACATTTAGAGGAAGCTGATTAAAGTTATGATCGAGGTGCTTATTGGCGCTAGCAATCATAGCACAATTTTTAGTTGAGAGAGTTTCCCTAATATATTCAAGACAGTAAGACTCTTGCAAAGACTGCTACAAATGAGAATAAAGCCGAAAACCACAAAACATCAATTCGTCATCGCTTTCAAAAACTTCAAATATGACCAACGTACAAAATACAGCTTAGTTAGATGCTCAGACCAGCAGAGCATGGAAATTAGCGGCAATTTGTTCAAAGGTTAATGGAACAAAATGCAGTCAATGCCAATTTCTCAAAAAAGCCTTCCTTCTCCGATGAAGCACATTTCCATATGAATAGCTTAGTAAAAACACAAAATTTTTGAATTTGGGCCTCAGAAGTTCCTTATGCAATCCATGTGAATAAAAAGCACTCAAAACGAAATTGCTGTCACTGTGAAAGGCATTCTTCTGGCATAAACTCTGAGAGTAACTAAAATAGTAATGAGAAGTTTCTTAGAAATCTATCGTTCAGAATCGACGCAAAATTGTAGGTCCCGCCACTCGTAGATAAAAGTAAAACACAGATCATGGGTGCCGTGGGAAGTTGGGTTGTAACACTGACTAAAGGGTTGTAATGAAAAACTAAGCACGTGAAAGACATTCGTTACTGGAATACGATAACCGAGTTCTTATGATCCCAACTAACAGTGGATCCCGACGACATACGGTTTCACCACCTATCACACCTCGAATGTACAATCGATTAATTGCAGCAATTCTGGTGTTAACTGATTTAACACTTTAATTCTTTATGTCGAGTATACTTGTCTTGAAGAACAAAATGGCATTCGTATTACACTATGTGACAAAATACAAAAAATTAATACATCCAAGTAACTACCTAGTTTAGGTTATTCAGTTAGTTGAGTAGAAGTCAAAAACACTTTTTATATTTTTCTCGAACTCTCAAAACCTGTTTTATTTAACAAAAACTGTTGATTACCCAAATATGTTTGAACCTATTATAAAAATCCAAAGTTTTTTAGAAAGGGGAGAGATTAGCCTTCAAAACGGTCTACATAAACATTTTGTTCAAACTTATATGTTATCAGTTTTGATGGGTAAACTTGGGAAAAATAATTTTTTTCTTATATTTTCAAGCTTAGCCATCCTTTATTACAAAATTTAATTAAAAAATATGAAATAAGTCAAGATATTCTGAAAGTGCATTATCTTCGTTTGATAAAATTGAACAAAAACTACCGTAGTTATTATTTAAGAATTAGTGGCCTATCATCATAGCACATGTTACGATTTTTTTGAAATTTTAACAGTAGCTTCCTGTATGTCTGGAAGGAACTATAGGCTACTTTTTTAAAATTTCAAGTAGGCGAGGTGCCACGCCCACATACCCAATAAGTATTTTATGTCGCATATCTCATTAACTGCAACAGCTAGAATCCTCAAATTTTTTATGCACGACTTTGACGTATATATGAAGAAAATGGACGGATTGGCTATAGTGGGGGTGTCACCTCCCATAGTCTACATATATATATATATATAATGAATGTTTGTTTGTATGTACCTTATAGAATCGTAAACTATGCATTTGATCATGTTATGATCTTTAGCAAAGTTGTTGCGCATGAGCCGGGGAAGGTTTCTGTGACTAATTTCCGACGGAGGTTGGTGCGATTAAATGCAAATTATTCAAAATGAATAACAAGCAATTGGTCGACCTACACCTCAAGCACGGAAGAAAAGAGCATTACGAATCAGACGAGCATTAAGACTGGAAAATAATCGAGTATATGCCGCTGAGACCCGTTTGCTTGAAGCACTTAAACAATGAGAGGTGAGATTAGAAACTGATCGAATGCGTACACTCAGGCCCGTTCAACTCAATCATCAGGACAACGGGAAACAAAATCAATAAAATGATTCAAAATTAATTGGACATTTGTGTAATATCTTTCCTTCAAATTTATTTTAGTTGGTGGCGCAGCAACATGCGCAGGGTACAGCTAGTTTATGTATAAAATAATTAGTTTACGTCGTACGTTGTTTTAAATATCTCTGAAAGAGTAACTGTAATATTTTTCACAGTTGTATACATGTCATACATTCAACTAAAAATTTAAATCACAGTTGCTAGTTAAGAGTGAGCATTTACTTTGTGAATCGACTGTATGTATATATATGTATATATATATATATATATATAATATATATTGTATTGATAAAGGATCGTAAGAAACGTCTACATACGTATTTAAATTTTAACACAATATTGCTCACCATCGCAAATATCTATTCACTAGAGAACCCACATTCTAAAGAATTTAGAATGTAGTCGATAAGAACCCACATTTTAGTAATTACGTAGTACACCAAGAGAGAGAAGTAATGGAAATCGCTTTCAACAGCAAATATAGTATAAATACCATAAGAAAATATTGTATGCATGTATATATGTGTGATATAATGGTATTTTTACTTATTTATGTTGCTGAGTGCAGAGTTCATTGCGTTATTAAGTGATACTTTTACTCTCTCCTAATATCAATAACACTCTCGTCATCAATGTATGTGTATATTAGTATGAGTAAAACAAAGTGTGTTTATATTTGTTTGTGCTGATAAGCAACTTTGAATTTTATACTTCAATACCCTTAAATGTTCTCTGTACCATTTGCGGTACAAACAGCAAAAGTTCTCTCACAGATTATCTGAAGTACAAATAAATTAAATCCTTTGCATAATGACTGAGAATATAAGTCTTACATATGAAATATAATATTTAAACTGAAACATTGAAACATTTGTTTTAGTGATCGAGAACTTGAAATAAATTTTCATTAAGAAAGATTCGATGAAAAACAAGAAAAATTCTGTGAATACAAATGAAAACTTAATCACAAAAATATTTCAAAGTACTAAAAAATTCATAAATTAAATTTTCGTACAGACTTAGGGGTTAATTTATTTATATTTAGTTAATGAGATGCCTTTATTTAAACAAGAACAAAATGTGTATTGTTTCTTTTTTCTTATCAGTATTGATTTATTTTTTAAACGCTCAGAAGTCAATGTTTTACTAGATTGTTTTAAGAAAAAAAGAGAGAAAAATTATAAGATTTTATTTAAAAATACAAAAGATTTAATATTTAGGGCCATTATTACAACTTGCCGTTAACTAAAGGAAAGATTTTAACGAACAGATAAATTGTTTTTAATTTTTATAAGTGGACGATAAGGTAGAAGTGAGCGTTAAGCTAAAGGGAGAATCTTCCTACCGGTAACTTTTAAAGTTAAGTTTATGTTTGAACTTGCCATATTATATATTATTTTCAATATGGCAACCTCAAATATAAACAAAATGATGAACAAAAAAATGAAGCCCGTCATTGCCACAGCATTTAAAAAAACTTGGTTTATTGAGCAGTGTTATCAGCATTCCTCCGGCACTGCCATATTTTTGAAAAAGTTAACTTTATTTTATCTGTAAATTGTAATAACGAAAATAAGTTAAATGTAACTTTACAATTCCCTTTAGCTAAAGGTATATTTAACTAAACCCAAGTTTAACGGCAAGTTGTAATAATCACCCTTATAATATGAATACAGTGTGGGAAAACCAATGGGGGACACACAGATAATTCACAATTTTTATAAATTTCTATTTAACACTGCCTAGAATACAATGAAACAAAATATTTGAAATAAAAAATAAAAAAATGCTTTCTCTGTCGAAACATACAGTCAAAGAAAAAAGTGCACATACAACGGTATATGTGGACTTTTTCCCTCTAATTTTTATTTTTTTTCCCAATAATTCCTATGTTACATTTTTCATATTCGTTTTGTTCTACAAACATTCTTGATTGTAAATGCCTTAAACAACTCTATAATCTCTTTTACAATTTGATAAAAATCTGCGAAAAAAGAGTCTTCATACACCAATATATGAAGACTTTTTTCTTTGAATGTATACATATTTTACAAAAATTTCTAAATTTAAAATTTTTGTTATTTCAATATTTGGTTGAAATTCCCTTTATTTTTTAACACCTTAGCATTGCTAGTTCCTTGACTATATAAATTTGAAAAAACAAATTTGGCATCAAGCACTCTAAACTAAAACCTGTATTTCTTGCTTGAGCATGTTTAAGTTGAAAATAAGCTATTTTATTATGGATACCAGTTCTACCATAAGTTTGAAATCAATGGCATTTGGTTCGGTGAAAATGCATGCACTTTGCTCTTTAGAATATCTAGATAATCAGCAGTAGTAATTTCCTCCGGAATGCAGATGCAACCACAAATAGGCAAAATAATCCCCATATAATGAACGACCTGCCACTACTATTAATTGACTTCTTCGAATAATTTGCCATGCAAACCGATATACAATTATTATACCCATTACTTCAGTCTGAATGCACTAGTAGTCATCACCCATCTTGCGAGTGTTAATTTTATTCATGAGTAGCGGGACCTATAATTTAACGTAGTCTCCGAACGATGGCAATTCGTTCACTGTCAGAGTGGAGTGGTCAGATAAAGACACCATACCGCTGTTTTGCCGTCATTTAAGTGTGGTATGAGAAAGATGATATTTTCAAAACGCTCCGCTTGATCGGGACTAGTTTCATATTCACCCTACGCTGCATAATACTGTTTGAGGTGACTGGACGCACAATTTGAAAGCCTCAAGTCATCAAAGCAGTGAAAAAAAGAATTCAATTAAAGCCTCTTCGTAAACAAAAAATTATGAATCGGAAGATCAATGTCTCGAAAATGTTGAATTATTACAAAAGACTTGAAACTCGGTGCTTTTAAACACAGTACCGAACATTTTTTAACTACAGTTATGTAAAAAGAAAATAAAATGAAATGAAGAAAACGGCTTGTAATTAAGCATGATATTAAATTGAAGGGAAACATTTTATTTAACGATGTAATATTTTTAACCGTACAGGAAAAGTTAAAATGAATGAATGCATGCATGGTCAGCTAAGGATAAATTTTTTTCCAAAATTTTTGGTACAGAGATTTTTCTGCAGCGCGAAAAATTTGTTCGAACAATCAAAGTAGCCATACGTCAGTCTTGATGTAAATTCCAAAGTTTACCAAAAAACTATTTTGGATACCACTTCTGAAGACAGCGACTATAAAACTACGTTGATAGTTCTAACTTGAACCAGCTAGACTACAAATTTTGGACCGTTTAGGAGGATATGCTTTGCTACAAAATATAACCTAAATTTAACACTGAAAGTAAACTTAAACTCTTATAGATTGCCTGACCACTGGGAAACAATGCCTGTTGAGTGGTGAGATTTTCTCTCCTGATTTACTCGGATAGCCAGGTTGTACTTAAGTCCCTAACGAAAGTAGTTTCAATGGCCGTCCTTGTCCATGAATGCCCAGGATTTCTCAAAGAAATTTCGGATCATGTAAACGTAACTCCTATATGGGTTCCGGGACACAGGGATGTCGATGAAAATTGCATTCCTGATGTGCTGGCCAGAGCTGGTACGGAGCTGGCAATCTCTGACATGTTACGGGGCTTAGGTATCCTATGGCCTCAAATAATTTGGATATTGTCCACTCGTTTTACGCGGAGACTTCATTTCGTTGATAGCAAGAAGGTACATATAATATTGTCAGACTCTGGATACGTAAGGACAATAAAAGAACTAACTCATTTCTTTAATTAGACCGCATAGCCATCCATCGAATAATAGCGATTCTGACGAGCCACTGTCCTTTTGATAGGCATGCCGAAATCCTCGCCATTCCGACTAATGATTTCAGCAGGTGCTGTGGTTGGAAGGAAGAGACTGTCTTTCAGCTCATTTGTCAGTACTTTTCTCTTCTCATAAGGAGACGGAGGTTCCTGACCCTTCATTTGCTGAAGTCGCTATGTTCTAGTAGGTAGTGTGTTGGCTTATTAGAGTCGAGAGGCCTCGGTTCAAACCCCAGGTCAGGCATCTCCAACTGAACAAAATATGAAAAAATATTTCTTCGGCGTCCGCCTTTCAGCAGATTTCTGGCAAAATGTCTGACAGTAAATAAAATTGCCATGAAAAGTTTCTCAAAAATCTAACGTTTGGAGTCGACTTTAAACTGTAGGTCCCGCCACTCATGTATACAAATTAACGCGCACATCATAAGTGGTGTGTGAAACTAGGTCGTAATCGTGACTAAATGGTTGTAATGACCAATTATGTATGTATGGTTTCTTTTAGAGAATGGTTGACCCTCGAGTAGAATGAATTATGCTATCAATATCAAATGGTTAACCTATCAGTGTGTTAGCCTTGATTGGCGAAAATATAGGGAAAGTATAGGGGAAAAAATAAAAAAAATAAAAATACTATTGTTTGTTGTATTTATTTACTTGTCAAAGACTTTTATTATTTGTTTTAAATTTACAATATTTTGAAAATTGTTTCTTAAATATTTAAATTGTTCTAAATTACATTCTTGTATATTTATAATATTTCTATTAAATTATGTTATAGTAGGAATATTAAATACTTTATACTGGTTAGTATTGGTATTATTAGTTTTACGTATTCCATAAAATGTTTTCTTATATATTAAATGAAATATAACGCACACAGATTACTTGAAATTATTTAAATTTATTCACATGAATACTGCATTTTGGAAAACAAAATATCAGAGTCAATAATACTACTTATTAAATTCATTAACAATGCACATTCTACGCACGCACTTACATATGTACATATGAATACAGGACAGACTGAATTTCATTTTTATGAAAATCATATTGAGGATCACGAACAACGAAGGGATATGTATGCAAAAACACATATTATTATCGCTTAATGCCTCAAGAGACTTTTGATAATAACACAAGAATTTAAGACATTAAAGTCCTAAACATTACAAATATACATCGATGTTGATTTTCTAGAATGTTATCGAAATATTGGAACATATTTTCAATCCCATAATAAAATATTTCGTTTGTGTAAATATTTTTGGAAATTGTTTCACTGGCTTATAACATAACGAACTCCAGCAAGGTTTGCAGATGTTTCAGGTCGTTCAATGAACATATAATTCTCCTATCGAAAGACTTCAAAACAAATGTAAGTAAATTTAAAGACAAAAAAGAATTGAATGGGAAAACCCGATGGCTTCTAACACAACGAACTCCAGCAAGATTACAACTTTCGTTGCAAGTTTTGTTCAATAAAATATTATACGGGTATCGGGGCAAAAGTTTATTGCCTTGGCCTTCGGCCCTTAAGCCTATGGAATTGTTGATATAATTGGTGAATTTCAATAATACCAAGAAATACACCAAATATGACGACTTTCAAGTGGTGAATGAAACCGAAAACTATAAATTAATTAAAGTGGGTTCACGGTGTGAAATGACATCAGCTATCATAATATCTGTAATTGACAATCAAAGTGAGAATAAACGATTTTGAACATCCATTTCATGACACCAATTATTTGCGACTGTAGACAACAATCGCATTATGGCTGCCATTGCAGGGTTAAGTATTCAAAATTAAGAGGAGGCTGATTTAATTCAACGGATACCCCATCGGGATTGTTGCTAAAAATCTTGGAAAAGAGCATTTTAATTACAAAAAGTGCAAAAAAATGTCAACTGAAGACATTCAAAAAGTTTATTGCCTTGGAGGCTCATGTTAGTTACATTTTTATGTCAGCGAGAATAAGATTAAGGGAGTTTATAAAACCTGAATCTCAACCTCAAGTTAAGCTGTCAAAGCTCATAAAGTTGGAGAAAAGTTTAAAGTACATGATCGATCACATATTGTATAAAATTATAAGGAATGAAAATGATTCCCAATAACTTTCGAAAGAAATCTATACGTGATTAATGAAAAGGCCTTTAAAAAAAGGACGTAAAGCTAAGCAATATTGATAACAATTCAATACCGAAAAATAAAAACATATGAACGGAGATTATGAACAATCAAAATAATATAAAAAATATTTTAAAAGAAATCAATTTGAAGGATCAGAAGCTCCAATCTTCTTGCGGACAATTTAGGCGATATATTAGACGCCCTACAAAATATGGTTGTAAAGTTAAAAAAATATTGAAAGCAATTCCATGTCAAAAAATGATCAATGAAAAGTTCATTGCCTAACTTTTTCCAGTTAGGAAAACATTATTAATTAAAAATATTGTCCATTACATCTCTTCCATATCCAATATTATGGTATATATATGATATACAGTGCATGACAAAACAATGGAAACTTGTTCAAAAATTTATTTATGTGTTACAATCGGACGAAAATTTAAAAATATTTTTAAGAAATCGGCAAAATATTAATGCCTTTTATTAATATGCACTGTTATTAACATTTCTGTATTTTAAAAAATATATAAAAAGACTATATAATTCAGTAATTAAAAAAAAATAATTCTATTCACATATTTGATGTTGACAAAACAATGGAAACTTTGGAAACTTTTTTAATTTTTGAATTATATAATTCATTTTTATACATAATTTTAATATACAGAAACGTTAATAACAGTGCATATTAATAAGCTCCACAAATGTTTTGCCGATATTTAAAAAACATGTTAAATTTTCGTCCGATTAAATACATTTTTGAAAAAGTTTCCATTGTTTTGTCAAGCACTGTATATACCGGGAACTCGAACATGGCACGTGACAACAAAACTGAGTCAAAACTTAGATTTAAAAATATTCAGAGATATTCAAATCAGAGGATATTCAAATCTCCTGGCACTTACAATTGTTTAGCCTTCTATATGCACATTCGGTTGGGAAAGAGAAGTACAGAACTACAGCCAACATAAAAATATCTGCGCTTGCAAATAACATCAGCTAGGACACTTGAATATTTTCTAACAGCAATCAGAATTAAATCCCGTTATTTTTTATATCTAGTTTTGAAGAGCTTTTTCTACTAACAATCATGAATTACTCTTCATTTGTGATAATAATAACAAAGCGTCAACGGTTGTGTTGACTTTTATCACAATTGCTCTGAGCGTAAAGAAAGATTTGAAGATGTGGACGGAGAAGATTTTATAAGTTTTGATAGATTACACGCCCTAACTTTGGCTCTTAAGCCTGTGGAATTGTTGATATAATTGGTGAATTTCAATAATACCAAGAAATACACCAAATATGAACGAATGAAACCGAAAACTATAAATTAATTAAAGTGGGTTCACTATGTGAAATGACGTCAGCTATCATAAAATCTGTAACTGACAATCAAAGTGAGAATGAAAGTGGTAAACATCCATTTCATGCCATCAGTTATTTGCTACAGTAGACAACAATCGTATTATGACTGCCGTTGTGGGGTTAAATATAAAAAATTTGGAGGAGGCTGATTTAATTTAACCGATACCACATCGAGATTATTGCCAAACATCTTGGAAAAGAGTATTTTAATTACAAAAAGTACAAAAAATGTCAGCTGAAAACATTCAAACGTTGAAGGTCTGCCAACGAAACAACAACGAATTAATTTTGAACAGCAAACAAAAATCTGTAAAACTTATTGCAAATTAGGTGACTACAGCAAACGCCGGCGCCCCAAAAGGTTCAGAGAAGGTAAAAATTGTGAGAAAGAAAAAAACAGAAAAAGTGACATGGTTCATGTTTTTCAGAGCTTAATAGTTTTATAAACAATGCCTAGTCACCGAAAAGAAAATAAATTTTTTTTTTTGGCAAATGTATACGTCAAGCAAATACAAAAGAAAAATCTTTTAATTTAGAACAGTGAAGAGTTTTTCTTTTAACTATCATGAATTAATCCTCGTATGTCATACAAAAAAAAAAGAAGCGTCAACGGTACTGTGGACTTTTATCGTAATTGGTCTGAGTGTAAAGAGGGATTTGGAGATATGGAGGAGGAACATTTTACTGGACTTGATAAATTAAGTAGCATAACCTCAACTCGACAGAGTAGTTAGTTTCATAACCTTAAAAGTGACAATAAATACAGGGCTCGTGAATGATTCCTATTGGTTGTGCACATACATATGTATATGCAATTAGGCATAGACTGTAATTGTCGTAGTAAACAGAAGAGAGGGAGAGAAAATACTTCTGTTATTCAAAAGCCGTGTCTGACTACAGCCTTAGGAACCTTTCAGAACCACTCACACTGTGCTGGCCAGAAGGCAGCAATATTGAAAGTTATGTGAATACATATACATATATTACTAATTAGCAACAATAAGAGCAGCATCAATAATTTATGCGTAAGAATTCATATCACATACATAATAATAAATAAACATTCAATGCAGAAATTATTATGAATGCAACAGAAGGCATCATAAATATATATCACGCATAGCGATAGGTAATCACAAGTGTATAAAAATACTATTTATGAAATCGTATGATCGCAATAACAAAGTCGGATTTAAATTTAAAAAGAGAGACGAAAATAAAGAAATCGTAGTAGCAATAGGCCACAATTTGCAGTCTGCAATTTAATTAGAATTTTACTCGCAATGTGCTGACTCACAATTAGAATTTCATCAGCGGTTGAACGGGAACTAGTGCTAACCCTTAAAAGTTATGTGAAATAGAACTTCTAAATAATTATAATTGTGAAAATCAAATTATAAAAATTGTGAAATTAATTTAAGAAAAAATAAGAAAAATTAAATAAAAAAACTTTAAAAATCCAAAAACCGAATGTAAAAATATATATAATTGACGCTGTACTCGTGGAGCACAAACATTTCAACAATCAGTAAACTCAACAATGCCAAAAAGGATCTTGTCTTGACTGTCGAAGAAGCATTAGAGGAAGAAGGACAATATAGTGTAACCATAATTATTCACTAATAATAACCACCCCTCAACCTTTCGCACAGTATCTTAACTCATGAACAAGAATTTGATGAGAGTAAATTATTCCAAATCGTAAAAATAGGTAACCTAAGTTTAGGATAACAAAATTGTTTAGTTAATATAGGTAGTTAGTTTGAAATATAAGAAAGAAAGAAACAAGTATTCCGGATATATACACACAGTTACTAAATTATACATACGGTTAGCAAATTTCAGAAATTTTTTAACTAATCCGTTTTCATTGAAAATCTTCATAATTGTCTGAAAACTTTCCTCGATTTTAAGACGGTCTTGGTTAAAAAATTTCTGAAATTTGTTAACAAATTTTTAACAAATACAAAAGACCGTCTTAAAATCGAGGAAAGTTGTCAGACAATTATGAAGATTTTCAACGAAAACGGATTGGTTAAAAAATTTCAGAAATTTGTTAACCGTATTTATACTTTTGTAACAGTGTGTAGCTACCAAGAAAATGTACATATAAAACGTATCCCAGAAAAGAATCAGAAAAATAATTTTTTTGTTTCGTTAGACCAGCATAATAATCAGAATTATTATTCAAAGATTAAAATTAGCGTGAAGTGTTAAAAATGACAGCCGTAACAGATTATATGAATGTTTTAATTAAAAATATAGCAACACTTATTAGCAAACTGAAAGCCTTAGAAATAAAAGTAAATTTTTTAACTACCGGTAATGTCCCAGATCAAAACAAGAATCTATCGTTTGTAATAAAATGTTGGAAGTCATGCGATCCTTAACTGATTTCAACGGAAATCAAAGTAACTATGTGCCATGGAAAGAGGTGGCACATGAGTTAATTGAATTATATGCTAGATATGCCCTTACAATGCTAAAGCATAAATTGATAGGTTCGGTGCAAAAACCAATATCTGGTAATAATGGTTGTCTTAAATATAAAGCGATAATAAAGAGCAGAGCGGCGCAAAAGATCTGACCGAGGCTGGATAGGAGGCGCACGGCGACTCTGCTTAAGCTCCAAAGAAGTAGAGCATTGCATTATAGGAACGCATATTGGCGTATTGGTCTTGGACACCTTGCAAATGATTTCTGCAGAAGCTGTGGAGATGAAGAGGAAGATGAGACTATTCTCCACCTATTGTGCACATGTCCGGCGGTTGGTCGGAGAAGAAAGAGATACCTGGGTGCCTACTACATGGAGGATATGGATGAACTGTCATGTATGGAGATTGGCAGTCTGAGTCGCTTTGTTAAGTGCTTTAGCATTTAAACTAGAAGTTTAACTGGAACTAGAGGAACTAGAGTTTAATTACTTAAGGTCATAGTTTGCTAATCAATTTCGAGGATTCAAGTTTACTAACTCGAATAATAATTCGAAATTGTAATAATAATCATAATAATAATAATAATAATAATAATTGAAATAATTACACAGACTAATCTTTCCTTAAGGACACCTCTCTTAAGCGGAAACCTCTGCTATACGGACACTTTTTTCAGTACCAAACAAAATTTAATCGTGATTATAAAAATATTTCCCTCTTAAGCGGAAGGTAACAGGACACGGACACTTTTTCCATGTATAGTACAGCTTACAGCATGGCAACACGATTTTTTCTTTGCTATATTTTTAACCAAATAGTAAAAAATATTTCATTTATTTTTTAATTGCTTGCTAAGAAATACTGGCAAGAAACTCGTCCGAAGATTATAAAGAGGGCTTATTTAGCCAAAGGAAAAACTAAATTTTTTTTATATCACAGCAACCTAGAAGGTATTAAAATATTGACTGATCTTCAAATGCAGCTCCAAGATATTCAAGTTAAACGAAAAACTTACCAAACTAAAATTTTCTGACTTTTTTAAATTCAGTTGTATATGCATCTGGTGCCACCTTTTTCATTGTAAAAATACGAATGAAAATATTATTTATTTTGACTTATTTTTCTATATTTTTCTTTATATTTCGCAAGACTATGAATGAAAATTCCGTGTTTTTTCACGACATTCCCTTAGATGTCTGTTGAAGAGACAGTACACTGTTGTAACATGCCAAACTGTTATAGTAACATACAAAACAATAACAATTTAAAATTTAATTATCGCTACAATATAAAATATTAATCAGTGGACATAGGTTATAAGATCAATATTGGCCACAACAACCACCTTAACAACTAACTTTTCTCAGACCTGTAAATAATTTTAGAGACTAAAGTTTAAATCGCTTCCGTCAAACCCTCTACCTACAGGGGCAAGCCGAAACCGCACTGGTGGAACCAAGAGATCGAAAATCTCTATCAATCCAGTGGCAGGCTCTTTAATAGGGCAAAAACAACTAGTCAATAGGTACTTTATAAAGCTAAAAAGGGGGAACTTAAATACGCTGTAAGGCGGGCAAAGAGGGCTTTTTAGAGGAACTACTGCGAGATCGCAGTATCTCCTCTGACGAAAGTAGCCGTCTTTTCAAAACTCTAAGTTCCATACATAAATCTCTCGACTGCATCCAGCGGCCTGACACCTGCTGTTGGACTGCGTCCAGTTCAGGGACGCTTGACTTCTGTTTGACACTCACTTTCCGGGGAGTGTCACCCTTGGGAATCAAGCCCTCTTTCAGGTTAATGAAACAGTATCTGAAGATTAGTCTCCCCTAATTCTTACCTCAAACCAAGGGCAGTGGTCTTGTTAGATCCTTTGAACCATTCAATTCCCCAGGACCGGATGGTATTATTCCGCGCGACATTCAACATCCAGAAGAGATTATTCTTCCTTGGCTTCCATCTATAACGTTAGTCTTATATTCCTTTATATTCCTTGGAGCTGAAGAATACCAGGGTGATTTTATTCCCAAAGCTGGGAAATCGTCCCACACTAAAGCAAATGGCTATAGATCAATCAGTCATTGTTCCTGTCATGTGAAGACAGTGGAAAGAGTCCTTGACGTCCTTGACATCACTTCTATATTCATCCCAAGATGCCTACATGAGGAGTAAATCAGTGGAAACTTCACTATACTCCCTCATTTCTTAGGTGGAAAAGTCTCTGCACGTTAAAGAATATATTCTGGACATTTTCCTTGACATTGAAGGTGCATTCAATAACGTCAACTGGGACGATATAGTTAGGGCTCTTAATTCTCTCAACCTGTGACAGGATCTAGTCCGGTTTATTAGGATCCTACTTAAGTCAAGAATAGTAACCTCCTCAGTGGAGGCTAGACATTATCAGAGAATTGTCTGTAGAGGTACACCGCAAGGCGATGTTCTGTATCCAAGAGCCCCAGCTGATGAATTAGATACTAGCAAAGTATATAAAAATTCGGTAAAGAATTCTAAAGAATTTAATATTTAGACAATATAAATAAAAATTTGGGAAATATTTCTGCAACGCCAGTCGAAGATTATACCGACAATGAAAGAAATAACATTAGTAAAGTGAAACATAATTAAAACGAAAAATAAACCCATAGAGGGAAAATTAAACTTGCATTAAAAATAATATAAAAAAAAGAAAATGAAAGTGAAGATAAATTACAAGAAGTAAGAAGAGAAATAAATAAAAATATTAAAGACAATGATGATGTCAGTCCGGAAATCAAGCGCGGGATCACTCTTGCCAACAAATGCTGCTATGGTCTCAATAGGCAATTGACTAGCAGAGACCTCTCTCGTAGGACAAAACTAATACTCTACAAGATGCTCATCCTACCCGCGCATCTTTATGGCGGAGAGTCATGGATTCTATTAAGCACTGAGAGTATTCGAGAGAAAAGTCCTACATAAGATCTTCCGTCCTGTGCGAGTTGGCAATGATTTCAGTATCCGATCCAACAGTGAGCTGTATGAGCTCCTCAACGACATAGACCTTGTGCAGTGTATTAATATCCAGCGGTTGCGCTGGCTCGGCCATGTCGTTCGAATGGAGGAGGATGCTCCGGCGAGACGGGTGTTTGTTGCGGGGGTTTGCGGAAGTCGGCGAAGACGAAGACCTTGTTTGCGATGGAAGGATCAAATTAAGTAAGCCTTGTCATCGATTGGTGGCCAACTGGCGTAGGCGCACAAGAAGCGCCTGGACGGATGTATTGCGGCAGGCCGAAATCCATTAATCTGGCTGTTAATGGTCAATTAAGTAAGTAAGTAATTAAAGACTCAAAGATTAATACGAATTTACCAATCAAGACAGAAATTCGAACCACAGTTGATTCACCAATATGGCGCAATTTGCTGATAGAGAAATTGGTAGAATGCCTACAGAATAAATTATTAGACCTAGCCGGTGTCCATACTAATTCACCAATATGGCTAGTGCTAAAGAAAAGTTTTAGTGAGAATGAAACCCCTAAATATTGGGTTGTAGATTATAAAAAATTAAATGAATTAATCATATCGGACATATATCCGGTATCAGAAACTAATATTATATTAACAATGAAGTCCTCAATAATAGACTTACAGTCAGGATATCATCAAATATTAATGAAGCAATTTCTATAAACAATGGAAGTGTGAATACATAAGAATGATATTTGAGTTAAAATAACGCACAAATTATATGTCAAATGGCAATGGAGAATATTTTAAGAAATTTTATAGGAAAGTTTTGTCCTGTTGACATTGACGATATAATTGTGTTCTTAAAATCATTGGAACAACACATGGAACGACCATATAAAGATTTCATTGTTGCAGATGTGTTTATAAAAAAAGAAGTGAAATTTTCAGGAAAAGATAGATCCTGTAGATCAATTCACCGAATCTAAAACAGTATGACTATTAAGAAGTTTTTTAAAACCAACAGGTTATTCTTGAAAATCCATTTAAGATTATACACTAATACCCAAACTATGCAATGAATATTTGCAGAAGAAAATGATAGTTTCAACTAATATGACAAAATATATGCCAGTAAATTTAAATGAAAAAGGTCTTGAGACTTTCGTACTATTAAAGGATTTATTAAAGTAACATGTAGAACTAACATGACTAGTCTTTAGTAATTAATTTAAATTGACAAAACACGCATCAAATAATGCAATAGGAGCAATTCTTACACAGGATAAAAAACCAATTATCATAAAGATCCAAAATTTTAAATTCAACTGAAAATGCATTGTCCAAAATGAAACCAAATGCAGGGAGTAAGTGGAGGAAAAGATTACTTCTCTAAAGGTTAAAAAATAATAACAATAGGCAAGTGTGTTAACCAAAATATAGGTAGGTTATCGTTGTAACATATAGTAGCCTCGTGATCGTAAAGTAAAAAGAACTATACAAATTACATATATTGTCTGATGACTCTGAGCCATCAAGTACATCAGAAAAGTATCAGTACCAAAGTGGAATGAAGATGGTTGCATTTGTTGCTGAGCAGATATGGTCAAATCGTTAATTAAAAATTACGACGGGAACAAATACAATGACTCACTTAACTCATGTATGAAACATAAAAATGTTAATACAAGTCCCCATGTCGCTTTGGCCACTACAACGATAATGACCCGATGCTGATAAAATCACGATACATGTAACGTTCAAATACTTGAAATTCCGAGAACGCCTTATGGGAATGCAATTTTTAAGGCACGAGGCAGTGGAAGGCCGTGCTATAATAAGTGATTTTGAGAGTGTAATTGACAACAATAATTTTAGCATGACCTGATATTGTACATTTTGTTACAGCAATAAATGTGCTGTTTAAGAGATTGTGTGTGTGTTTTGTTTTCTGCACCGCTATTAGAGGCTATTAAAGAGCAGCAGTAGCAGTTTTTGTTCAAAAAGGATTTAATTTTTCTCAATTCACTAGCATTGTCTTACTCCTATTCATTCCAATTTTTGGTCGTGTTTTCAATGATGTGCTGTTTATACTTTCTCATCATATCCGTGGGAATGTGAGAGACGAATTCACGAACTTCAGTAATTGCTTCAAGTTCTTTGTCGTGGGAAGTCTTCCATAGTTGTCGTTAACTGATTTCACAGAATCAATAGGCTGCTTTTCATTAGTTTTTGATTAGTTCTAGTATGATTCAGTTTAAGAACAGCATTCATATTCATATCACAGTGTTCTGTTACTGTTTACTTTTCGTTCTTGTGGACTTGAGAGCTGCTTAACGTTTTTCGTTTCACAATAGTTTACGGCTGCAGCCTTCGTTCCATATAACGTGTTGATAAGTAGAGTATCAAGAGTATTAAGTTTGAAAACGCCGAAGAAATGTTGAGTCAGCTGACATTGAATATATTTGGCTTTTAAATGCCACTGCCGCTTCAGCGGCACTTTTTCAATCTTTATTATGCACAGCCTGTAGAAAGCTACGTATTTGTGATTTTGTCAGTCCATATTATCCACTATATTTTTCGAAAATAAATTTTCATTTATAGTTTTGTAATCAAATCATTTAACTTAATGTTTGACTTTTTCACAAGCCTCTTTAGGCAGTTAACGATTTGATGTTATGCTCGATTGAGAAGATTTTAGAAATTTTAATTTATTCATCAGAATTTGTTTCAGATTAGTTGGTGTGTTGCATGGAATGCATGTTAAATTTGCTAGCGCAAGTGAGTAGACTAATCTAATCTAATCAAATAATACAAGTTGGATTTTGTAGAGAGATTCCCATTGAATGGAGAGTCACTTCTTTAAGCTGATTTCTTTTTGTTTCATCTCTTTCTGAATATTTAAGTTTGAGGCTCCTGCCTTCCTTATACAACAGAGGCAGATTAATTGTTTCCATTAAGGTTATGTTTTCAAATATTGCTCGGTTTTTGATGTTGATCGTATGTTGTAGTTTGGGATTGAAACAGAGGATTAGGTTTCTACATACCTGTCAGCCAACATATGTATAAAAAACTAATTAAATCCTTATTACCTGGAAGGCTACCATAATTATTACGGAGCTTAAACTTCTTGCTTTCTACTAGACTTGAAGAGGTGTTCGAAAGTAGACTTCATTTAGTAGCTTGTGGATTTGATTGATATTGAATCAAAGGAATTATTTTGCGTTTAATGCCATGTGAAAGGCAATTATGAAATCCTTGTCTTAGAATTGGAGAAGTGGTTATTGAACAATACCGTCCTTATTTGACTTGAATGAGATCATTCAACCGGTGGTAGATAAAGTCTGCATGCAAAAAGGAAAAGGATTTCTTTTTAATACACATAATATTATAAACGACGGCAACATGCTTACCTTTGATGCTATTCTGTTGTAGCATATTCTGTTCAGTATCAGAAAGTAAATCTTGAAATAGCCGTCTTTGTTATGCCATTTAGTGTCCCAGGCTACTTTTGCAGATGTATTTGTCATCAATAGCTTTGGATGTGATCCCAGTGTAACAATATTACACTATGGTGGTCTAATCTAAAAGAAAATTATTTCGAAAAATTAGAAAACAACCATTAAGTAATATTAGAAGCCTCTTACTTTTATTACTGATAATATAATATTAGATAAGTCCTTCAGTTCATCATTTTTCAGTACTTAATCATCGAGAGAGTAGCATTGCAACTGGTATAATTCTGTTTTAAACTTTTTCTCCTCTAGAATACATATTTTTGATTATGATTCTGCATTAATTAAAAAAATTGTTTCTCGTTTTAAACTGCTTCTTAAGTGCAGTGTTAAGTCCCATGAAAGGTTCATCATAAATGAACTCTGCAGGGAAAATAAATGTTAAATATTTCCATTTAATTTCTGAATATAAATATAATATATATAAAGACTTACATGATAGCAGCGGCTTCTACGATTTTATGGGTACTTGGTGTAATGATATTCCAAGAATTGATTATTTTCATGTTCTCCCATCAGAACATTAACGTCTACTAAAGTGAAATTCAGATTTTTAAATACATGGAATTCTGTGTAGATAAGGAAAAAATATGCTGAAATGCAATAAAGATAATATAATTCTGACATAATTTCTTATGTGTGTGTGTGTTTAACATGTTGATTACACATCATCTCGCTTCGAGTAGAGCGGAACAAAGCGAGTATTTTGTTTCTTGACTTATGACGCCAGATGAATTTTTATTTTTTTTATTTGTTTTTAGTTGTAGATTGCTCGCAGGCACTGTGATTTGCCTAAAGTGGCAAACAAATGTGAATGTATTGTAGTCATAGAATATTGACTAGATTTTTGCCAGCAAACAAAGTACACACACAAAAGACATTTTGTTAACAGCCGATGACTATAACGAGTCTGCTTTAGAAGACTTTACACATGTTACGCAAATTCAGGACAACAATTTTTAAGGCATTGAATTCTATAGTCTTGCATTCAGAATAGAGTAATCAGACTAAAATATTGAAATAAAATACTGCACTCATTTGTTGACTGCGGCTGACGTTTTAATTTGGCATCAACTTTGTTCTTTAAACACTGATAACAAACGAATGTATGTATATTAGGCTGGTTTTATCTCGTAGGGTAAAAAAAATGTCAGAATTTTTTTGGAGGCACCCCCTAAAATTTTTTCTTTCCGTCAGATTTTAGGATTGCCAAAGTTTGAGCACAATTGAAAGATGTTAACCCGTGCCACTGGTGCTTCAAAGTTTTGGAAATCTCGAATTTTTGGCAGTTTTGCGACTTCGGTGATCCATATCTCTCGAACGGCTAAAGCTATTTGCCCGTGTCATACATCAAATTAAAGGCCATACTGTTTATAATATTTTATATTATACACAATAAATATGCAATTAGTACTGAGGTCAGTTAGGTCGGTACCTACTACCACGTACTCTTTGTTTTAGTTAGTGTCATTCTGTGTCATTTATTCTGGTGAACATTTTCATTTCTCGTAAAAGTGATGGCTTCTATATATGGCATTAGAAGTAGGGGTAGGGACAAAATTTTTCTAATTGACTGTCCAGCTCAGATAACTGGATGTAAGCTGCCCTCCAATCGACAAGTTCTAGCTACTATGTTCTATAATTTGCCACAACTACTGTTGACTGCACGATGATTGGAGAAAAATGCAAAAGTACAAGGATAGAAAAAGGGAAAGTGCAAGAAATGCTGTAAAAGAGTTAACGCTAAAGTTGGATGATCTCTTTGATATTGCCCACCAAGATGCCCTGACGATGATGATTTCAGAAGAAGACAAGGAGTTTCTGTTTATGTACATAGGTGGTACATGAAGTAAGCACCCACCTGTAAATTTTCATTATTATACACACTTATTGATCAGTTGTCGTAGTCAAAAAGGTAATGTGTTGGTTTATTAGACGTGAGGCCGTAGTACAAACCCCAGCTCAGACACCTCCAACAAAACGAAATATGAAAATATTCATGATTGGCGACTTCCTATCAGCAGATTTCTGGCAAAAACTCTGAGAGTAAATAAAAAATTACCATGAAAAGTTACTCAAAAATTTGTCGTTCGAAGTCGACTTTAAACTGTAGGTCTCGCCACTTATGTATAAAATTAACACAACAACATAAGTGGTGTGAGAAGCTATGTCGTAATCCTGATTAAGGGGCTGTAATTTCCAATTATGTATATATGTATGTATATAATTATACCACATTACAAAAATGACATTTCACGAACATTTTTGAAAGACAGCTGACATACACCACTATATATAGACTTTTTTCCCGCTGGTTTTTTCCAATTAAGAATATTTAAAAAATATAACGTAGAAATTACTGGAAAAAAATATAAAAATTAGCGGGAAATACTCTATGGGAAAACCATATTTTGAAGAATTTAACACTTTACGTACCATGACTGGTTAAATGACCAGTTGCAGACTATTCATTAGAAAATTCTCATAGAGTGTTATCGGTGCTCGTCAATTTACTTCAGGGTATTTCGTTTAAAATTTATTTTACATAATAAAACTGCGTTTAAAAATAACTGGTTTAATTCAGCAATGTTATCGACATTGCCCGACATTGCCATATTTTTGAAAAGTTAACTTTATTTTATCTGTATGTTGTAATAACGAAAATAAGTTAAGGGTGACTTTAAAGTTCGCTTTAGCTAAAGTTGCGTTTAACTAAACCCAACTTCAACGGGAAGGTGTAAAGTCTGATCGACATGCGTGAATTAAACGCCATTTACTAAGTTAAGTTCTTTTTTAAAAACGGTCATTTGACCGGCTGTGGCATAATAGATATGTATTAATTCTCGGTAAATATAGTGTTAAAATGTATTTAATAACATACATACTAGTATAAAAATAATAACAAGTAATTACTTAATACAGAATGAGAGAGAGAGACGTAATGGAAATCGTTTACAATATCAAATGAATCATAAATAAGAAAATATTGTAGGCACAGTGGTGGTCATATAATTAAAACATTTACTAGTTTTATTTTTATTGCAATATATTTTGAAATATTGTTTTTACCACCAATATTTCGTGGTGTAACCTTTATTTTAAATAACATTTCCATAACGATTTGGCCAGCTCTGAACTAAGTGAAAACAGAATGCTCGAGGACAAACCCCTCAGTACATTTCAACGTTTTGCTACAATTCATTAGAACTTTTATGATTTATGTCTTTCATGTTCTTTTCAACTTCAGTGCACAAGTTTTCAATTAAATTGAGCCCAAGTTTTCAATTAAATTGTACCCGCGCATCTTTATGGCGGAGAGTCATGGATTCTATTAAGCACTGAGAGTATTCGAGAGAAAAGTCCTACATAAGATCTTCCGTCCTGTGCGAGTTGGCAATGATTTCAGTATCCGATCCAACAGTGAGCTGTATGACCTCCTCAACGACATAGACCTTGTGCAGTGTATTAATATCCAGCGGTTGCGCTGGCTCGGCCATGTCGTTCGAATGGAGGAGGATGCTCCGGCGAGACGGGTGTTTGTTGCGGGGGTTTGCGGAAGTCGGCGAAGACGAAGACCTTGTTTGCGATGGAAGGATCAAATTAAGTAAGCCTTGTCATCGATTGGTGGCCAACTGGCGTAGGCGCACAAGAAGCGCCTGGACGGATGTATTGCGGCAGGCCGAAATCCATTAATCTGGCTGTTAATGGTCAATTAAGTAAGTAAGTAATTAAAGACTCAAAGATTAATACGAATTTACCAATCAAGACAGAAATTCGAACCACAGTTGATTCACCAATATGGCGCAATTTGCTGATAGAGAAATTGGTAGAATGCCTACAGAATAAATTATTAGACCTAGCCGGTGTCCATACTAATTCACCAATATGGCTAGTGCTAAAGAAAAGTTTTAGTGAGAATGAAACCCCTAAATATTGGGTTGTAGATTATAAAAAATTAAATGAATTAATCATATCGGACATATATCCGGTATCAGAAACTAATATTATATTAACAATGAAGTCCTCAATAATAGACTTACAGTCAGGATATCATCAAATATTAATGAAGCAATTTCTATAAACAATGGAAGTGTGAATACATAAGAATGATATTTGAGTTAAAATAACGCACAAATTATATGTCAAATGGCAATGGAGAATATTTTAAGAAATTTTATAGGAAAGTTTTGTCCTGTTGACATTGACGATATAATTGTGTTCTTAAAATCATTGGAACAACACATGGAACGACCATATAAAGATTTCATTGTTGCAGATGTGTTTATAAAAAAAGAAGTGAAATTTTCAGGAAAAGATAGATCCTGTAGATCAATTCACCGAATCTAAAACAGTATGACTATTAAGAAGTTTTTTAAAACCAACAGGTTATTCTTGAAAATCCATTTAAGATTATACACTAATACCCAAACTATGCAATGAATATTTGCAGAAGAAAATGATAGTTTCAACTAATATGACAAAATATATGCCAGTAAATTTAAATGAAAAAGGTCTTGAGACTTTCGTACTATTAAAGGATTTATTAAAGTAACATGTAGAACTAACATGACTAGTCTTTAGTAATTAATTTAAATTGACAAAACACGCATCAAATAATGCAATAGGAGCAATTCTTACACAGGATAAAAAACCAATTATCATAAAGATCCAAAATTTTAAATTCAACTGAAAATGCATTGTCCAAAATGAAACCAAATGCAGGGAGTAAGTGGAGGAAAAGATTACTTCTCTAAAGGTTAAAAAATAATAACAATAGGCAAGTGTGTTAACCAAAATATAGGTAGGTTATCGTTGTAACATATAGTAGCCTCGTGATCGTAAAGTAAAAAGAACTATACAAATTACATATATTGTCTGATGACTCTGAGCCATCAAGTACATCAGAAAAGTATCAGTACCAAAGTGGAATGAAGATGGTTGCATTTGTTGCTGAGCAGATATGGTCAAATCGTTAATTAAAAATTACGACGGGAACAAATACAATGACTCACTTAACTCATGTATGAAACATAAAAATGTTAATACAAGTCCCCATGTCGCTTTGGCCACTACAACGATAATGACCCGATGCTGATAAAATCACGATACATGTAACGTTCAAATACTTGAAATTCCGAGAACGCCTTATGGGAATGCAATTTTTAAGGCACGAGGCAGTGGAAGGCCGTGCTATAATAAGTGATTTTGAGAGTGTAATTGACAACAATAATTTTAGCATGACCTGATATTGTACATTTTGTTACAGCAATAAATGTGCTGTTTAAGAGATTGTGTGTGTGTTTTGTTTTCTGCACCGCTATTAGAGGCTATTAAAGAGCAGCAGTAGCAGTTTTTGTTCAAAAAGGATTTAATTTTTCTCAATTCACTAGCATTGTCTTACTCCTATTCATTCCAATTTTTGGTCGTGTTTTCAATGATGTGCTGTTTATACTTTCTCATCATATCCGTGGGAATGTGAGAGACGAATTCACGAACTTCAGTAATTGCTTCAAGTTCTTTGTCGTGGGAAGTCTTCCATAGTTGTCGTTAACTGATTTCACAGAATCAATAGGCTGCTTTTCATTAGTTTTTGATTAGTTCTAGTATGATTCAGTTTAAGAACAGCATTCATATTCATATCACAGTGTTCTGTTACTGTTTACTTTTCGTTCTTGTGGACTTGAGAGCTGCTTAACGTTTTTCGTTTCACAATAGTTTACGGCTGCAGCCTTCGTTCCATATAACGTGTTGATAAGTAGAGTATCAAGAGTATTAAGTTTGAAAACGCCGAAGAAATGTTGAGTCAGCTGACATTGAATATATTTGGCTTTTAAATGCCACTGCCGCTTCAGCGGCACTTTTTCAATCTTTATTATGCACAGCCTGTAGAAAGCTACGTATTTGTGATTTTGTCAGTCCATATTATCCACTATATTTTTCGAAAATAAATTTTCATTTATAGTTTTGTAATCAAATCATTTAACTTAATGTTTGACTTTTTCACAAGCCTCTTTAGGCAGTTAACGATTTGATGTTATGCTCGATTGAGAAGATTTTAGAAATTTTAATTTATTCATCAGAATTTGTTTCAGATTAGTTGGTGTGTTGCATGGAATGCATGTTAAATTTGCTAGCGCAAGTGAGTAGACTAATCTAATCTAATCAAATAATACAAGTTGGATTTTGTAGAGAGATTCCCATTGAATGGAGAGTCACTTCTTTAAGCTGATTTCTTTTTGTTTCATCTCTTTCTGAATATTTAAGTTTGAGGCTCCTGCCTTCCTTATACAACAGAGGCAGATTAATTGTTTCCATTAAGGTTATGTTTTCAAATATTGCTCGGTTTTTGATGTTGATCGTATGTTGTAGTTTGGGATTGAAACAGAGGATTAGGTTTCTACATACCTGTCAGCCAACATATGTATAAAAAACTAATTAAATCCTTATTACCTGGAAGGCTACCATAATTATTACGGAGCTTAAACTTCTTGCTTTCTACTAGACTTGAAGAGGTGTTCGAAAGTAGACTTCATTTAGTAGCTTGTGGATTTGATTGATATTGAATCAAAGGAATTATTTTGCGTTTAATGCCATGTGAAAGGCAATTATGAAATCCTTGTCTTAGAATTGGAGAAGTGGTTATTGAACAATACCGTCCTTATTTGACTTGAATGAGATCATTCAACCGGTGGTAGATAAAGTCTGCATGCAAAAAGGAAAAGGATTTCTTTTTAATACACATAATATTATAAACGACGGCAACATGCTTACCTTTGATGCTATTCTGTTGTAGCATATTCTGTTCAGTATCAGAAAGTAAATCTTGAAATAGCCGTCTTTGTTATGCCATTTAGTGTCCCAGGCTACTTTTGCAGATGTATTTGTCATCAATAGCTTTGGATGTGATCCCAGTGTAACAATATTACACTATGGTGGTCTAATCTAAAAGAAAATTATTTCGAAAAATTAGAAAACAACCATTAAGTAATATTAGAAGCCTCTTACTTTTATTACTGATAATATAATATTAGATAAGTCCTTCAGTTCATCATTTTTCAGTACTTAATCATCGAGAGAGTAGCATTGCAACTGGTATAATTCTGTTTTAAACTTTTTCTCCTCTAGAATACATATTTTTGATTATGATTCTGCATTAATTAAAAAAATTGTTTCTCGTTTTAAACTGCTTCTTAAGTGCAGTGTTAAGTCCCATGAAAGGTTCATCATAAATGAACTCTGCAGGGAAAATAAATGTTAAATATTTCCATTTAATTTCTGAATATAAATATAATATATATAAAGACTTACATGATAGCAGCGGCTTCTACGATTTTATGGGTACTTGGTGTAATGATATTCCAAGAATTGATTATTTTCATGTTCTCCCATCAGAACATTAACGTCTACTAAAGTGAAATTCAGATTTTTAAATACATGGAATTCTGTGTAGATAAGGAAAAAATATGCTGAAATGCAATAAAGATAATATAATTCTGACATAATTTCTTATGTGTGTGTGTGTTTAACATGTTGATTACACATCATCTCGCTTCGAGTAGAGCGGAACAAAGCGAGTATTTTGTTTCTTGACTTATGACGCCAGATGAATTTTTATTTTTTTTATTTGTTTTTAGTTGTAGATTGCTCGCAGGCACTGTGATTTGCCTAAAGTGGCAAACAAATGTGAATGTATTGTAGTCATAGAATATTGACTAGATTTTTGCCAGCAAACAAAGTACACACACAAAAGACATTTTGTTAACAGCCGATGACTATAACGAGTCTGCTTTAGAAGACTTTACACATGTTACGCAAATTCAGGACAACAATTTTTAAGGCATTGAATTCTATAGTCTTGCATTCAGAATAGAGTAATCAGACTAAAATATTGAAATAAAATACTGCACTCATTTGTTGACTGCGGCTGACGTTTTAATTTGGCATCAACTTTGTTCTTTAAACACTGATAACAAACGAATGTATGTATATTAGGCTGGTTTTATCTCGTAGGGTAAAAAAAATGTCAGAATTTTTTTGGAGGCACCCCCTAAAATTTTTTCTTTCCGTCAGATTTTAGGATTGCCAAAGTTTGAGCACAATTGAAAGATGTTAACCCGTGCCACTGGTGCTTCAAAGTTTTGGAAATCTCGAATTTTTGGCAGTTTTGCGACTTCGGTGATCCATATCTCTCGAACGGCTAAAGCTATTTGCCCGTGTCATACATCAAATTAAAGGCCATACTGTTTATAATATTTTATATTATACACAATAAATATGCAATTAGTACTGAGGTCAGTTAGGTCGGTACCTACTACCACGTACTCTTTGTTTTAGTTAGTGTCATTCTGTGTCATTTATTCTGGTGAACATTTTCATTTCTCGTAAAAGTGATGGCTTCTATATATGGCATTAGAAGTAGGGGTAGGGACAAAATTTTTCTAATTGACTGTCCAGCTCAGATAACTGGATGTAAGCTGCCCTCCAATCGACAAGTTCTAGCTACTATGTTCTATAATTTGCCACAACTACTGTTGACTGCACGATGATTGGAGAAAAATGCAAAAGTACAAGGATAGAAAAAGGGAAAGTGCAAGAAATGCTGTAAAAGAGTTAACGCTAAAGTTGGATGATCTCTTTGATATTGCCCACCAAGATGCCCTGACGATGATGATTTCAGAAGAAGACAAGGAGTTTCTGTTTATGTACATAGGTGGTACATGAAGTAAGCACCCACCTGTAAATTTTCATTATTATACACACTTATTGATCAGTTGTCGTAGTCAAAAAGGTAATGTGTTGGTTTATTAGACGTGAGGCCGTAGTACAAACCCCAGCTCAGACACCTCCAACAAAACGAAATATGAAAATATTCATGATTGGCGACTTCCTATCAGCAGATTTCTGGCAAAAACTCTGAGAGTAAATAAAAAATTACCATGAAAAGTTACTCAAAAATTTGTCGTTCGAAGTCGACTTTAAACTGTAGGTCTCGCCACTTATGTATAAAATTAACACAACAACATAAGTGGTGTGAGAAGCTATGTCGTAATCCTGATTAAGGGGCTGTAATTTCCAATTATGTATATATGTATGTATATAATTATACCACATTACAAAAATGACATTTCACGAACATTTTTGAAAGACAGCTGACATACACCACTATATATAGACTTTTTTCCCGCTGGTTTTTTCCAATTAAGAATATTTAAAAAATATAACGTAGAAATTACTGGAAAAAAATATAAAAATTAGCGGGAAATACTCTATGGGAAAACCATATTTTGAAGAATTTAACACTTTACGTACCATGACTGGTTAAATGACCAGTTGCAGACTATTCATTAGAAAATTCTCATAGAGTGTTATCGGTGCTCGTCAATTTACTTCAGGGTATTTCGTTTAAAATTTATTTTACATAATAAAACTGCGTTTAAAAATAACTGGTTTAATTCAGCAATGTTATCGACATTGCCCGACATTGCCATATTTTTGAAAAGTTAACTTTATTTTATCTGTATGTTGTAATAACGAAAATAAGTTAAGGGTGACTTTAAAGTTCGCTTTAGCTAAAGTTGCGTTTAACTAAACCCAACTTCAACGGGAAGGTGTAAAGTCTGATCGACATGCGTGAATTAAACGCCATTTACTAAGTTAAGTTCTTTTTTAAAAACGGTCATTTGACCGGCTGTGGCATAATAGATATGTATTAATTCTCGGTAAATATAGTGTTAAAATGTATTTAATAACATACATACTAGTATAAAAATAATAACAAGTAATTACTTAATACAGAATGAGAGAGAGAGACGTAATGGAAATCGTTTACAATATCAAATGAATCATAAATAAGAAAATATTGTAGGCACAGTGGTGGTCATATAATTAAAACATTTACTAGTTTTATTTTTATTGCAATATATTTTGAAATATTGTTTTTACCACCAATATTTCGTGGTGTAACCTTTATTTTAAATAACATTTCCATAACGATTTGGCCAGCTCTGAACTAAGTGAAAACAGAATGCTCGAGGACAAACCCCTCAGTACATTTCAACGTTTTGCTACAATTCATTAGAACTTTTATGATTTATGTCTTTCATGTTCTTTTCAACTTCAGTGCACAAGTTTTCAATTAAATTGAGCTGGTCACTTTAAAACATATACGTTTTGTTTCTCTAATCAGCTTTTCACTTCAGTATAAAATGTGCTTAGGGTTATAGTCGCGCATGAATGCGCCACATTAAGGGCACATTTTCACCGCGTACGGTGCCACAGTATTTTGTAAACACGTAGGTTCATGTACTTCCAAAATCGGTTCAATAGCATGTGAAGAGAAGCCACCATATACCATAATATTCCCCCCAGGATACTTATTTTTTGTTGTTGTTTAGTTGAACGATATACTTACTATTTTCCATGTGATCCTCATCGGCAAAATTTATTTTTCATTTTTTATTTGGCAAAATACAATCTTTATTTAAAATTGTTGTTTGGATACGAAAGGTTTTCAACGTTAGAAAACTTTATTAAGCCATCGAATTATACAGTATGATGACTCTAATTCAACTTTTCAATGGGTCATCTTTAAGGTTCTTATGATTACTGCATCTTCCATAAATGTAGTTTTAGGGAGTTTGGGATATCTGGATATATTTTTTAAGATTCCAAATGTATTAAAATGTTTCATTGGATTATAAATTCGTCCCCTAGAGCAACGAAATACAATGCGTTTCACTTGAATAGCACACCGTACACATTGAAATTCTCCCCCCTATATCTTTTTAAAAAATAAAGATAGCGGATTGATTTTGGATTGCATTTGTAGTGTTATTTATAGCTTTTATTATAAAATAAAAATATTTCGATATATCGAAATTGTTTTCAAAATACAATATAAAAAAGAAAAATACTCAAAAAAAAAAAAAAACAATCAAATTCCGTTTCACTAGAATAGCACATATTTTAATAAATGTAGAAAAATTACTTTTTATAAAGGTTTTTAATTTTTTTATTTATTTTTTTATAAAAACTATAATTTAAATATGGGTTTCTAGTAGTGAGTTGAGTCTCCCTTGTTCAAAATAACCTCGTATAGCCTATTAGGCATTGACTCGTACAAATTTTTCAAATAGTCGAGAGGAATTGAAGTCCGTGCCCGTTGAATGGCCTCAGTAAGTTCTGCTTTGGTTGAAAATTGTTTTTTATACTCGTAAACTTTTCTGGCCAGCCATCGCCAAACAGATAAGAGGACTTTTTTAAGAGAAGCTTCAAATTCGCACGATTATGTGGACAAAATTAAGGCTAAGTGGGTGTCCATGCTAGCAAGACCACTGTGTGGCGTATTATTTCAGGAGCAAATCAACTCAAACGACTCAAATTAAAGCAAAAACTACCACTTAACTCTGCACGAATAGAAATGCGGTTGAAATTTTGTCGAGATAATATGGTATAGAGCAACGAATTGAAGCGCGTTGTTTTTTCTGCCGAGAAGAAGTTTAATTTGGAGGGCCCTGATGGCTACAATTATTATTTTCACGATTTGAGGAAGGAGACTCACCAGTTGGATCAATTACACAGTCGAGTCGGCGGAGTTATGGTGTGGGTGCGATTTCCTATTATGGCACCTGTGAGCTCCAGTTTCTAAGATCAAATATGAAAGCTAAAACATTTCAGGGTGTTTTAGAAAAGGCCTTTCCACAGTTTGAAAATCTTTTTGGTCCATTGCCGTCGGCTTTTCAGCAAGACTACGCCACAATACATAATGCCCGTATGGTCAAATCGTGAATAGAGTCCAAAAATGTCAACCTTTTGAATTGGCCACCATACTCGCCGGAACTAAACATAACAGAGAATGTTTGGGGAAGGCGAGCCAGAAAAGTTTACGAGTCTGGAAAACAATTTTCAACCAAAGCAGAACTTATTGAGCTTAAGGCTTTAAGCTTAAGGCTTTAAGCCGATAGTCCATACCATGCGTTTCATGCTAGCTTGCATTACATGCGTATACCGAAAAAGTAGAATCAGTGTAGTTGATTGTGACAAGTTACAGAAGAAAAAGCATAGATTTCGGCTTAAGGCTTTAAGCTTAAGGTTTTAAGCTTAAGGCTTTAAGACGAAAGTCCATACCATGCGTTTCATGCTAGCTTGCATTACATGCGTATACCGAAAAAGTAGAATTAGTGTAGTTGATTGTGACAAGTTACAGAAGAAAAAGCATAGATTGCAAATATCAGCAGTTTTTTAAACTTGGCATGCCAAATTATATACTATTGTGAATGGTTTCTATAAATATGTTTAAATAGTGCATTACTATTTTCGCATTTTTCTTTATTTGAATTATAAAAATATTAATAAAAACATATTTCATAATAAAGTTTATTACTAATTTAAGAGGAAAATACATTATAACACATTTTTTAACAAATTTCTTTCATGAACAAAATATGTATATGATGATTGTTTATACATATGTATGTATATATGATTGTTTTTATGTACTGAGTGTCATCTATTTTGAATTTATTTATTTGTAAACAAGAAAAATGGAGGATAAATTAACTGAAAACACTCGTCTTGTGTTCTTTTGAGGATTTTCGTAGGCCCTAACAGCACAATACAATGTAATTTTTGTGTAAAACTCTTAATAAATAATAAAAACAACTAATAACAATTCTTAATTTTTCCTTTCAAGAAATTAAAAATTTTTGGTAACTTTCAGAAAGAAAAATTTTTTATCAGCAGTACGTCTTATTTTGATCTTATTATATTTAGCTTCTTAATTACCTCTTGCACAAGAAACTATATTCATTGTTACTGAAATTTACCCACATTTCGATTAATATTTAACTATTTAAGAATCTTTAAACTGTTCATTGAAGAAATTAAAAAATATTCCAAAATTTCCCGTTTTTAACACAAAATAAATGTTTATTTACATTTAATTTTTCTACTTTATCTGCCAGTTAGCACTCTGTTGCTTCTAACACATTTGCCTCACAAAACTCATAACATTTTTTTTCTCCATCTAAATTAGCCTGTCCTTTTATGTTATGAGCGTTTTTCAAATGTCAAAATATCACATATGTAAACTCATAAATTTGTAATTAATGCCCTAAATTCTTTTAAAATTACAATTTGATTTTCTATTTTTTCCAAAAATGTTCTTGTTCGCTTCTTTATTGTTTACCACAACAGCTGATCAAAACAAAAAACCAGTCGCATAAACGCATTGTGTGTAACTTGCAATAAAATCGGCATAGAAAGCAAGATTCGCATGTAATGCAAGGCGCATGAAATGGATGGTATGGACTTTCGGCTTTATGCCACGACGCGACGTGTGAATAATATACCATTTGGTACTTATACGCACTGTTGCTTAATACTTAAAACAGGCCATATTGGTTGTTTAACGAGACGTATGAGTAATATTTTAAATATTTTGCATTAAATATTTTGCATGCTCTTGATTTAAACAACTTTAATGACTTACCTGAGATACAAAAAAATAATAATCGATAATAACCAATAATTGTTACGATTCTACTTTTCAAGACATTAATTTATTGTTGATGCGATGAAACTTTTCATGGCAATTTTATTTACTCTCAGAGTTTTTGCCAGAAATCTGCTGCGAGGAAGTCGCCGCAGAAATATTTTTTCATATTTCGTTATCTCGGAGATATTTGACCTGTGGTTTGAACCAAGGCCTCATATGTAATAAGCGCATACGCTACGAAATTCATAATGCTTAAGCCTACAATTAAAAATAAGGTACAACAAAATTGTTTTTAGATTTCTAAATAAGTGTTATTATCATCGCTAAGGGCAGTTTTAGTCTTTCATTTAAAATTTTAAAATAACTAAATTTCGTGTTTAATTTTTACTTACTTACTTAATTACTTAAAAACCCGATTAACAGATGTCGGCGTGGCTTAACAAATCCTCCCAGGCGTCTCTACTTCTTGCTCGCCTAGCCAATTGGCCACACCAACGAACGATATGGCCGAGCCAGCGCAGCCGCTGGATGATAATACGGTCCACCACGTCTGCGCCGTTGAGGAGCTCATACAGCTCACTCTTGGATCGAATGCGAACTCGCACTGGACCGTAGATCTGACGTAGGACTTTTCTCTCGAATACTCTCAGTGCTTAACAGAGTCCATGACTCTCCGCCATAAACAAGCAAAGGCAGGATAAGCGTCTTGTAGAGTATTAGATTTGTCGTACGAGAGACGTCTTTGCTACTTAATTGCCTATTGAGACCATAGTAGCACCTGTTGGCAAGAGTGATTCTGCGCTTGATCTTCAGACTGACATCATTTTTGGTGGTAACGGCGAAGCCAAGGTATATAAATTCCGTAACTAGATCGAGGGTATAGTTTTCAACCGCAATCTGAAATCCAATACGCTGCACGTCTCTACTTCGGGTTCGGTAAAGGCGGTATTAGTGTCGACATCGCCTTATAGCAGAGTAGAGAAGTGTTTTCTCCACAACATGATCTCCTCCTGCGAATATGTTACCACGTTTCCTTTCTCATCTTCGCAGGAAGACGCACCTTTTGATAGCATTTTCGAGCGTAATTCCTACAATTATAAATCTTGAATTCCTCACGCTCTCACCCTTCCTGCTCTCTCTTCTTGCGTTTGAAAAGGCGTCTATCATCCCTTCCCATTTCTCTATAATTCTCGACAACGGCTCGCGCAGTGGCTGACTGCAACGTTTTCTTGTAAACGGCGTTTTTCACTGCAGCTGCCTCCTCCTCATCGTATCATTGATTTCGTTGTGGTAAGCAATCTAAACCAAAGACTGTTTCCGCAAAAGTGCCCAAGGAGTGGGAGATGTTGACCCACAGTCCAGCAATGTCGCTGGGATTAGAGGGGGAACGACGGAGCTTTTCAGAGAATTGAGCGGAGTACGCCTCAGCTGTCCTTTGTGATCGCAGCTTCTTGACGTCCAGCTTGCACTAGAGGGCGCAGGCCTCGAGGCGCTAATGCGCAATAGAAACTTGGCTGCGATAAGGTAGTGGTCCGAATCGATGTTTGGACCTTTGAATGTGCGTATATCTAATACACTGGAGACGTGCCTACCTTTACTCACAATGTGATCAATCTGGTTGGATGTTGATCGATCGGGGTATATCGAAGTAGCCTTATGAATGTCGAGATGCTGAAACGTGGCCATGTTGCGCACCGCGTCGAAATCACCACCATTGGAGGTGGTGTTCGGGTAGACACTGACGACAAATATACCATCCCGTCCGACCTTCGCATAAAAAACTCCGAGAACGATTTTGGCGTCATGGGCCGCGCACTTTTCATATACGTCCTCGAGCTTAGCGTAGAAGGCATCTTTAACCACATCGTTCTTTTCTTCCGTCGGATCGTGAGTACAAATAAAGCTGATGTTATAAAATTTTGCCCTGATGCGAATTGTGGCTATCTTTCGTTCACAGGAGTGAACCCATAGACAAGATGGTGAAGTCTCTTATTAACTACAAATCCGCATTCGAATTCGTGTTTATCCTCATGGCAACTGTAATATACATCGCAAGATGCAAGTCTTTTGCATCATTGTGCTATCCTTCGCATTTCCTTCGTGGTAGTGATGTCAGTTCTACAATTCATGAAAGCATTCGCCAGCTGGGCGAAAGCGCCTATCCTGTGGAGAGTAGGGACGTACCATGTCCTTAAAACGTTTGCCGTGGTTGCCAACGTTTAAGGGGATCTTTATAGAGGCTTGTGTACTGCTTTTCATTGGATTTTTATTTTACGTGGTTTGTTCCAAGTACTAAATTTAACGCCCAGGGGATTGGACTTCGCTGCACGAATTAGTTAACATCTAGTGGGAGCTAGTATGATATCCAGCTGGGGCCACGTTGAGGCAGCGTATCAACTTGAATACAACAAGACAAGGATCGTCCTGGAGGTCGCCACGCTGACCACAGTCAGAAACTTTACCTTGTTTAAATGCATCGCATTAATTTTTATTGCCTTTTATAAGGCAGAAAGATTTGCTCATAAAGATTCAAAGCGTTTTAACTAAACTTTTCCTTTCACTGGGATTACAAATCTTAAATATAATCGAGGAACTATATTGACTTATATTAATATATGACTATATTAACACTTAAGTTTGATAACAATAGCAAACATTTTTCAACACGGAAAACTTTTTAATCGACCTTCATATCGATTTTCACTTTCTTAATGCCACCAATTAGCATCATTTTTATTATAAAAACGCCTTTAGTAGAGATAACGGCAGAATGTTGTGTGTACAGTTTTAACAGTTATAATAGGTATAGAATGCATTAATACACCTTACAGAGACGTAGTATTTATAGAGAATGTAAGCTTTGTAATCAAAGTTCAGATCAAAATTTAATTTCTTGATTGCTCGCATTTCAGCTTTATTTTCTTATCACATTTTCTTTCTCATTACTTGCTCTACTAAATATTATAAAATCACAACAAAATTTCAATTCAACATCAGTTGATATTTTTGTTAGAAGTGCATTTAATCGAACTGTGAAAATAATCATTAAAAAAATTAAAAAAAAATGAAATTTATCAAACTTACATTAACATTATTGTGTATGTGGAACTATGCACAGGCTGCGATCAAAGTAAGCACACTAAATCAGTATTTTAATCACCTAACAAAGACTATAAATACATACTTATGTATGTAAAGATGTTGCACGCTGTATATTTGACATTAACAAACAATTTATGCTTTTTATGAATGAGGGGGGTTAAAGTGACAGAAAAATCAAAAATGATTAAAGAGAACAATAACCAACATGATGTATGTCTTTAAAAATGTGAACATTGTTTTTGTAAAATTTTAAAAATTATTTATTATTTTCTAAGAAATTATTATTTTCGTTTCCCAGCATTTCATTAACATATGCTGCGTACGTGTGTGTATATTAGCAAATAAACAATTTATATATAAAAATTAAATTTTGAATTTAAAATTTAAATTTTTAATTCTTGTTTTCGTACAATACACTATAGACAGTTTTACCCATTTTTGTGGCAAAAATCACTTTTCTCACTTTCAAGAATGCTTTTGTTATTTTGGTATTTGACAAAGAACATATCAGAGCTAATAATGTCATGTTTTTTTTTGTTAAAAATGATTGGGTATTCAAAATCATTGTTTGTGCGCAAAGTTGAAATGCAGTAATTTTTGATGTTCTCTAAATAGTCGAAAAAACAGACATAAATTTAAATTAAATATGGAAAACAAACAAGATAGGGAGTGCTTTATAGTTTAACCCTTCTACATTCCTTGAATATGTGCCCTTCCTATGATCCTTTGTGTCAATATGACCCAACATTAAAATGTAAACAAAATTTCATATTTAATATAAGAAATTCATTTGTTTTGTTGTTTTTTTTATTTAGTATAATAAAAAATAATGATAACTAAAATAAATAAGCCCTTCGTTAATAAAAAAATATATACAAATACAATAAAATTAAATTTTAAATTCAATGTTTTTTTAACAATAAAATAATAATTATATTTTTAATGCTAATGTAACCCATTTTAGGAATTTCTGTGACAATTTATACACACATGTGCTCTTTGCAAATAATTTTTTACAAGAATCACATTTAGTGAAATGCTTATTTGAAATCCTTCCATGTTGGCAAAAGAAACACCTCTGTCGTTTATTTGGTAAATTTCTGAACAATAGTGTATTTGTATTATTTTGCTTAGAACATTGCGGGGCACTTGTGAGATCATTTTTTCTTGAATATTTTTGACAAGATTTCTTGCTAATGGTCCATGTGGCAAAACTTTTCTTCGCAAAATATGCTCGTTTATTAGCTGATCTACAAGTTCTACTAAATAAAGCCTTCGTCTGAAGTTTTTATTGAAATTCCAGAAAGGATTCATATCAGTCCATATGACGTAGGAATTATATGCTGATACATTTATCATATTTGAAAACACATCAGGCCATCGCTTAGTCGTGCGCTTACATGTGTAATTATCATCTAGTTGGTCAAGTGCATCAACTCCAGCTTTCCTTTGGTTGTAATAATGTATTATTTCAGGTTTTTTTTCATCATCTCTTACATCGGCTTAATGATGAAGAGAACTAAAGACGAGAACGAATTTATTTTTTTGGAATATAGGATGCTATATTTATATCATTTTAAAACAAAAAATCAGAGTGCAATACAGGCTTTTTTCATATCCAGAATTTTTGATGGCAAAAAATTTTATTTTTACGGACAGTGCCATCTAATGTAATATTCCGAGAAAGAAGTTCAATGGCAAGTTTGTATGTAGTAAAAAAAATTATCACATGTAATTGTGCATCCCTCTCTCACCTAAATTAAAAATACGGAAATATAACAAATATAATACGATGTACAAAATTCTCACCTTGTTTTTTTTTCTGGCTGTGCATTTCTTGCTCTGCCTGTGTACACTTCCATATTCCAGGCATATTTATTTGTGGAATCGCAAAGTGCCCAAATTTTTATGCCATATCCTGTGGGCTTTAATGGAATATATTGCCTAAAACTGCATCGACCTCGAAATGGAACCAATTGTTCATCGACAGTAACATTTTCATAAAGATTGTAAAAAACTATGAGCTGATTACTCCACTTATCCTAAACGTTTTTTATCGGTGCTAGTTTGTCACGAAGTCTTCTTTCTTCTCTATCTTCAAAGCTGTCAAACCGTACACAAAATCCTGTCAAAACTGTACACTTTCATATGCTCGCAAATCGCTTGAGGCTCATTGTTGCTCGAAAAACATGTCTTCCGTTTTTTCATTCCACAAGCCAGTGAGATTTTCTCCATGAGATTTATAAACCCCTGCCATTATTAGTAATCCAATATATGCATCAAGCTCTATCATATCAATGTTTTGCCAATTATTTCCATATAATTCTACGCCTTTTCGATTTGTCATTTTAAGAGTTTTGTGTTTATTTTTGTCAATTTCATGCTGCGTTTCTTTGTGGTTTTCGAGAAATATCTTATTTTGTAGGCAGTTTCCGCTGGCCAAAAAAACTTTTAAGTAATTTTATTAAGCACTAAAAAATAAATAGTTTCTACAAAAGATTCCACTTAATATTTTATTTTATTTTTTCTGAGGTTTTGAACAAAACCGGAAATCACCGGAGTCCGTTTCCCTCTGTTGATATTTCTTTGCTACTTTTACCCGGGACTAATAAAATATACAATATCTTATTTAAATTTTAAACAGTTCGTGTTATTATTAATGAATTTTTAATTTTTTGCATCTCAAAAAACTTGGAAAAAAGGAAAACTTGAAAAATGACAACGAAGCTTAATAGCATAAATTACTCACTTTCCTGAATGGATATCGAAAATAGATACGGCAAAAATGTAGAATCTTTTAACGAAGATATTGTGTTTTTGAATTTCTGCACTGCACCAATGAAATTGAGATCACATTGATATTTCTTTAGTTACATAAAATACAGTGAAATCTCTCCTTACGGACAAGTCTATTATGCGGACACTTCCGGATAACGAAAGAATTTCTGCTTTTGATGGCAATTTTGGTACAAAGTAACCTCCGTCTCTTGGCCGGATGCAGACATTACCTTTTTGTAAAACAGTTAATAATTTTTTCTTAAATACCTCCCGTATCCGTATCGTCTAAATTTTAGTAGTCAATTCTTTTTTATATTTTTTTGAAAAACTACCTTAAGTGTATTAATGTTTATTACTGTATACATGTATGTATGTATGTGTGCGTGCTCTCGCAAAATAAAAATCATCGATATTAGCGTACATGAGTAGTCAGGGGACTCCCATTTTTTTCTGCCATCATTGAAAACGAAGATGAAACTGCAATATTTAACTGCGTATGCATAGGCGTTGTCCGCCACTGGGAGATTTCACTGTTTATACTACACAACCATTAAACCAGCCATAATTTAGCAATATCTTTCAGAAATGTTTGTCCATACCAAAAATTTGTTAGCAAATTGAGTACTTCATCTTACTCATTTTTTTTAAAAGAGGAGAAACTCCCTCCATATTTTTATATTTTTTTTATTGTTTAAAAGTGGTACTTTAATTTCGGTATGAATCGATATAGTTTCTTTATTTTTGGCCATTACAACCCTTTAGTCAGGATTACGAACTAGTTTCTGCCACAACTTATGTTGTGTGTGTTCATTTTATACATGAGCAGCGTGATCTACTTTTCATGGCAATTTTATTCACTCTCAGAGTTTTTTTTGCCAGAAATCTGCTAAGAGGAAGTAGCCGAAGAAATATTTTTCCATATTTCCCTTAGTTGGAGATGCCTGTCCTAGGGTTTGAGCCGAGGCCTCACGTCTAATAAGCCAACACACTACCTACTAAACCAATCGGTTATAGTGGTATTTATAAAGCTATTTATACATATAAAAAATTTATACATATAAAATTTTTATAAATCTTAATTTTAAAATATATGTATGTACTGCCACGGGAAAATTAAGCAATGGCAGTACAATGTATAGCAATTTTTCCTGCGGAAGTTGCTTTCAGAAATAACTTCCAGAACTTTTTTTTCGTGTATACTCATGTTAGAAGCCAACTTTTAGAAGATACGGTTTGCAAAAATTATTTGCAACGATGTAAACATGACTTGCATGACTGCAACAAACACCCGACTTGTTCTGTTGTATTCTAATTATTGAAATATTTGTTTAAACTTTTATCGCCCACTGTTCAATGCATACATATTTATAAAGATTTTTCGAAGTTGAAAACAATAATACGTATTAACAAGTTTGTTCTTATATACAAAAACACTGCTTACTGTTCCTTTTTGTTTTTTGTCTCTACTTATTCTTTCTTTAAGTTCAAATTCAATAAAGTTTTTAAGTTTCAGTTCGTAAAACAATCCAACTGCGTTTTAATCATTACTTATGTATTCTGGTTTATAATTTTTTTTTGTGAATTTCCTTTTTGTTATATTGAAAATTTCTTTTTTGAATACTTCTTCGGATTAAAAATAAAATATATTCATCATTAGCCATTAATTCTTGGATCAGCTTTTAACATTCTAATCATTTGGCGATCTTTGCGCTGGGTAGATTTTCTTGGTCAACCGCTGCCAGACTTTCTTCCCACGCTATTTGTTGTTGGAAATTTAAACGCAATTCGGCACATCGTTGTTTTGTTTACGTCGAATCTTTGCCCAATTTCTTGCATGTTCTTACCCTCCTCCAGAACCTTAATAATGGCTACCTTGCTATCAGCTGATAACTGTTTCTAATGGTTAATAAATATTGTAAAAATTATTAACGAACATTTTGTATAAATAAATTTTATTTACTTACTTTCACTAATAATTCACTGCGTTGCATTTTTTTGCTCACTGAAATTTGTCACTTTTTTTCTTAAATATTAAAATAAAAATAAGTGGACAAAAAAATGTTGATATTGTAACCTGCATTTGTTAACTACGTTTGTGGAGCATAAAATAATAAAAAAGTAGTATATAATTTCCACACTGTTTTTTGAAAGAGGAGCACATAAAGATCGATCAGCTTAGCGTTGAATTTTTTTGTTCGGTACTGTATTATTTGTCTTAATGAGCTGTGGGGTTTGATGAGGTAAACTTGATAAATGCGATTTTTTTTAATATTTTTACAAGTTTGTCCGTTCATAGTAGCAAACTTTAATTAAAAAATATGAAATTAGCGATAAAATTCTGAAAGTGCATTATCTTGTGAAGAGATTGACACTTTGTTTGATCAAATAGGACAAAAATTATCGTAGTTATAATTTAAATAGTATAACAGTCGAGTTATATTTTTCATATACAAATATATTTTTTCAAATGAGGTTTTAGTTCAAAAATTATCAGAATTTTTCATAGATCTTGATTGTTTATTGCAAAATGTGTCAATTTCACGTTTGAGGGATAATAATAATAGTTGCAAAAAACATAAATATCAGCCGACTTCTGATAGTCGTGCAAATATGAAATTGACACATTTTGCGATAAAAAATCAAGATGCATCAAAACGTTTATAAATTTTTGTACTTAAAGTTCATTTGATAAGATGACATATGTATATAAAAAGTATAAGGCGACTGTTTTACAATTTAAATTATAACTACGGTAATTTTTGTCCGCTTAAATCAAATGAAGTGTCAATCTCTTCACAGGATAATGCATTTTCAGAATGTTATCACTTATTTTATATTTTTTAATTAAATTTTGCAATTAAGAATAGCTAAACTGGAAAAAATAAGAAAAAAATAAATATTTTCCAATTTTACCTCATCAAAACTCATAACATATAAATTTGAATAAAATATTTACGTCTACTGTTTTAAAGACTAATCTCTCCCCTTTCTAAAAAACTTGTTTAGATTTTTAAAATAAAAATAAAGTAGGTTCAAACATATTTGGGTAATCAATAATTTTGTGTGAAAAGATCGTTTTTGTCAAATAAAACAAGTTTGGAGGGTTCAAGAAAAATAAAAGAAGTATTTTTGAGTTCTACTTAACCTAGTGGTTAACTTAGACTATGTAGTTACTCAGGTGTATTTTAGCATACATTTAAAACAATTTTATTTTGTTCAAATCTGTAACGTTGTTATTGAAATATTATGAAAATAGTCTCCGTCTGCTTGGTGTACGGAGACTTATTTGAGCCAATGTATTTATAGTCTTTGCTTTTAATAAATACTTGTAATAATAATAAACATTCGCTATAGATGCAGCTAATTAATGATGATATTTCGGACGTGCTTGATTCGTGTGACTACACACGATTTGATAATCAATTGATAAAATTACAACTTGGACACGATATACTGCAACAAAATATGTCGAACATGCAAAAAAATCTAGATAGGCAGATGGATATTGTTAGTGACCTGCAACGTAAAGTTAACAGTCTGCCACAACAAATAGAAGGTATGCAAGAGAAACTGTTACAGAATAATAGAATAAATATGGAAGATTTAAAAGATTATATAAGAAAAGAAATTCAAATGCAAATTGTTCCAGCAATTGTTCCTCCAGTCGATGATAAAGTCGTCTTAATCACTGATATGAAAGAAATGTTGCATAAACATGATCAAATATTGGATGAAGTTAAAAGAAAAGAAGATGAATCTCAAGCACTTTTGAAAGAAATCAATTTAGAAAAGCATACTCAAAGCTTAACGAAAACAATTTCGGATAAACTAGCCATCGTACCTCAGTTGAATGCTACGCTAAGTAAAATTGAAAGCAACACCATATCCAGAAACATATTAACCGACGTTATAAACAACCAAAACAATATAAAAAGTCTTCTCAAAGAAATCAATTTAGAAAAGCACACTCAAAGCTTAACTAAAACAATATCGGATAAATTAGCCATAATGCCTCACATGAACGCTACGCTAAGCAAAATTGAAAGCAGCACCATATCAAGCAACATATTAACCGACGTTATAAACAACCAAAACAATATAAAAAGTCTTCTCAAAGAAATCAATTTAGAAAAGCACACTCAAAGCTTAACGAAAACAATTTCGGATAAACTAGCCATAATGCCTCAAATGAACGCTACCCTAAGCAAAATTGAAAGTAGCACCCTATCAAGAAACATATTAACCGACGTTATAAACAACCAAAACAATATCAAAAGTCTTCTCAAAGAAATCAATTTAGAAAAGCACACTCAGATCTTAAAAAATGCAATTTCGGATAAACTATCAATAATGCCTCACATGAACGCTACGCTAGGCAAAATTGAAAGCAAAACCATATCCAGAAACATATTAACCGACGTTATAAACAACCAAAACAATATAAAAAGTCTTCTCAAAGAAATCAATTTAGAAAAGCACACTCAAAGCTTAACTAAAACAATATCGGATAAATTAGCCATAATGCCTCACATGAACGCTACGCTAAGCAAAATTGAAAGCAGCACCATATCAAGCAACATATTAACCGACGTTATAAACAACCAAAACAATATAAAAAGTCTTCTCAAAGAAATCAATTTAGAAAAGCACACTCAAAGCTTAACGAAAATAATTTCGGATAAACTAGCCATAATGCCTCAAATGAACGCTACCCTAAGCAAAATTGAAAGTAGCACCCTATCAAGAAACATATTAACCGACGTTATAAACAACCAAAACAATATCAAAAGTCTTCTCAAAGAAATCAATTTAGAAAAGCACACTCAGATCTTAAAAAATGCAATTTCGGATAAACTATCAATAATGCCTCACATGAACGCTACGCTAGGCAAAATTGAAAGCAACACCATATCCAGAAACATATTAACCGACGTTATAAATAACCAAAACAATATAAAAAGTCTTCTCAAAGAAATCAATTTAGAAAAGCACACTCAAAGCTTAACGAAAACAATATCGGAGAAACTAGCCATAATGCCTCAAATGAACGCTACCCTAAGCAAAATTGAAAGTAGCACCATATCAAGAAACATATTAACCGACGTTATAAACAACCAAAACAATATCAAAAGTCTTCTCAAAGAAATCAATTTAGAAAAGCACACTCAGATTTTAAAAAATGCAATTTCGGATAAACTAGTCATCGTGCCTCAGATGAACGCTAAGCTAAGCAAAATTGAAAGCAGCACCATATCCAGAAACATATTAACCGACGTTATAAACAACCAAAACAATATAAAAAGTCTTCTCAAAGAAATCAATTTAGAAAAGCACACTCAAAGCTTAACGAAAACAATATCGGAGAAACTAGCCATAATGCCTCAAATGAACGCTACCCTAAGCAAAATTGAAAGTAGCACCATATCAAGAAACATATTAACCGACGTTATAAACAACCAAAACAATATCAAAAGTCTTCTCAAAGAAATCAATTTAGAAAAGCACACTCAGATTTTAAAAAATGCAATTTCGGATAAACTAGTCATCGTGCCTCAGATGAACGCTAAGCTAAGCAAAATTGAAAGCAGCACCATATCAAGAAACATATTAACCGACGTTATAAACAACCAAAACAATATAAAAAGTCTTCTCAAAGAAATCAATTTAGAAAAGCACACTCAAAGCTTAACGAAAACAATATCGGAGAAACTAGCCATAATGCCTCAAATGAACTCTACCCTAAGCAAAATTGAAAGCAACACCATATCAAGAAACATATTAACGGACGTTATAAACAACCAAAACAATATCAAAAGTCTTCTCAAAGAAATCAATTTAGAAAAGCACACTCAGATCTTAAAAAATGCAATTTCGGATAAACTAGTCATCGTGCCTCAGATGAACGCTAAGCTAAGCAAAATTGAAAGCAATATAATACCGAAAACTGATCACTTGCAATTTTATCATGATATTCAGCAATTCTTCCATAAAGAAGGTACGAATTCTTTTAATTTGTAACTTAAGAAATATTTTTTTAATATTTATTATTTTTTAGACAAACTGTGCCTTATAGAAACCAATCAGAATATAATTTGGTAAGTGCCAAATAAATTTCCACTTTTAAACTCAATTAAGATAGACTGCCATTGTTTTTGTGATTTCGATATTGTTAAACATACTATTGTGAGTTTTTAAAGAAAACCACTTTTATTTATTTAAGATATTCTTATTTATTTAAAATTAAGCATTTAATGATGTTAATAATTAATATTTACAAAAATAGTTTTTTACTTATTTTGGTTGTTACTCTTTCGCGTTCGGTTACCGACTGACTCGTTTGTACTGTATTGTTCGTTTTTTTTAGTTGTAAGTTGCTGTTATTTTGTTGGGCTACTATTATTGACAGGGTTGCCCACTTCTCGTCCGTCCTGTCGCCGGTTCCCACATTCGGCCCTTCTTCACGGTCATTCGACTCGGATGACGGGTTCCACTTCTTCATATATTCAGCCATGGTACTGGTTCTCTTTGGACCCTCACCTTCACCAACCTTTCCAACTTCATGCCTATCATGTCTCAAAATTAGAAACACATTATATGGCCCTAAATACTTGCGTCGCAATTTCAATCTCCCATCTCACCAATCTCCCTATACAATGGTGCTCGAATGCTCTTCCTTTTAGATCTTTTCTTATTTTCTGCCTGAATTTTCACTATATTAGACATGGCTGTATTCCGTATTTCATCTCTCTGCTCATATAACTCTTCTATAGCAAATTCCTCAATCATTTCCCTCGTCTGTTCTCATTTCACATCCCATAAGAATCCTAAACGGTGAATTCTTTGTACTACGCGGATAAGTATTATTTTTCCATTGGCGAACCTTAATCACATGCTTGTACCATTTTTCGGGATCTTCTGCACACATTTTCGATAGCAATGTTACTACTATTTTATGAATACGTTCTACCTGTCCGTTTCCCTTAGGAACACCCGTTGCAATAAGAAGGTGTTAAATATTACACTCCATACAACACTTATTGAACAAGTTCGATGTGAAAGCTGTTCCCCTGTCCGATATAATTTTCTCCGGATTATCAAAAATCGCCGATTGATGCTGGAGTCTATAAATGACTTCTGCCGCTCCAGTATTTCTGGTTGGATATAAACAAAGAAATTTAGAAAACGAATCAACCACTACCAATATGCGATTATAGCGCTTCTTTGTTTCTTCCATAGCGCCGACGTGATCAATATCATATGTTCTTAACGGTCGATCTGACTTATCGAAAGTGGTAAGAAATCCTTCCGGTTTACCTGTCTTAGATTCTGCTATTATGCACTCTATGCAACTACAGACTATTTTGACAACTCTCAACACAATATACTCTTTCGAAAAGTTCTCGCGTCTTTCTAGTACCAAAATAACCCTTTCTATGTACAATTTGGATTATTTCCTCCTCCATACATTCCGGAATCGCCATAAGTTCCTGTTTTGGATTTTAATAAACTAGAACGTGTTTTAAATAGAAATCCTTATAATTTCCATTCTCCATTTCCTTCCTAATAGCCTTAACCCAAGTATCCTGTAACTGCGCCTCTTAATCCTATGTTTTATGAAGTCCTCGGTCAACAAAAATGAAGCTCTACAAAAAGTGTGTACGTGTCTCATCTTACTGCCTGATCTATGTTCTATAAAAAGATCAAATTGCTGTAGAGACATGGCCCATCACAAAACACGTAAGGGAACGTAATTTTTCCTTATTGTCGTGGCAAATGCGTTGCAATCAGTTACTATCTTTATATTCGGACCCATTAATTAAGAGCAAATGGAGAGTGCTCAAGGCCTTTTTTCATTAAAGAACGATTGGTTATACGTAATTCAGAAGTACTCAGTCGTATAATGCCCTCACTTAACCAATCTGTAACTTGTTGCTTGACAACATCTTGATCCTCATAAGATAGTCGACGTGGTTGTTGAAATTCTGTAATATCACCCGACAATATTATTTTCATACTAATAGGAAATGTTTCCAGATTCTCCGGATTATAGTCCCTTACCAACCTGCTAACCTCACGTGCTGTTTCCCTTGGCAAATGCGACAAATTCAATGCAAATGCATAATCGATAACAACGGTGGAACAACATATCATAAAATCGTCCACTTCATCACGTTGTTCTCCTACAGATTCTTTCTTACGTCGGAAAGTTGCATCATTTAAGCTCAATATCATATCCGTCTGGTCCATACGTATTTTTTCAGCTAACAAAACAACAAAGCGAAATGAAAAACAACGAAACGCATTTTTTTTTTTTTGATTATTCAGAAATTCAAATCTCCATCTTTAATTACTTTTTCAGCACAAGTCATGTAAATCCCACCAGTTGTGTAGATTACGATGACACTATTTGTGCTGATAATAAATGTCCCATTGTCAACGATCTCTATGGCCGCAAACCATTCTTGGTCGCTTGTAATAACAGTGTAGAGGGTGGTGGTTGGATGGTGATTCAAAGACGCATCAATGGATCGGTGGATTTTTATCGCAACTGGTCTGATTATAAAACTGGTTTTGGCGAAATTGATGGTGAATTCTTTATAGGACTTGACAAACTGCACGCTTTAACATCAACTCTTAAACCTGTGGAATTGTTAATACAATTGCAGGATCTTAACAGTACCATAAAGTATGCCAAATATGATGACTTTCTAGTCGGCAATGAAACCGAAAATTATAAATTAAAGAAAGTCGGCTCATACACTGGCAATGCAGGCGACTCATTTAGTGCGCATGAGGGTTTTGAATTTACCACAAAAGATCGTGATAATGATAAATTTCATGAAAATTGTGCAATTACTTGTGCTGGTGCTTGGTGGTATACTCAGTGTTATTATAGGTCAGTTGATAAATTTTTGATCAAGTCTCGTCTTGTTTCTAATGAATATTATTTTTGATGGTTTCAGCAATTTAAATGGTAGATACCATATTGGAATACGTTGGTTGGAAATAAGCAGAAATATATCTCTCAACTTTGTGGAAATGTTAATCCGGCCAAAGAGATTATAAATATTTAATTCAAATCAATTCATGTTCAAACGATAATCTAAAATTATAAAATCTTATAATAAAAAATAAATACTGTTACGTTTTTACCTTTGTAAAACGTTTAAATATGAGTTCGTTAAGTTCAAACAAAGTCATAACAAATATGTGTTTAATTTCAGTTAAACCCTTTATTGTCCGCACTATTTTATGTGCCAGTGTTCGAACTTGTACCACGTATATAACAATAACTACAACAATAATCTGTTTATTCGTTATTCTTATCACACAACTATTCACTAGATCTTTACAATGGCGACCTTTTTAAACCACGACTTGTTTTATTCACACACAACTTCACACAAGGCTGACTGAATTCTTACTGACTCCTTGGCCGCCTTGTCTGGCCTTTTTATATACGCACGAAATCAGTTTGATAAAGGTTCTTGAAAGAGGATGTTCGGGGTTTCGCCTTCTAGAGAACTCTGTTGCGACCACATTGTTGTTTGTGTATTTTGTTCACGTTGTTTGTTGTTGCATTTTTTGTTTATTTATTTATGCCCTTTTTTCTTACTGATGTTGATGGCGTATTTTTGTTTACTTGTTTATCATGTAAACAAGTTCATCTGAGAGTTCGCATTCAAGCATATGAAAAGTACATAAACGATTACAGAAATTGAAATTCATGCTGACGGAACGAACCAATCTGTATAAAATAAAATTTCATAATGTTTTTATGTGACATTTGTATTCAAGTGAACATTATGGGCAATTGCAATGTCGCACAAATTCGTTGTTTGGTAATTTGACGTTTATAAGTATGTAATATAATCTTTTAAATTTCTACATTCACACACACACATGCTGAAAACAATAGATAAACCTTTTTCTAAAATATTAAGGAAACATCAACTGTAAAAATACCTTCGAAAACGCAACGAGAACTATTTTTATTATAGTTTCATCTGACAACATCTTTAAAACGAAAAATTTGACAAGTACATGCATTTATTTAAAAATAAAAAGTGAAATTCCGATGAATCCATAAAAATTGTTCATCATAATAATAAATACATTTGACTCATTTATAATTTGTTTCAGAGTACTATATTAAATTTTTAAGAGATTTTTCATTGTGTTTATGTTTACATAAAAATCAAAAATATTTTAAAGAAAATGGAAGGAAATTATCATTGAACTGAAGAAGAGGAAAAATTTGTTCAAGACATTAGGAGTTACGGAAAATCATTGAGAGATATATCGAAGAACTTAGGAAGGTCTATACACTTTGTGCAAAATTCTTTTAGCAAAAAACTAACATGGCAGAATCTCTTGGCAGACCTAAGAAAACCAGCTCAGAAACAAATAGACGGATAATCCTCTGATCCTATTTCTGCCAAGTTTTTTATTGAATAGTGCAAGCGAATCTTCCAGGAAAAAATTTTTACTAATGAAAAAACGGAAGAGAGATGAACAAACATAAGAGAGACCAGATGGCGGAAAAAGTAACAAAAGTTAATCTCAAGCGATGAAACAAAAATAAATTCGTTTTGAAACGATGGCAAATTCGTTTAGAAATGAATTTATTTCGGTTTCATCGCTCCCATATAATATTTTCTCCATGCTCCTTAGCAAGTTGTAATCTCTTTTCCGCTTTCTCATTAGTAACCGGTATTTCACTTTTTATATTTAAATAAATGGATGTACTTGTCAAATTTTTCGTTTTAAAGATGATGTCAGATGGAAGTTAGGTTAGGCTAGAGGACGAATACTTGTCAATTAAGACAAGTACAGTACCCGGAGGTCGAATTGACCCATTGTACAACTTCTTAGTTTCTCACACCACTTATGTTGTGTGTGTTAATTTTATACATGTGTGGTGGGACCTACAGTTTAAAGTCGACTCTGAACAACAGATTTTTTGAGAAACTTTTTCATGGCAATTTTATTTACTCTCAGAGTTTTTGCCAGAAATCTGCAGAGAGGAAGTCGCCAAGTAATACTTTTTGTATTTTGTCTTGATGTCTGGCCTGGGGCTCGAACCCTTTACGTCTAATAAGCCAACACAGTACCTACTAGACTACGGCGACTTCATGTCAGATGGAACTATAATATAAATTGTTCTCCCTGCGTTTTCGAGGGTATTTTTACAGTTAACGTTTCTTTAATACTTTAGAACAAGGTTTACCATTTCATAGCACAATTGTGCAGAGAGAACTCACACGCATTCTTGTGTTCTTTGATTTCGTTGTCGATCAGACTGCGACAAGAACACATGTGCGGTTGCTGCTTTATCATTTTATTTCAGATTAACACTCAAAAAATATTTTATGTTAAAAATGGTCTATGTCATTAGCTTGGCGTATTTCATTTTTTCTTTATTTTGTCGCATAGTATAATTTTTTTTGAAATGCTGGCTTTTTTCTTTTAATAAAAAATGGATTTTTTATTTCATTTTTATTTATCTACAATTATTAAGCCAAAGATAGATTTTGATGAAATGAAAATAAAAATAGCGTATATTACTAACACTTTTCTACGGCTGTAAATAAATAAATTCTATCAACTTATTTTCTATCTCTTACTCACAAATACATAACCATAAAATATTTGGTAAACCCTGCTTTAGAATAAGGTGTATTTATTATTTTGAGCATATGTGTATATCAATTATTTTTTTTATTTTTAAAGTCCTTAAATACATATTGTTATGATTGTAATGTATAAAAGAGAACTTTGAAACAAAATAAATAAAATAAATAAATAATACGTATTTCGAGTGACATGCATGTTGTTGAGTGGCAAAGTAGCATAAATTACCATGTTTGGCGCTATGTATTATGCTTATGTACATAAATAATGTTAGTTTTTTTATATACAAACATATATAAATATTTTCATTTTTAGTCAGGCAGAGAGACTTTTTAGCCAGTATTTCTAATACTATTAACCAGATTGAAATTTCAGCTTATAATAATTGGATATAAAAAATTTTTGTAAAGGTGCCATTAATTTTTTTTTTCTATAAAAAACTCAGAAAACTATACAAAAGTCTTTTTCCAAAAATGGCATGACATGCACATAATGTCAATTTTTAGGGTGACATGGACATTATGTCAATGGACATTATGTCACGCCACCCAAAAATTTGCCGTACAGCAACGGTTATTTAAACTAATTTGTTCGAAATTTAATTCTTATAACTAGTTTAATATCGCAACTATTTTTTACAGAAAAGTCCAGCTTTTGCGTGATTTCTTTTCCAATATTCGCGACTTCTGTAATACCGGTATCTTGTAGCATTTGCTCATTAGTTATTTGTTTTTTCCAAATTTGAATCTATTGTGTGGGTCTGGATAGTAAAATATTAATTATTTGCCGTTGCATAAAAATCATTATTCTACCATATTGGGATGACTGGTTCGAATCATTATCACGACAGAAACAAAAATCGAATGTATAACCAAATATTTAAAAAAAAAATTTAATCTGTCCACCATAATTTCCCCAGAGGGGCTGTTTATTAATTTCGCTATCAATTTTATTCACGATCCTTTCAATCGATTCTTTTAAGCGTTCACTGCTCAATACCACTGTGCTTAATACGCACTTTCTAATACAACTCTAGATTGCAGACTCATAACTGTTGAAGGGCTGATTACTCATGCATAGGGAACGTAAAAACGTAACGTACGTTGCCGTAAGAACGTTTGTGTAGTTATAGAAACGTTAAAAACGTGACATCTGTTAACGAAGAATGTAATAATAACGAAACAGAAAACAAAGGAACACAACACAATGCAAAAAAATTGGTGTACAGGCATTTGCAAGAAGTCAGCTCTTCTGAACAATGATGAGTGTTGTTAAGGTAAAGCAAACTTCGAAAAGTACCAATTTTATACTTTTAATTGGAAGAAGTTATGTTTGCTTCTTAAATTTTATTCTATTACAAACATTTATTCTTGTAATATTTATGGAATTTAGATATATACAGTCGAATTTTGTTCTATTGAAAATGATTTTTTTGTTTTATTTTATTAAATTGCAAAACAATATCTCTAGCTAGAATAGTAACAATGAATAATACTCTTATAATTCTTTATGAACATTAGAATCATAAAAATATATAAATAAATATTTTAAAGATTAAAAATATTCATATATAAATAGGAAAGCACGAAAAGGGCATTTTCGTTACACTGCCACTCAAAATACTTATATTTTACTTATTATGTTTCAAAGTTTTTTTACACACATTACAATCCCAATAATAACTAAAGAAAATCATTTTTTATATACAAATTTAGAGGGTTAATATATACGATTAATGTATGTGGAAGTACCAAAAAGGTTAATTTAGCTATTATTTTTTTGGCAACACTGGTTTAAACAGCTCACGCACGTTTCGTGTTTTGTTTCACTGTCAACCTTCTTCAGTTTGGTCTATAATTTAACCATGAATCGTCATGAATCATTTTATGGTCAGTTTAATCGGCCGGCTATTCGGGCTATTGTGACTAAATTTCGCACCAAATTTACATTTACATTATCGATTCGTCGCCGTTCGCAGCAATTGGGGATATATTACTCAACAACGTGTGAAAATTTTGCAAAAGGATTTAGGTATGAAGCCTTTCAAAATACAGCTCGTGCAAGAATTGAAGCCGAACGACCTACCGCAACGCAGAATTTTTTGTGAATGGACTCTTGGAAAGTTGGCCGAAGATCCACTTCTTTACCGAAAAATTGTGTTCAGCGACGAAGCTCATTTTTGGCTCAATGGATACGTAAATAAGCAGAATTGTCGATTTTTGAGTGAAGATCAGCCAGAAGCATTGCAAAAGCTACCAATGCATCCAGAAAAAGTCACAGTTTGGTGCGGTTTATGGGCATCATTGGACCGTACTTCTTTAAAGATGCTGCGAATCGTAACGTAACTGTGAATGGTGAGCGCTACCGTGAGATGATATCCAACTATTTTTGCCCAAAATGCAAGAGCTTGACTTGCATGACCTGTGGTTTCAACAGGACAGTGCCACATGCCTGACAGCACGCATAACGATGGACTTATTGAGAGGCGAGTTCGGTGAACATTTTATATAACGTTCGGGACCGGTCAATTGGCCGCCTAGATCGTGCGATTTAACGCCTTTGGACTATTTTCTGTGGGGCTATGTTAAAGCTCATGTCTATACAGACAAGCCCGCTTCAATTGACGCATTGGAAGACAACATTGAAGCATTTATTCGTGGGATACCGGCCGAAATGTTGGAAAGAGTATGCCAAAATTGGAATAAGCGGATGGACCATTTGAGGCGCAGTCGCGGTCAACAATTGCATGAAATAATCTTCAAACATTAAATTATATGGACCGTACTATCGATTCAAATAAAGAATTCATGCATTTTTTCAATTTTATGTGTTTTTTTTTTCTTGAAAAATTTTCCTATAGCTCGTAAAAAATCACTTATTTTGTTAAAAATATTTTGTGTGCATAATAGAAATATTTATTTCTTATAAAATAATTATTTTTTTTGTTATTATTTTAATGAAAAATTAAAAATTTCATTATATACATGTAAGATTTTTAAATGTTTTTTGTGTTGTTGTTACATTTTCGATCATGTTCTCCTAATTATTGCTCCTTTGTCATACTCTTCACGTTGGCTTATATCATAGTTTCATTATGTGGGAAAGATGCCTTATATTTGCTCATTAGCTACAAATTTTGTAAGATTTGTTAATTTAAAAAATGTTCTCAGAAATTTTAATTTAATTATCACTGGAATGTCAGGGAATATAATTAATCATATAATTATCGATTGCACACTGCAAAAATAAGTCCATTTAGTCAAAAAATCTCGAAATCTGCATCTTATACGGTAAAAGTTACAAGAAAATAAATCGATTTATAGGACTTTTTGGTTGGAGATAACCCGATACGAATGTGTTAATATAAAATATTTCGATTTTCGAAATATTTTACGAAATTAAAAGAGTTCATGCCACAACAGAAAAGAAAGACAGTGAAAAAGTTATTTATTCCACAATATTAAAAAATTACGCTCAAAATAAATAACCTCATACATTTCTCTTCTTTGATCACTTTTAGCACAAATCAATCATATCCCACGAGTTGTCTAGATTCCGATCCCACACATTGTGTAGGTAATAAATGTCGCATTATTAATCATCTGTATGGCCCAGCACCATTTTTCGTCGCTTCTAATAACAGCGTAGACGATGGAGGTTGGATTGTTATTCAACGACGTATTGACGGATCGGTGGATTTCTTCCGCAGCTGGTCAGAATACAAAGCCGGTTTCGGTGATCTTGATAGTGAACTCTTTATAGGACTAGACAAATTGCACGCGCTAACCTCCAGTCTTAAGCCCGTGGAGTTGCTGATACAATTACAAGATTTTGATAATGTGATGAAATATGCAAAGTATGATGACTTTCAAATTGGCAATGAAAGTGAAAATTATAAACTAATTAGTGTGGGGTCGTATTCCGGCGATGCAGGGGACTCATTTAGTGATCATGTGGGTTATAATTTCTCTACAAAAGATCGTGATAATGATATTGAGGAAGATGGAAATTGCGCAATAGCTAAAACTGGTGCCTGGTGGTACGACAATTGTGGTTGGAGGTTAGTTGATAAATAATTAATCCAGATGTTAATTGTCATTAATATGTTTATTGTTTTCAGCAATTTAAATGGTAAATACTATCACGATCCAACAGAATTAAATGATGCTCCAACGGATAAACGTGGCATTAACTGGTATTATTTTCATGGCTACAAATATTCATTAAAATTTGTACAAATGTTGATACGGCCTAGCAAGTTGTAAATGCTAAATTGATAAAAATTCTATGCTTGACATTGAGATTGTTTTATGATATGAAATAATATATTAAACAATAAATAATTAAAAAATATTGTGTTCAAAAATAAAAATATTACATAAATACGATGATAATTGTTTTTGTATTATTGACTCCACCAGAGAGGTAAGTCTTTGATCGAAATCAGATGACCGAGATTAAAGGTTGAATACGGCTATTTTTTGACAAATAGTAAGTTTCAATAATACCTGTTTTGAGCATTTTTTCGTTTAATATTTTAGTTTTAGATCATATCAACTGATAGCTTAACATCAATTTCATATTGTGGTATTAGGTCTATATAAAATAATTTTGAAAAGAAAATAATTTAAGTATTCAATGAATGAAAATAAATATAATAAAACGAAGAAGAATCCAGGGGCCCTCCTATAATAATTTAGCACACATACGAATTTTAGGCGGCAAGAGAATAAAACGGTTTCTACAAATTAATATCGATGGCGTACAAGGAACTTTTTTACAAGCAACACAATTATAAATAAAAATTTTGTATTAAATAAATCCGTAGGACAAATTCAATTATTTTTAGGTTTATGCTAATAAAAAAGATTTTTTTGTTCTTTCCGATCGAAGACGAAAAATAAGGTCCAAATACACCATTTACTAGTTTATTTGTTACATCTTTTTTCTTCAGTTATTGAGAATTGCTAAAACTAAAGCGTTGACAAAATAAACATACCTTGTTTTTTAAGCATAACTTCTAAATAGTCAGCCCGTTAGTCCTCTTTTCAGGAAAGAACTCAAAATGCAATTAAGGTGGCAGAAGTAGTATTTAAACTTTACGGAAAAGCAAGAACCTATGTATCTGCATAGTATGTATAATGGAACAAATAGCTGCCGTAAATCACCAAATACAAAAGCTATTTAGGCCAGTAGAGAATAATTGCTGTGAATTATTGCTTCGTTTTTACAGAATATATTTCCAACAAAATATACAGTCATCACTCGATTGGAAATGCTTGTAACTTCATCTGCACTGCAGTATATTAAGTATTGAAAGAAAACATTTTGGGTTTTTTCTTAATATTTCTATAGAGTTCAAGTAAGAACAAAGTAAAAAAAAATTAAAGATTGAAAATTTTAAAATATTTGTACAGTGGAGAAAGAAATAATAGAAATGTATTCATATTCCACTCATTACTGTAGCCCATTTACCTACAATCATAAACTTAAAGTCAACCCTGGACATCCCCAGTTTGGTTTTCTCTGAATGTGCCGCTCTTTTTGACCGGCATGACTAGTAGAGCTTACTCTCTAATTATCAAAATAAGTCAAATTCTTCAGTATATACTGTGAACGTTGTATGTATGTAAATGTACACGTATGTAAAGGTAACTGTCACTGAAGAAGTCGTTATCAGATGACTCTTAACACTTACGTAAATGCCATAGGAATGTCTTAAAACTATTGCTGTCACCAGCAACTTTATTTTCATGCTCAGACATTAAATCACATCACATTAGTTTTCTGGCACACTTGCAGTCGAGGGTCCACCTCTTGTTACATGTATTCGTATGTTCTCAAATGTAGGCAATTATATGAGTAGGGAATTCATTTGAAACTGGAAAAGTGTGTTACTCCACAGCAATTATGACAAAAGTATAAATATATAAGATAGGTTTCATATTTACAACTCAATTCAAAGTTATTTTAACTTTAATTTTTATTTGAAGTAGCGTATATCATTCCAAATTGGTCCTGGAGGTTTTACGTTCCAAGCTTGTCTAAACACCCACAGATTCAAAAATTTGATACGAAATTAATTAATTAAGTCTACTTTCAAATAAATTTTTCAGGCTTCGTTCAACAAAACAACTGACGTACATATGTCAACTATTCTTTAATTCTTGTATCAAATTAAATATTTAATCAAATATTTAGGCGAATAAATTATAATAATTTAAATGATTTTTATATTAATTTAATAATTATTTTTTGTCACTGAAACTCTATGTTGCCGTATTTGATTAAATAACGTGAAAGTTCACTCTCTGCTGGTTCGGATACTGCTGTTGCCGTTCTAGTTTATTCAAATAGTTGCGAAGAACGTACTATGTCTTTACAATAACACCTGTGTACAGTTTTTAGTTGAACTTGAATCCACTTGTGGTATATAAGTCGCCTAAAAGCGCATTTCAGAGTCATTCTTGCGAGATATAGGATGTAGTTAAAAACTTTTTTGTGGCACACTCTAATTTATGCTTCTGCTTCATAAGCTTTTTATGTATCGCCAAAGCAGCATCACAAAAGAAACTTTTCCCTTAACTAATTTGATGGGTTATGGTTAAATGATCATTTGGCGTTGATGCAATTGCCTGGCCTCAGGGATATATTACCTCTGGACATTATCAGGATGTTATATTGTTTCTTTTGTCCATAAACTAAATACCTACGATTTTATATGATATAGGCAAGACCACAATGACAAACCTTTCTCTAGAAGAGTGACACCATACTTTTATGCGTAAGGACTTCTCCTAAACCTAATTGTTTTATTTTTTTATTTTTTTTTTTGTTTAAAAATTAAGCAAGTAATGTAAGTAAAAAGACGAACACTGGTATTCCCTCGAAATTTATTCAAAGATTGTAAATTCACGAAAGCATCTCAAAACAAATCGCAACTCAAAACAGGAAAAAAATAATAAAAGGTTTTAATGGCAACATTCGTAAAACAGAATTTGTTTATAAAATTATAAAATATCCAACAGACATTAAAATTCAGCGATTTTATTTATTTACGGAAATAATAAATTTTTTGACTTATTAAGACAATTTGATGATCTTTAAATTAAAATGTATACCTTGTTAGATTGCATTGCATTAAAAATAAAATGTAAACAATTTTAAATTGTTTGTGCCCATGTCTTCTTCTCCCACTGTATAAGCATTTTAAATATTTTGTGTTATCAAATAAAATTATTTTACATCTTCTATAAATTTTTTCTTCTATTTCTGTGAAAATAAACTCTCTAAACTCATAGAAGAACGAAAGGTATTCTGTTTCTGTTAAAACATCAGTATCTCGTCGGACATATTAACCCGTAAACCCCTATAGAAAATTTAATTTGTAAAGTTTTTATAAATTTTAAACAATTTTAAGAAAAATATTTTGCTTTTCAATTGTTAAAAATTAATAAATTTTACAATAAGGAACTCTCATGGCTTGTACCCCTGCCAAAATACATGATTGAATATAACCGTCAAATTAAAAAACTATTTACATTCCTCCATATCTTAATGGGGTGAAACGATCTTTTGATTTAAAAATTATATTTTTTATATAAGAGCTTGTGATCTTAATAATCTTGCAAAGATTTTCATTTATTTGGTCTTAAAATAAATCTGCGCGAGAATTTTTAATGGTTGTGTCCTAAGAGATTCAGAATACTTTGTGGGGTTACGATTAAAAAATGAAAATCAAAGTTGTTTAAGAAAACGAAAAACGTTTTTTTGCAAACATTATGACGCACGTACTACGTGGCTACAGTGATGTAGTGTATGCAAGTGTATGAACCTTAAAATGATAAAAATTATCAGCTCAAAATGATCACTAAAGAATGCAATAGATTTTTAATGTAAGAATATAAAAATACCGCTTGACCACATGTACACATACATATAATATTTTCTAATTTATAATCTATTTGATGCTGAAATGAATTTCCATTCTTATCTCACTTGTTATGTGAAAGAAGCAACTATTTGTTATCTATTGGAGGAAACATAAATGTAAAAATTTTAAATTCTTCAAAATATTGTTATGTTCGTTGATTGCAATCAAAATAAATTTGTGTTTAGTTTTAATCAAACTCTTTATTGTTCGCACTGCTTTTATGTGCCACTGTTACAACTCCAACAATAATTGCTTGTTCACGATTCTACTTTACACTTCTGTTCGCGCAAGCACTAACAACTGTTCGGTATATCTTCACAACAGTGGTCTTCAAACCACGACTTTTTACTTCGCACGCAACGCGTCTTCACTCAAGACTGACTGAATTCTTACTACTCGTTGCCTGCTTCGTCTTGCCCTTTTATATGCGCACGCAATCTGTCTGATGAAGGTTCTTGAAGTAGAAGTTTTTTGTTTTCGCCTTCTTGAGTATTATATCGCAACTGCATTGTTGTTTGTGTATTTTGTTCACGTTGTTTGTTGTTGCTTTCTTTCATACTTGTCTGTCTCCTTTCCTTATACTGATTTTGTTGGTATATGCAAGCAAGTTCGTTGAATATGTTTGTGTGGCATTTGGTTTATCGTTAACGTTAAATGATATTAGATCGTTTCCATTTGGGTAACAATAATTTTTGCTGCTTATTAAATAACAAATTTTATTTTCATTTGTGGCTTAAGCTGGCAAGTATACATATTTTTTTTGTAATTTTTCACGTAATCAGTAAAAATCAATGTCACTTTCAAGTGTACTTAGAACGTTTTTAATGTTCTTGCATTTTTAAATTCTACGTTCTCTATTTTAAATACTGTCCAAATTTGGTTAAGATGAGCCGATCCGTTCCGAAGTTATAGGGAAATATCTCCTTAGAATACACATATGGTCGTATGTCGCGTGAAAATTTTAAGAGCTTGTTGCGCCATAACAACTAATAAATATATAAATAATAATAATATATATATAATAATCTAAATTAATTAACATTAATCCTAATATTATACTTAATAATAATAAATAATTAAATTAAATACATAATGAATTTAAAAATATAAATAAGTATCACCCTAATATAGCGTAATGTTAAGGTTCATGACCATATGAATTACAAGGTCGTTAAATTATAAGTAAAGTAAATAAGTAGGCAACGGAGTTGCTGAATAGAATAGTACAGTTAGGATTAAGTAAATAGAATAAGTTAGAGTTAAGAAAAGATTGAAATAAATTAGTTGAATTACAACATCTAACTGACTCGGTTGATTTTTAAATCGAAAGATTTGGTCTTAGTGTCCTTTTATAGTGTTCCAATAAATTTAAAATTATAAATTATTTAATTTTTTATGAACATCCTTAAAAAACATTAAGGATTAACATTTTGGCGCCCGAGCAGGGACATGAAAAAAAATAAGTGACAAATATAATAAATTTGATAATTTGCTTCAATTTATGCTTATATACATATATAATAGACCAAATTTCGCGCGTTTGATAAGTTGTTTCAAATAAATTGTGCGAGAACTAAAAATTTTATAAAGTGCTTAAAATTTAAATTATTAATAAAACAAATAAAAATTAAACGTAAAACAACAAAGTGTTATACAATAAAAACCATACAATACATGTAAAACCTAAAAAAAAACAACAACAATATACATCAGGATTTACCAAAAATTTTTCGCATGTTGATCCCAAATGAATTCAAACCAAAATTTCACTGTGTAAAATTTAAATTGTTAAAAGAAAAAATACACAAAACAATATATAAAATATTAAACGATAAAATAAACAAAACATACTAAAATACAGTATAGTGAAATAAATAAAATAGAAAAATAATAACAAATAAGCATACAGAAAAATATAAAAAAAACAAAGATAACAATATTCATATATTGGTTATTGTTGTGGGAACATACGAACATAAGTACAGCAAAATAGAACAAAAATAAAAAAAAAAATGCAAAAAAAAAAAATACAATATAATAAGAATTAAAGATACAAGCGCAGTGTTGTAAAGAAAAATCTAAATAAAAGATTAATAACAAATTAAATAAGTGAAATCTGTATATAGATAAAAGATTAGCTTATAAGAAATTTAATTTAAAAAAAAAAAAAAAAAAAATTGTGAAGTGATAAATATCCCTGTAACATAAACACCAACATAATTCAAGATACACATTACACAGAACTTAAAAATACACTACACAAGCAACAAATAATCCAACAAGTAGCACATCGTTGGACGACTTCAATAATCCTACAATCCAGGACAGGAATTCTGCACAGATGCCCCGTTGTCACTGCATTCTGTGCCGGTCGGAGAAAACTAAGGGGAGTACTTCAAACTCTCAAGAGGTAAAAAAGTGCAAAATATATTTGTGTTTCTTTGTCCTTAAATTTGTAACTTAATCAAATTTAAGAGATTTTTTGTAATTTAACCAAAATATTTCTAATCGCTTAAAAAGCAGAACACAAATAATATTTCGCATTTTTTTAAATATTTGAAACATCTCGTTTATTTATAATTTTATATATTTATTAAAATTACGTCGATATTGTAAAATTATAAACAAAACCCACCCTTATTTAGTGAAACATTTTGAAACATATTCGCGAGTGTTAGTATTTTGTATTTATTTCGAATTACACTAACAATTTGTATCGTTATTCGTGAGAGAACATTCAGCATAGCGTTTGCGTTGTTTTGTTCATCTTCCTTTTTATTTATATTTCGTAAATTCGTTTCGATCAGTGTTCCGTTTCACGCGTTCCTATACTGCTTGTATATAAGTTACACATTACAGCTGTGTACAGTGGTCACACTAGAACAAAAATCAAAACAAATAATTTCAATAAAAATTGTTCACACAAATTTCGATCATCGAATTATTATTTCATTGTTATTATTAATAACGCTGTGTGTTCATATTGAAATTTGATTTTTGTTTATTGTTTACAAATCGATTATTAAGCGATTTTACTCGGTAAATTAAAATAGTTTTTTTTTACCGACGGCTGTGTGTAAAGATTTTCTATTTTTTACTTTCTGAGATCAAGTAAGTTAATCTTGACTCAATTAAAGTCACTGAAATTTTGGAATTGGAACTATCGGGTATTGCGTGTCCGAATAATATCGATAAAATTCTATTGTCCAAAACAAGTAAATACTATTAAATATAGTCCGACCAATAATTTACTTTGGTCAATTTTTAATTTTTGTTTTGAGGAATTTTTTTTTAGACAACAATCATAATGACTAGTAGGGGCTCTAAACGCCAAGATTCTCCCTCCAGAGCTGAAAGCTTGGAGAAATTACTCGCGAAAAAAGCAAAGGTCATTAAGAATATCGACAGGATTCGACAGTCCATTGTGGATAAGACCATTTCTTTTAATCCGATGGAGCTCGAATGTCGATTGTATATTTTGAAATCATATATTGACCAAGCGATGAAGCTTCAGTCGGAAGTGGATAATTTGGATCCCGATAATGACGACAGGGCCGAGCTTGAAGATCTTTGTGTGACCACGAAGAGTTTATTCATGAGTCTGTTGGCCAAGAATAGGCAATCGAATGTGCCTGAAACTTCGTTTAGCGTACAGGCTCACCATACAAGACTCCCAAATATGAAGCTCCCTAAATTCAGTGGTAAATACGCTGATTATAAGAATTTTATGAGCCTATTTGAGAACCTGGTACACAACGATCCGACTTTGACGGATATTGAGAAATTCAATCACTTGATCTCATGCTTATCCGAATCGGCCTTGGGTACAGTGAAGGCCTTTCAGATCTCCGAAGAGAATTATCCCAAAGCAATAGCAAGCTTGAAAAAAGTGTACGATAACGAATGCTTGATATTTTTCGAAAATATTGCAAAACTTTTTGATTTGCCCGAAATCACCAAGCCTTCGGCTGTTGCTTTGCGAAGCATGATCGATACTGTTTCTGCCATTTACGATTCGTTGTTGTCAATTGGTGATGACAAGAAAATAACTAATGCAATATTGATACATTTAGTGATGTCGAAAGTGGATCCAATCACCAAATCAAAATGGGAAGAACAGCTTGATTTCGAGAAGCTCCCATTGTGGTCAGATTGCGAAGACGCCTTGAATAGACGTTACCAGCATATCTCTGCTGACGAGTCTTCTAATTCAAGGCCGAGGGTTAATAAACCTAAAAATGAACATTTTAATTTTAAAACCAGTCGAACATCATTAAATTGTACCAAATCGAAACAATCTGCTGACAGATGCCTATTTTGCAAATCGACGCAGCATATGATCAACAACTGCCCTTCCTTTACTGCTGAGCCTATAGTCAAACGATTTGACTTCATCAAATCCGTGCCAGCATGTATTAACTGTCTGAAAAAGGGACACACAGTTGCAAGGTGTCCATCTTCCAAGTGTCGGATATGTAATGGTGCACATAACTCATTACTTCACCGATATAATACAAGTTCTAATAATGCCTCGATAAACTACTCTGAACAGCCTTCGACTTCTCACGCTTCTGTTAACTATTCAGCGTCAGATGAACGCATAATTCTAGCGACGGCTGTGGTAAGAGTAAGAAGTAGTTCTGGCCAACTGATACCAGCCAGAGCTCTGTTGGATTCCGGTTCTCAACCTAATTTAATAACCGAGGAACTAGCGCCTCTGCTACGTTTGAAAAAGGAAGGAGGCAGATTGAATTTAAATGGCATTGGTGAAACAAATTCATTATCAAAATCTCGCGTCAATTTGACTGTTACTTCGAGTGTCAACTCTACCCAATTTACATCAAAGTTTTGGGTATTAAAATCAATTACAAACTTGCAACCTGATCGTAGGGTTAACATAGCTAGTTTGAGTATCCCGTCAAACGTGGAATTAGCTGACCCTTACTTCTATAAGCCGCACAAAATTGATTTGTTAATTGGCGCAGGTCCTTTCTTTGACTTAATGTGTGTTGGCCACATCAAATTGGGCCCGAGTCTTCCAGTTCTTCAAAAGACTTCTCTTTGTTGGATTGTTACTGGAAGATACAATCATTCAAAGGACTCTTGTAACACTAAAGTATTTCATATAAATACTTCAATTGAAGACGAGAGCAATGTTGATTCAATCGTCCGGAAATTTTGGGAGTTAGAAGAACTTCCAACCGAATCAACTGAAATTTATTCTGAGGAGCATAAGAATTGTGAGAACGAGTTCAAGACGACAGTACGACGTCTTGCGTCGGGACGGTTTGAGGTTTCTTTACCTTTCAAGTCTGATCCTAAATTATTAGGATCTTCGTTTGAAATCGCCAAGCGACGATTTCTCTCTTTGGAACGAAGACTTTCCAAAGATGATACTATGCGGCAGATGTATCATGATTTCATGAAGGAGTACTTCAACTTGGGTCACATGTCTCTTTTGGACAAATTCCCTGATACTCCCCACTACTTCATTCCACATCAATGCGTTTTACGCCCTCAGAGTACAACTACCAAACTTCGGGTAGTATTTGACGCTTCATGTAGAACTTCTTCACATGTATCTCTTAACGAACTGTTAATGGTTGGTCCTACAGTTCAAGAAGAACTATATTCTACATTAATCCGTTTTCGATTCCACAAATATGTAATCACTGCAGATATTGAAAAAATGTATCGTCAGGTCATGATTGGTGACAAAGATAGGAATTTTCAATTAATCCTTTGGCGACAGAATCCATCTGATGAATTGAGACATTTTCGGTTGAATACTGTTACTTATGGTACAGCTTCAGCACCATTTTTAGCCATTAGATGTCTGATTCACTTAAGCGATATATACAAAGAGACTTTGCCTATCGGTTCGAAAGTTGTTCGCAGTGATTTCTACGTAGATGACCTACTTACCGGAGCTGAAAGCTATGATGAATTAATTTTAATTCGAAATCAGGTGACTGAAATTTTGGCTTCGGCTGGTTTCAATCTCACCAAATGGTTTTCTAACCATCCTGAATTTTTTAATTCTCTACAGAAAGAGAAACTAATTCATAGCGATTCCGACTCTGCGAAAGCATTGGGCATACATTGGGTTCCGAAGAATGTTTTATTTAAATTTCATTTGGAAGATAAGTTTCAGGACTTAAAGGCTACAAAGAGAAACATATTATCGGTGTCTTCTCGATTATTCGATCCTCTCGGACTGTTATGCCCACTTGTTACGAAATCAAAGATCCTGTTGCAAGAGCTTTGGATTCAAAAGCTTGACTGGGATGAATCAATTCCCTTGGGGTTGAATACTTTATGGGAAAACTTCAAAGCTAATTTAATGGAAGTTGATTCAATTAGTATCCCAAGATTCGTCCATACCACATCAACATCGAGAATTCAGATTCATGGATTTTCTGACGCTTCAATTCGAGCATATGGGTGTTGCATATACATTCGGAGCTCCGAGACGGACACGGTCGTCTCGAGACTACTTACGGCTAAGTCCAAAGTTGCCCCTCTCAAGTCTAAATCACTTCCTAGACTTGAGCTATGTGCTGCACACCTGCTGGCTAAGTTATGGAATAGAATTAAGCGTATGATGAATTTCGAAATAGATGATGTTTATTTCTGGACGGACTCCGAAATAGTACTGCATTGGATAAAAACGCATCCATCCTCTTTGACGACTTTTGTGTCAAATAGAGTCGCTGAGATTCAGGAGTGGTCGGACCAAGTTTCGTGGCGCCACGTGCCTACTAAGCAGAATCCAGCTGACATTGTGTCAAGAGGATCCGATGTAAGAGATTTGAAAAACTCAATTTGGTTTATAGGACCGTCGTTTCTTCTAGACGACAGTTCCAAATGGCCTGTTAATGAACATTTTGAATTAACAGAGAACCAGAAGCTATTGGAAACGAAAAAGGTGAATGTATTTCTTGCAGTAGAGGGGACTTCTAACTGTCTACTGGAAATGATATCGAAATACTCTTCATATAAGAAGTTACTGCTGGTAACATGTTTCGCACTCAGATTCATTGATAATCTAAAGAAACGAAAATTAAATCAAAGTATCATACCTACTGCAACGGAAACGAAAAGGTCATTTTATCGCCTCGTAGAGGTTACCCAGAAATCTAATTTTTCTGAGGAGATTTCTAAATTACAGAAATCTCTGATCTTACCGTCGAACATACAGAGACTTACACCTTTCATTCATACATTCACTGAGGATGGGAGAACATTTTCACTATTAAGGGTAGGTGGGAGATTGCTTAATGCAAATTTGCCATATGATGCAAAATTCCCACTTTTATTACCGAAGAAAAACGACTTTGTCACACTCTATTTGCGACATCTCCATTTCGAGAATTGCCATGCCGGCACAAAGGCACTCATTGCTCTCGCTAGAGAGAGAATCTGGCTAATTAACGCCAAGGAGGAGTGCAGTAGAATTGTTGCGCAAGTGTGTACACTGTTTCCGCTATAAACCAAGACTTATGTCCCAAATAATGGGAAACTTACCCACCAATAGAGTGAGAGCTACCCGACCATTTCTTATCGTCGGCGTTGACTTTTGTGGTCCCGTTAATGTCTCATTGAGAATTCGAGGTCGACCACCATTGAAAATGTATATAGCGGTCTTCGTGTGTTTCACATCAAAAGCTGTGCATCTAGAGTTAGTGTCTGATTTATCGACTGATTCTTTTCTCTTATCTTTTAAAAGGTTCGCTGCAAGAAGAGGTCTTCCGAGGGAAGTGCTATGCGACAACGCGACGAACTTCGTGGGAGCCAGCAACGTCCTCAAACAGCTACAGCAAGCATTCGACAGGAGTCGACCCGCCCTCGAATCTTACGCAGCGTCGTCCGGGGTGAAGTTCACCTTCATACCACCTCGGGCGCCGCACTTCGGAGGGCTGTGGGAAGCAGCCGTCAAGCAGGCGAAGTTCCTGTTTCTGCGCGCAGTGGGCAACGCATCGCTGACTCAAGAAGAAATGGAGACGATGCTCGCAGAAACAGAGGCGGTGCTCAACAGTCGGCCCATTGCACCGCTGTCTCCAGACCCCAACGACGGAGAGGCACTAACTCCAGCACATCTGCTAATAGGAGAGGGTCTGCGTTCGCTGCCGCTCGAATCCGTAGGCGACGAGAAACTCAAAGAACCCAAATTATGGAAGCGTTGGCGATTACTTTGCGGACTCAAGCAGACGTTCTGGCAGGCTTGGCCTCGCGACTACGTTCTGGGTCTACAAGGCAAACCAAAGTGGTCCAACGAATCGCCCAACCTGAAGCTAGGTCAGGTCGTGATCATCCACGAGGACAATTGCCCGCCTCAACAGTGGCTGACCGGGAGAGTCGTCAAGGTCATAGAAGGAGAAGACGGCAAGATCAGAGTGGCGGAGGTCGCAACGCGCAACGGCGTTTATAAGCGCCCAATCCACAAACTGGCTCCACTTCCAAATGATTGAAGAAGCTCAGTCCTTCAATGGGGCCGGAATGTTGCGCCATAACAACTAATAAATATATAAATAATAATAATATATATATAATAATCTAAATTAATTAACATTAATCCTAATATTATACTTAATAATAATAAATAATTAAATTAAATACATAATGAATTTAAAAATATAAATAAGTATCACCCTAATATAGCGTAATGTTAAGGTTCATGACCATATGAATTACAAGGTCGTTAAATTATAAGTAAAGTAAATAAGTAGGCAACGGAGTTGCTGAATAGAATAGTACAGTTAGGATTAAGTAAATAGAATAAGTTAGAGTTAAGAAAAGATTGAAATAAATTAGTTGAATTACAACATCTAACTGACTCGGTTGATTTTTAAATCGAAAGATTTGGTCTTAGTGTCCTTTTATAGTGTTCCAATAAATTTAAAATTATAAATTATTTAATTTTTTATGAACATCCTTAAAAAACATTAAGGATTAACATAGCTCATAACTCAAAACACATTTTTTCGAGTTAGAATGTTATAGAAGGGAGGCGTCGAAATGAGTATAAACCGTTTGAAAGCCAATTGAATATATTCAAAATAGATGATTTCGTCAACCTAAGCATAGAAGTATGTAGCTCCAACCCAGCTAACAAAGTGTAATAATGAGGCCCATCTGGTATTGCTTGGGTAATTGTAACTGTAAAAATTTATCGAAAATAATCCAACTGAGGAGCGTGAAGAATATATTGAAATCCTGCATAGAATTATGCACACATATAAAACGTCAAGTGATAATTCATGTAATTCACTTTCTAATTAAAGAACGACTACTAAAAGCAGATAATTTCTATTCTTCGAAATTGCAATTATAGAAACCACATTAAAAAATCGTTTGTAAAAACCTAATTTAAACGCAAGAATCTTGTAAATTTTATGAGACGCCCTAACATTTTTTCTCTTGTACACTTAAAAAATATTTTTTAAGCGAAAACTAAACTTTTTCTAACAAAAGCCATTTACTCGGCCGTACACGTATAGCTACGATACACGAAAGTGACCATTTTTAGTAAGGTCTCTTTAAATTTGTTCATAGTGTTGCCAATTACTTGCACAGTATGCTGATTATGACGACCTTAATGCACGAGGAATGTTCACTTTTGTAGGAAGTTTTAACTATTCGTACGTTTCTTTGGCTTATATTAATAAATGGGAAACACTATAATAAACGGCATTTTATGAGAAAGTCTATCAAGGTTTTCAATACTTCTTCTTCTTTAGTGGCTATATTACTACTCTAATCTGAATTAGAATAGAATGCCAAGCGCTTCGATCGTACACATTATTCTTCCAATTTTGTGAGATGGCCTTTAGCCCAGACGTTTTCAATCACACGCACGACATGCACAAGCCAACGTGAAAGTTGTACTTTAATACGTCTGAGACGTATCATCCGATCTCTATACTTATCTTTTTCAAAGTATAGATCTCTCAAAAACTCCAAGTACAGCTTCATCTGTCTGCTCAAATACCAATACCAATGCGCCATAGAACACCACGGGTAGTATGAAAGTCCTTTCCTATTTTAACTGACGACGTTGTGCCGGTTAACGGCATTCTACAAAGTATGTAATTGACGAATATGTCATACGTCCCCGTCTTTTATTTCATGAGTCTTTTCAAAGGATTGACGAAATTTGAAAGCTTATTCAGTGGTAGATTTACCAAGTCCACAGCCACTGGTACGAACCAATTATTTAACACATGAACGTTCGATAGAATTTTCTACTCAATGGGGAGGAGACGTATACCTCCATACTTTGTTCATACGGATTTGTTTCCTTCTTATGATGGGTATGCGTTCTTCCAGCCAAATACTATTAATGAATTGATGCATTCACTTTTCTAACTCATTACCTCCCGCCTTAACACATTCTCCACCAACAAGTTTTTTCATAAAATGTAAAAAAAATTCTTTGTTTTTAAATTATATTTAATATATTATGTAGAGATATGATTGATCCCACAATCATTTTAATGAGAATTCTGAGGCCAAATTGCGGAAATATGCGGAAAGGCCGCGTCAGGCAATCCCAGTAACATTTATCACAGAACTCGTGGCTGACAGCACTAAATGGCAAGTTAAAGTAGGTACTCAGTGTCAGTCACTGGTGACTGACATAGCCCCATTGGCGTATTCCAGTATCAGTCACTGGTGACTAACAAGGCTGTTAATGTGTTAAATTAGTACAGCCGGTAGTCTGTTGGCATCAGATGCCAAACGGAAATAAAGCCATTCTAACCATATCAACTTTAATTGTCGACGTGAAACTGTAGGTCCCGCTACTCAGGAATAAAATTAGCACACACAACATGAGCGGTGTTAGATTGTAATGCTGACTAAAGAGTTTGCTTAAAGGAACAGAGCCTAGCTTATAGGCTCTGTTATAAGAAAAATTCCCGTATTTGGAGTGAATACAATTCAAAAGCCGTTACATCCATTAAAATTGGTTGTTTGATTCGTTTTAAATGCTGGCATTATTGTAATAGGGGAGCACTTTCGACGCAAGTTGGCTAAATTGTTAGAAAGAAATGAACATCCCCGACGGTGCAACATGCCACACAGCGCCCATGGCGATAGAGATATTTCAAAGTGATACCGTTTTTTGGACTTCTCGTTCACGCGACTTAACACCTCCGGATTTCTTTTTGTGCTCTTTAAGCATTGGAATCATTGACTCGAAACGGGAGCCCTATTTAAAAAATGCCAAGAAAATTATTTACCAGATTATAATGAATAAATTTTAATCCAACAATTTTTCTCAAGCTCTAAATTACTTAAAAACATCTTATATTAGTAGTGACTTTATATCATTTAATATAAAATGGATGTGGGTCTTGAATAACTGGCCTGAGTTTTGAAAGTTATAGTTTATATAAGAGTGTTAAAAGAATGCATGCCATGTACTTTTCGCAAGTAGTCAATCCATAAGCTCCAATTTTGATGTACTCACAAGAGACTTTACATAACCTCTCATAAAGAGCGTATTGAGGGCTCAAATCACATGATTTTATTGGCGAATGAACTGCTCAGTAAAGTCGTCTATCAATAGATTCATGGCATCACGTGTAGGTATGTAGAAACGAATTTTTGGAACCATCCATCAAATTAGTCTATTTCATCCATTGTGAGTAAAAAAGTTACAGCACAATACAATCTTCGATTGATTGAAGCATTTCGATTTTCATTGATCTTGAAAATCTTTGACCGATACCGTTGGCCTACATCTTGTACCAGGCAGGCAAAATAGAAGTTCGACAGAAGACAGTTTTTCTATACATTTATATATATACTATTACACACCAAGTATTTTGCTAATAAAATACGATGTCCTATAGGAGCCATGAGTCTTTCTTTGAACTGTAAAATATTACGCGGAGAAAACCTATGAGACTTTATATTCATAGACTTAAGAAACATGTCGAAATGAGTGTATCGTTGGACTACGGCTGACTGCAAAATGATTTAGAGTTTACAAGTTTACTGCTCAATATGACTACAACTGTTAGTCAGAGTGAGTAGTATATCCAGTTAATGTCTTTAAAATGGTTTATTTCTCTTTTTAGCTTAAAGAGAACATATTCAACTAATCAAGCTAATTTTAAACGATTCGTGTAGTGTTCGAATAAAAATCTATTATGTTCATTGAATTGTTTTATTTACATTTCTTTCCGTTCTAAATTTAAGTAAAACAGTGCTTTTGCGTCACAAAAACATGATCACTTTATGATCTAAATATAGGCAAATAATCGAACCAACCCCACCCTCGTATTTCTGTTTCTAAGAAAATAAAGCGATATTTTATAAATATAAAATATTTCCTGCTTATTTTTCTTTCTGAAAAAAAAAAAATAAATCTTTGTTTTCCTATAAAAATACAACCTACTCGAACATAGCCTTGATTGATGTATTCTTGATGTATTCTATGATATTGAGTAGAATACCGGTGCCAAGTTATACATATCCTTTAATCAAGCCAATATATACATTACTCGCCATTAAAAGCTTTTCGTCCGGATTACAACTTATCTTCTCAACGCTCTTTACGTTTTGTATGTTAATTTTATTAATACGTACCGGAATTAACTCGTATGTACTTTAATTCCAAACAACAGATTTGAAAGACGATTTCTCATGGCTTTTGCCAAACTATTGCCAAAGAGAATCACCGAAAGAATTATTTCATTTCGTGTTTGTTGTTTCAAGGTGTAAGAGCTGATATACGAAGTCGGGCCTTAAGCCCAAGAAGACAACACACTACCCAGCAGACTACGCCGATTATGTGGTAAGGATTTTCTGTTTATTTTATTTAATAATTTTTAGTATATGCCGAACGATCAGCTTTTGCCTTCCTCAAGGTTTGGAAATTTCACAGTGGGAAACTCAGGATCAGGTTATTTTTGCTCTTCAACGGGCAAAAGCTCTGGTAAATTTGCCATGCATGGCTGTATATAGAAACTTTAATTTTCCTATTTTTTTTTTGTTTTTCATTAATTCCAAAAACTTCTAAAGTAATTGTGCTCGCAATGTTAGGCGGCATACAATTCTTCATTCGGGTTTAAGGTAAATTGGCTTTAAAATTCAATGCCCGAATTATTATTCATTGTCCGACTTTACGATTGCTGTAAATCTTATTACTTTTCACCCAAAAAATAATATATTTTTACTAATTTTTGCCTCACTTCTTATATTTTTTTAATCCATTTAATCGGCATTGAATTTTTTTTGTTTTATTGTCAAATTATTCCCATTATAAATAAAATAATAAATTGGTTAAAGTATTAAAATAATATTGAAATATTTATTACTCGATATTAATTTTTTATTGTATTTTTGTTAATCTAAGAACAATTCATGTTGTTACGAAAATGGAAAAATCTAGTTACTGGTGTTTTGATTTTATATCGTTTAACATTAAAATTATAAACAAAAGCTACAAAAACAAAAAATTATCATTTACATATTATGGCACTGCGTAATATAACAACAAACACCCGCATAAAAAAAAATGTTGTTTATCATTTTTCACTTCTCGTTGTTTAAGTGGTTCAAGCGAACGGGTCTCAGCGGCATATACTCGAAGATTTTCCAGTCTCAATGCTCGTCTGATTCTGAGGCTCGTAATGCTCTTTTCTTCCATGCTTTAGGTGTAGGTCGACCAATTGCTTGTCATTCATTTTGAATAATTTTCAGTGACGCTATCCATCGAAAATTAATCGCACCAACCTCCGTCGACTCATGCGCAACAACTTTGTTAAATAATGCACAGTTTACGATTTAACTCATTTTGAGTTATTTTCAGTGGCGCTACCTGTCGGAAATTGGTCATACCAACTTAGAAAGCTTCCCCGGCTCATGCGCAACAACTTTTCTAAAGATCATAACATGATCAAATGCATAGTTTACGATTCTATAAAGTACATACAAACAAACATTCATTTTTATATATATATAGACTATGGGAGGTGACACGCCCACTATAGCCAATCCGCCCATTTTGTTCATATATACGTCAAAGTCGTCCATACAAAATTTGAGGACTCTAGCTGTTGCAGTTTATGAAATATGCGACATTAAATACTTATTGGGTATGCGGGCGAGGCACCTCGCCTACTTGAAATTTTAAAATAAAAAGTATCCTATAGTTCCTTCGAGGCATACAGGAAGGTACTGTTAAAATTTCAAGAAAATCGGTCCAGCCGTTTAGCCGTCTATAGACTTCAAACAAACAAAGAAACCCACAAACAAATAAACACACATTCATTTCAGCACTTTTCGGTTTTACTAATTTTTTTTTTTCATATAAGAATTTAATTTTTTTTTTTAAAAAATTTCTGATATTAAAAAATTTTTTGGCTGGTGCACATACCTCTTTTACGCTTAAGAATTTAATGATTATAGCCTGTTTAATATACATATCTCATTGTCCTTGTTTTTTCCTTTATTTAAATTAGGATCCACAGTAAAAGAATGAATGCAATAGTGTTGTTGTTGATCTTTGTTACGGGATATTGTGGAGAAATAGAATTGTTTCCTCTTGAGAGTAGTAATGAGAACCAAATTTTATTCAATTGCAGACATAGACAATGAACGAGCATGCAATTGTTCCATAGACTGTGGGGAGTTCGCGGGCAGAAGGACCATGAAATAACGAGTGTTATTTTAAGCAAACTCTCGTGGAAGATTGGTAAAACAAGATTGGGGTTGAAAACAAGTGTATCAAACTTCCAGAGAGAGTTGCGATTATAATTACACGATATAATTATAATTCGGGTTAATTGTGATAGATAAACGGAAAATAATTATGGATATTCTTTTTTAATATTGTAAAATGTATGGAAATCTTTCTTTGTGTATGTATACTCTGTGCTGTATAGTGCCAATGGATTTAAACTAAATGGAATTGAGAGAGTGTGTATGTTGGTTTTGATGTTGACTTCAACATATTTTGCATGTATATATTTACAACTATGATTTTAGTTTTAATTCTTAAGGAAACAGTTTAAAATTCAAAATAAAAAAAAGTTTTTTGTCCAGAATGTCTTTTTTTTTTGATTATTCAGAAATTCAAATTCCTTCTTTAATTACTTTTTCAGCACAAGTTATGTAAACCCCACGAGTTGTGCAGATTACGATGTCACTATTTGCGCCGATAATAAATGTCCCATTATCAACGATCTCTATGGCCGCAAACCATTTTTGGTCGCTTGTAATAACAGTGTAGAGGGTGGTGGTTGGACGGTTATTCAACGACGCCTCAATGGATCGGTAGATTTTTATCGCAACTGGTCTGATTACAAAACTGGTTTTGGCGAAATTGATGGTGAATTCTTTATAGGACTTGACAAACTGCACGCTCTAACATCAACCCTTAAACCTGTGGAACTGTTAATACAATTGCAGGATTTTAACAGTACCATGAAATATGCCAAATATGATGACTTTCTAGTCGGCAATGAAACTGAAAATTATAAATTAAAAAAAGTCGGCTCATATACTGGCAATGCAGGCGACTCATTTAGTAAGCATGAGGGTTTTGAATTTACCACAAAAGATCGTGATAATGATGAATATGCTGAAAGAAATTGTGCAATTACTTGTATTGGTGCTTGGTGGTATACTCGGTGTGTTTATAGGTCAGTTAATAAATTTTTGATCAAGTCTAGTCTAGTTTCTAATGAATATTATTTTTGATGGTTGCAGTAATTTAAATGGTAAATACCATCTTAGTCTAATTTGGAATGGAATAAGCAGAAATATATCTCTCAACTTTGTGGAAATGCTAATCCGGCCAAGGAGATTATAAATATTTAATTCAACTCAATTCATGTTCAAACGATAATCTAACATTATAAAATCTTATAATAAAAAATAAATACTTTTTGCTTATTAAATAATTAATTTTATTTTCATTTCTGGCAAGTATACATATTTTTTTTTTAATTTTTCACGAAAACATTAAAAATCAGATTCACTTTCAAATGAGGTGTACTTATATAAATCGTTCACATATCTAATGGTAGTCGTATAGGTTATATAAGTGATAATTCATGTAATTCACTTTCTGAGTAAAGAACGACTGCTAAAAGTAGAAAATTTCTGTTCTTCGAAATTGCAATTATTGAATCCACATTAAAAAATCGTTTGTAAAAGGTAAAAACGTAATTTAAACGAACGAATCTTTTCAATTTTAAGAGACGCCCTAACATTTCTTCTCTTGTACACTTAAAAAATATTTTTTAAGCGAAAAAAGAAGAAAAAGGACTTACCTGCTGTTTGAAATAAAATAAGAATGAAGAAATACATGCCGGATTTTGCACTAAACTTTTTCTAACAAAAGCCATTTACTCGGCAGTACATGTACAGCTACGATACACGGAACTGACCATATTTGTAAGGCCTACAGTCACTTCAAATTTGTTCATAGTCTTGCCAATTACTTGAACAGCATGCCGATTATATCGAACTTAATGCACAAGTAATGTCTACTGTTTGCAGGGAGTTTTAACTATCTGTACTTGTTATTTGGATGTTAAAGGCAGCGTACTACTAAAGGGAATAACCGACATTTTATAAGAAACTCTAACAATTTTTTTCTCTTCTTCTTCTTTTTAGTATATTACAACCAGCGTTGCCATTTGCCAAGTTTTCCCTTTTTTTCCAAGTTTTTTGACACGCGAAAATGTTTTCATTAAATTTGTTTTCTAACAAAACAAGTTTTTTCGACAAAATTCAATTAAACATTTTTTTCCAATACGTTCGATAATAACATGAAATATTTACATTTTTAATTAAAATATTGTGTATTTTATTAGTCCCGGACACAAGTAATAAAGAAACACCGACAGAGGACACTGGGCTCCAGTGTTTACTTTAAAAATGTCGGTACTTTAGTAGGAAATATATTTTTTTGTAATATAAACTTTATTTCTCAGAAATAAAAAGTTAAAAAAATACTGGCAACGCTGATTACAACTATAGTTGCCACGTATCACCCGATCTCTATACTCGCTGCCAATGCAAACGGGACTATATCTTTTTCAAAGTACATTTCTCTTAAAAACTCCAAGTACAGCTTCATCTGCCTGCTCAAATACCAATACAACTGCGCCATAGAACTTCACGGGTAGCATCAAAATTTTGCATATTGGTCCATCGAGATCTATTAAGACCGAAGTAAGATCTATTAGCAAGTATTGTTCTCCGTTTTATCTCTAAACTGATTTCGGTTCTTTTATTTATGAATATACCAAGATAGCTGAAGTCCGCCACTTATTCAAAATAGTCGTTATCAACTTTCACATGATGTCCTAATCTTATGGATTTATCCATTAACAGCTGCAAGATATGAAATGTTGTAGAGTCTTCTAACTGCTCTTCTCATATTTATCTCACTTGGCAGACAAACTTTAGAAAAAGTGTTTCACTCTATGTTTTATTTCAAAGATATTACTGAAGGATAATATTTCGGTCAACTAGGTACGTATGAGATAACAGAATCAGTCGCTTGAGCTGAGAGTCTTTCAGCTTTTAATAAACCCAATAATTTTCTCGCAGTAGATTTGTAACTAATGGTCGTTCATGGTGATTATAAATTTCGTGGTCCACCGAAATCGAATTGGCAGATTTAGATTCAAGTACATGCTACGTGCAGCGGTATTTGGGGAAACCTGTATCCGGGAAACCAGAGAGTAATCAAAGAGTGAACATTTTAATTAACATAATCGATGTTTTATTGCAAACAATGGGAAGCTTTTTTACCTCACATGACGTTGACAACAAATATTTCTAACGAAATATATCTCATGTATCATGAGGTTTTAGCCAACCCCGATTGAGAGCATTAGTGATGCGAGTGACAATAAGCTGCCCCATCTAAATAATTGGACTATTGTAAATCGCCACAAAGCAAGGGTGCTAGATGCCAAATTGTTACAATTTAGAAAAAAATAAAACAAGTTGACAAGAAGTGTTTGATTTTAACATAAAAAACCATGCTACAATGTACATCATGTCAAAAATTGTGGCGTATATTTTATAAAAGTGAAAATAAAATGTAATAATATTGTTACGAAAATGGAAATGGTGTTACATCGTTTAACATTAAAATAATAAACAAAAGTACCAAAAACAAAAACAATGGACTTGTTTACTTGATCAACAAAAACGGATAAACAAGTAAGCAAACAGGCAACAACAACACTGCAAGTACAAACATAAACAAAATACACAAACAACAAGAACGTCAACAAAATGTTTACATTTATAGAGATTTCGCGAAGGCAAAGTCATTCTCCTTCAAGAGCATCCATCAGACTGTTTACCCAGCGGTATAAAGGGCAAGACAAAGCAGGCAACGGGATTAGAAAGAATTAAGTCAGTCTTGTGTGAAGACGCGTTGCGTGTGAAGATAATAATTGTAGTTTGAAGATCTCCGTTGTAAAGATCTAACGAATAATTGTTAGTGTGTACGCGGATGAGTGTGAAGATGAATAATAAATAAAGCAAATTGTTGTTGTTTAAATCAAGTTGCGAACAGTGGCACACGGAATTGTGCGAACAATAAATAATTTATTTAAAACTAAACATAAATTTATTTTTATCTTTTATTTGCAATCTACGAACTCATATTTTAAACGTTTTTAAAAGGGTAAAAGCGTAACAATATAAAATAGTTTTATTAAAATGAATTAAAATAAATAAAAATATTTAAATTTTTTAAATACATCTATCAATAATCGTGACAATTCTATATACTACAAGTGTGTATCGATCTACGTTTAAATCTAGCAGTTACGCTGAGATGTTCGCTATACTTACAAGAAGATCTTATTCAGTTCATTAAAAAAGTTTTGTGCAGCCATACTTAGAGTATATTTTTAAGTTATCTTAAATATTTCTATTTTTTTAAATAAAGATTTTAGAAGACGTATCTTTTTCAAATACTGCATAAAATATACACACTATACATATATACGTACGCTTCCTTCCTTGTATCACTGCAAGCTGAAATAATGTAAAATTTGTGGCGAGAAATGTTATCATCGTTGTCTCTTTTTGTAAAACAAAATCGTTAGACTGTGAAAGTGTTGTATACAAATTGCCTATTTTGTTTGGCTGCTGGTTTCAGTGAAGTGCTATGCAATGTTTTCATTTGTTTGTTTATACTACATTTTGCAAATAGGATTTGTGGGGGCTTCTGTAAAAATACAAAAATATTTTGTAGGAAACATACATTTGTGTGAAGAGTTATACGTGTGTTTACTTTTGTTTTCATTTCAGCAATTTCGAATTGAAACATTTTGCGAATGTAACGTAGCATCATACTGTAAGTATTTTCGATAACTCATTCATTCATTCATTTGGTTTATTGGCGTATAGTCTCCCACAAACAATAAATTCAAATTCTTATCAAAATTTCTTTGAAGTGGCAAAAAAGTGAATGCGACTTTCATGCACCAAAATTACTTTCTATTTTCGAAATTCGGTTTCAAAAGTTCATTCTTATAAAAATTACTTCTACTTCGTGCATCAGTTTGTAAAAGTTTTTTTTATATCAAAAGAGGAGAGAAGTACAAAAAGAAGAAGAGGAAAGCAGATAATGGGGAATGAAAGTAGGTGTAGTTCATACCATAATACATACAGACATATATAATTTGTCATTACAATCCTTCAGTCAGGATTACGACCTAGTTTCTCACACCACTTATGTTATATGCGTTAATTTTATACATGAGTGGCGGGACCAACAGTCATAGCTACAAGATATATAAAGCATCAAATCGTCGAATATTTGAAAAAAATCGTTAAAATCATCAAAGACAATCATGGGAACAGTAAAAAATCTTCAGAAAATATAAATAAAAACTTTTAAACTTTTAATATAATAATACTTCTAAGGAATATAGTTTAATTTAAATTAACTTGGCTTAATACTCTCTCTACATTAGCTAAAGAATGTGATAATACTAATATTTTTTAATAACTTTAGCTAAGGCTGGCAATTAAAAGCTACCATTCCTTATTTTCATTTCAAATTTTTTTTTCAAAAATCGAGAAGACTTATATTATTTTCAGGAAAAAATTTTTAAGGTTGAAACAGTCTATTGCAGTGTAGTTTATTAACACGTATCTAAATCTATGGGTGGAGTAAACCTTAGAGAGTCAGAAGCTCTTGACTTTCTGCGCCTGAATTGTACTGTTCGCTGGAACCGATACATTTTTCACTCCCTCAGCCTCTTAAGACGGTGCAAGAAATGCTTTACTTCAGCTGATCTTCTTACTGTTTACACCACTTACATCCAAAAGAGAATGGAATACAACCCTCATGTATAGGCCGGTGCCTCATTGTCTATTTTGAGACTTCTTAACCGCATTAAAGAGAGGGCGAAGTTGCTAATTAATTACGGTAGGGTATTGAAATCCATTGATTGGAGCATCGTTGAAATGTCGCTTGTGTTACACTGTTCTGTCGCTACTACAACGGAAATTACTCGAGCAAAAAAAGGGGACTTGTTCCCGAGAATCATGTATGTAACAGCTGTCTTTCTCGATTGGCCACACACTGTATTACAGACAAAATTCGTCCTTTAATCGAACTATTCGTATGTGGATCTCTTTTCGTGCAGAGGTTGTAATTTTTTGGCTGTTAATGGATGAATAAAGCATAAAATACAGAAAAATCATCTCAAATAATTTAAAAATATAATATTTTACACCTGTATTACTGACCTAAATTTGCAATAGAAACAATTACAGCGCAAATACAAAGCTTAAAATGGCTTTTAATGTACTAAAGTAAGGAATATGACGTAAGTTTTTCATTTCCAAAAATCGTCAAAATAAGGGCATACATCGTCATTTCGCCAATATGATATTTTTGGACCACAAAATCGCCAAAATGAAGATAAATCGCCAAATCTGGCAGCTATGCCTACAGTTGAAAGTCTACTAAGAACCACAGATTTTTTGAGAAACTTTTCGTGGCTATTTTATTTACTCTCAGAGTTTTTGCCAAAAATCTGCTCAGAGGCAGTCACCGAAGAATTTTTTTTATATTTCATTTTGTTGCAGATGTCTGATCTGGGGTTCGGACCGTGGCCTCAGATCTAATAAATCAACACACTACCTACTAGATTATAGCGACTGAATATTTCTTGGTATAATACATATTTCATATGTACATCTAACACAATAACTGGAAAAAATCTGCAATAAGATGATAGACATTTTAGAAATTGCTTCAAAAGTATAATAACAAATTTTCATTTAAAATTTAAAATTTAATTTTTAATAAAATTTTCAAAAATTAAATTTTTGATCTTAAACTTTCTTTTTATGAAGTTTTTTCGTTGCGTTTAACCTAAAGACTACGATGGTTTGTCGCTGTAGTTTTAGTGTGGCTGGTATTTTATTGTGTAAGCGTATCGTGACTGACACCAGATGCCGCTTATAAAAACCAAAAGTTCGTTTGAATGGTTTATTCTGCATAAAGGAAGATTGAGTGCGATGGTACATTGTAAAAAAAAAAACGTTTTCCTTAAAAATATTCGATATTGGTTGTTGTTGCAACCCTGTAAGTGAAATTTATTAATTAATTTTGTGTTTATGTTATCCTTCATTTTTAATAAGATTTTCTTCGTTTCCGTTTTATTTACTCCTTTTTTGTGCATCCTTATTTTGTATAGAAGGAAATTAAGTGAAAATTTGTTACAAAATCTTTTGAATTTTTTAACTTTTTTTTAATCCAGAAGAACAATTAATTTTAGCTGACAATTTTGTAATATTGGGTCAAACGGAAAAATCATAGCCCGCTGATGCAGAAGAATACATTATAATTTTTTTAGTTTTAATTTTTTACAATTTCCTTTTCATAGTCATGTTGTACGTTTTGAATACACGGTATTGTTTGTATGTCTTCATATTGGGAATGAGTAAAGAAATTTGGCACATTATTATGGTATTGAACAGCGTAATTGAATTCACTGCTGTACTTGATATATAGTTCATGCCTTATTCTGCGCGAGGTGATGTGGAGTGTCCATCGAGATCGTGCGACCTTGTATCATTAGATTTATTGTGGGCTTTTCTTAAGTCGATTAAACAACAGCGGTCCTCAAAGCCAACATAACCCATGTCATCTATTAAATTCAGCCTGATTTGATAAATTTTATATTTCGGATACGCTCCACCGTCTAAAGACATTTGAATGATATTATATTTCACACATAATGGCATCAGTAGGTCTTTCAAACGAAGAAAATAATCGATGCTATCTCACAAACAATATTTAGCATTTAAATGTTATAAATAATGGTTACGAAGGAATTTTATCTTCAAATCTCTTAGAGCTACAAACAATAAAATAAAAACATTATGAAACTTAAACATTTTAAAAATTCAAAAGATTTAATGTACAGAACGGAATTAAAACTATTTAATGCCGTTATAAATGCTCTAAATAGAGCTAGAGAAGCTTACCAATTTTTTTTATAAATATCGGGTGGACCATCTATCGATTTAAATTTGTACCATCGGTTATTTCGAATCTGGCAATACTTATGTCATGCTATTCTGTCACAAAATTCAGTATATTTTTTCCACTGAACGTAATGGATCGATTTACGTTTGAGAAACGTTGGAAATTATTGGACCAACGAGAAATTGCACGATGATGTCGATTTTGTCAAAAAATGATCTTTTCGAATGAAACTCAATTTCATCTTGGTGGGTATGTTTATAAGCAAAAACAAAAAATCCACACGTGGTCTTACAGAAGCCAATGCACCCATTAGGAGTGACTGCTTGGTGCGGCTTGTGAAGCGGAGGCATCATTGACCCATATTACTTTCAAGATAAGGACGACGCAGTAATTACGAATATCGCACAATCAAAACCGATTTTTTGCACCCGCTCTTCATGGTGGTGTTGTGAACGATGTTTGGTTTCAACAGGATGGTGCAACTTGTCACACATCTCATCAAACTGTTACATGGACACACCAAATACAATTGAGCATTTGAAGTCCAACATTCGTGAAGTCATTGCCGAGATACGAACCCATACACTCAAAAAAGTGCTTGAAAATTGGTCCGATCGAATGAGGTACTGCTAGGCCAGCAGCGGTAGCCATATGAATGAAATAATGTTCCATTTCTAACCGGAGCTATTGAACTTCACAAGAAAACTATAAATTTGCCATAATTTCTAACCGTTTTTGTTTTGTTGCATTTTTAAATTTAAACATTTAAATGGCCCACCTTTTACATTTTACTTCACTAAGTTCAATTTTATTCGTACATAACATACGTACGTACAGTACGTAACATAAATTCATTAATTTATTTTAAATCTTAAAAAATTTTTACCAAAAATTTTCATTTAATTTTTAATTCTTTTATTGCTTCATAGTATAATACAAATAACCCGTTATTTTTTCTAAATTATTGTTTTATATCCCTTAATTGATATGTGCATTTACAGTTTTTTTTACAATCGATAAAATTTATAAACGAATAGGAGTATGAATGTATGCACGACTATAAAATCTTGTTTAATTTTACCATTCATATGGTAATTGGTTTCCATTTTTTTTATGGAGACAACTGTTCCGTATTTGAATATGTTATTTTAACTTTAATCCAATTTTAATAATTAATAATTATTGTTGCATATTAAATTGAGAAACAAGTGCACATAGCCTCTATCAGAGCAACTATAAACCCAGTGATTTGATTATGATTGTTGCCACACTAGTATGGGACATACATAAGCGTGTGTGCTTATGTGCAAACATGCTGCAAAAGCTGTGGATGTGTTAACCACAAAATGTGGATAAAAAAAAAACAAAAAACGAACACAGAAAAAAATTCAGTGCAGCAGAAATACTGACACACATACGAAACTATATAATATTACTGCCATTAGTTGCCTCCCTCCCTTTGCATTTCCGTTTGTTCTCCAATAAGTTTTCCGATACAAGAGAACAATGTGGACTGTAACCCACTAAACAATTTTGAACGAGCTCATTACATTGGTAACATTTTTACGGAAGAAGATCACTGAAATGGTCTTACATATGTATTCTCACATATTACGATGGGTCGGAGAGCAGAAATGTGTCTCTTATGGTCCGACAGGTGCCTCCAGTAGGTTGAGTTTACATCTAATAGTGGTAGTAGTAAAAGCGCTAGGGACAAAACCTAGCTTGAAGATAATTGACGGCAAGTACAGACATGCTAAGATTTTCAGGTATATCGATTTGTATAAGGGATTATTGTATCAGGTTTAACAGACTGGGAGCTATGTCGTAGTTTAATAGGTATTGTGTTGGCTTATTAGACGATAGCCCGTGGTTCAAACCCCAACTCAGACATCTCGAACAAAATGAATTGTGAAACAATTTTTGTTTTTGCGAATTCCTCTCGACAGTCTACAGGAATAATATCTGAGAGAAAAGAAAATTGCCATGAAAAGTTTTTCGAAAACCTGTCGTTAGGAGATAACTTGTGTATAAAATTAACACACGCAACATAGATGGTAAGTAGCTAGGTCATCCTCAACAAAGAATTGTAATGACCAATTAAGTAAGTAAGATTTGTTTCATTTGCGTAAATTTCTTTAATATTTGTTTGTATAGTTCTCATTACCGTATGCTGTGTGTATTTTGTCGATGTGTGCTTGCTTGTAGGCGTTCAGAAAGGGCGTTGTTTCCAAAAAACGCCATATGGCACATTTATTACGCAAGGAAGAGAAGGTAAGGCAAAAGTTAATTGCAAAAATGTCCAATGATTGACCTAACCTTTATTGCCTTTAATCATTGCAGCAACCAAATAAATAGAAAACCTATCATATTTGGAATATGTCGAATTGTGGAAATATATAGCGTAGTATGAAAGTAAATGGTCTTCCATCAGAGACTCCCGAATTCCGACAGTTGACAACGGCCATCTTTTTGAAGCTACATGTATGAAATTAGTTGTCATTTATTCATGTTTCGCCAAAACACCATATAAACATAGACAACAACGTGTACTGCCTCTGGAGCTCTTTTTGGATGAATAAATATCTGAAAAAAGAATATTGTCGAACTTAGAAGGATCTAACATGCAAGAGATCCAAAATCTTTCAATGCATTTCAAACAACTCACTGTTTGGTATGGATGTTGGAAAATATTTCTTTGGGAATGACATTGACCAGGATATCAGCGTCAACGGCAAGCACGATAGCTCAATGATTACCAACTTCTATTGACCTAAATTGGATAATACGTAGATTAGCGCTATGTGGTTTCAACAGGATGACGTTACGTGCTACATAACCCATGGCAGATTAAATATTTTGCATGAGCGATTTAGGAGCTTTCGTTATCTCACGTAGAGGTGATGTGAATTGGTTTCCGACATCATCAGCATTGTAGACTTTTTCTTGTGGGGTTTTCTTAAGTTGCAAGTGAATTTGCATAGGCCAGCAATCACAGCGATCCTCAAAGCCAATATTACGCATCTGTCATGGGAATTTAACAATTTGGATGAACTCCACTTGAACGATGTATTTCAATTCTAAAGGCATCAATAGATCGTGTCAAACGAATAATAAATTTCGTTGATATCTGAGAAACTCTGTGTTTTATTTAAATTCAAAGATAGGAATCGGAATTGCTTCTTAGTATTACGCTTCTAATTCTAGTCCAACTTGAGCTATGATCAATAGTAATAAAACAAATAAATTACAATAGAATTCGTAGGTTTGCCTATTGGGTAATATCTTTGTTTTTGCTCTTTTAAATGAAATATTTTCAAATGCGTTTGTATTTAAAGTTGGAATAAAGTGCTCTTAAATTTGCTGGCTTAAATGAAATCCAATTTTCCTTCTGTTATTATTGCTGTTGCTGTTTTTAATTTGCAACAAATTGTTAACAATATGTTGGTGGCAATATTTAGAGTCTGTAACGGTCGACTATAGTATGTATATGAAAAACCACTACAATTTATTAAAGGCCAAGGTCTTGTAATGGACGTAAATTAAAGGTCCGTACAGTCATAATCTAACAGAACTTGAATAGACTTGAAAATTAAACAGACTGTAACAGTCAGTTCCAAATAATTAAGCTCACCTTTGCAATCTGTTTGTGTGATAACAATTGATGCTATTTGTGCAATTGTGTACCTGTTGATGCAAATTTGCTTCTCATGACCTAACTAGTAGCATTTAATTATGTTTGAACTTATTCTAGGATGTTGTTATTAAGAATAAGTAAGTAGAAGTCGTGGTAATCTAGTAGGTAGTGTGTTGGCTTATTAGACATGAGATCTGGGTTCAAATCCCAGGTCAGACATCTCCAACAAAATGAAATACGAAAAAATATTTCTTCGGCGGCTTCCTCTCAGCAAATTTCTGGCAAAAACTCTGAGAGTAAATAAAAGTGTCATGAAAAGTTTCTCAAAAATCTGTCGTTTGTAGTCGACTTTAAACTGTAGGCCCCGCTACTCATGTATAAAATCAACACACTCAGAATAAGTGGTGTGAGAAACTAGGTCAATAATCCTTACTGAAGGGTTGTAATGACCAATTATGTATGTATGTAAGTAAGTATTTTCATTAGTTTTAAACTCGATGCGTGGAAAGAATTTGAAGGCACTTATATAAAACAGCTTAATTTTATCCTTAACACGTTACAAATTATGAGAAATGTAACAAACCAATACCGAAGGCATAATCGAGATTTTATACTTAGTGGCAGTAATCATGACAACTTCCATGGAAAACAAAAATCAGAAAATATTTTCCGATTTCGGTTATATACAGAGATGTTTGCGTTTGGGGTTGAACACTATCTCTATATAGCTGGTATAGAAAATCTGGTTTATATCTATTATTATTTGCGGAATACTACTGTAGCATTTCCCAAATGGAAACGAAGTTGGGAGCATTTGCCTGCTCAACAATAATTTATAATAATATCGATACGTGATATGTAGGATTTTCCTTCTTATTTCCAAAATATTATCTTTTCAGGGTGATATTGGTTACGTTTTGTATATGGTGCAGAGATCAGCAATGAGTAGAATCGAATCATACTCATAATTTCTGATACTTATAACCATTCATACTTATTTTAATATATACTCATATTACTCATATTCAAAGATTGAAGTACTCATCATACTCATACTTAGCAATACGTATGATGTTGTTGATTTCGATTCTACATGGCTCAACATTTACAAGAATCACAAAATACGTATGATTCTCGTACGAACACTCTAATACTCATTAGCAGGTTGAGTGTTTCCTTCTTGTCTTTGTCTTTTTTCTTTTTTTGTAAATGCAACAACAACTAAGACTGTCAATTTTGATTCGAGTCACTCGAATTATTTATAAGTATTTTTTTCAAGTTATGAATCTGAGTGAGTAGACATATGAACCAAACATATTTCAAATGTTATGAGTTCGTTGTCAACGCAGTACTCATACTCATTGAAGTCATACTTATAAATCAACGTTGTAGTGAGTACGAATGAAGAAGAGTAGTTGAATTTCAATACTGTTGACTCACTTATATTCAAAATTTAATGAGTACTTATGAGTAGCGAAAAAACGATTCATTGCTGATCTCTGATTTGGTGTTCAGGAAGATTTTTGCGCACTAGTTAACCCAGGCCTAAAAAATTCGAGGAGATTTATTTATGCTTAGTCTCATATTAGCGTCAGTTATATCTCTTGAATTGGGAGGAGCATCCGTTATTATCGAGTTTTACGCTGAGATCTGAGAGTCATAGTTTTCATCAGTGGTCAGGTGTGTATGTAGCTTTGGTCTCGAGCAAGTTAAGAAATTTCATTGTGCATCAAAGTAAAGTCGACTGCGTGTTCTTTTTGGATGAGGTTTTTGGATGATATTTTATTTTACGTCCCTCAAATATCCTTTCATCGCACAGCAGATGTTTAGATGTGAAGGTCATTGTATACCCCCTGGCTGAAAGTTTGACTACACGGTTATGGTTTAAGCTTAAGTTGGTTATTTTTCCTAAAACATTGTGTTTGATTCTCAATCTATAATGAAGCTATTCCTCCCCGCAGTTTCTTAATGTTAAACTTGCTACTAGTTTGTCGAGATCCAGTATATTGTGTTTCCGGACAGACAGGGATGGTTTTCTAACGATTGACAAGTGAATATTGAATAAATATTCTTTTCCCGTATATTTTTTATCTAAAGAGCCACTGGCATTAAAAGACTATCGTTGTGTGATCCGTTAGTAACCGATATTGTACGTCTGTCGATGTTCATGTATAATTATGGATGTCCTTGTGGGAAATTTTTGTCACCGCTATCAGTATGATCTGCTTAAAGCCATGTTTACCAAGTATATCGCTGATTCATGGATGACACATAATTTACCCTGATGGGTTTGATATCCGCACGGTATGTACGTATTGAAGACTATGCCTAAATATTATTTGAATGAATTATTTTTTTCCGATAAAACAATTTTTGCAGGTCCCTTATTGAATGTGATATTCCGGAATTTGTTTCTCGCCATGCTTTAGTAAATATTTTTGAAGTCGCCGTAGTCTAGTAGGTAGTGTGTTGGCTTATTAAACGCAAAAGCCTGGGTTCGAGCCCCAGGCCAGGCATCAAAGACAAAATACAAAACGTATTTTTTCGGCGACTTCCTCTCAGTAGATTTCTGGCAAAAACTCTGAGAGTAAATAAAAATTGTCATGAAAAGTTTCTCAATAAAAAAAAAAATCTGTCATTCGGAGTCGACTTTAAACTGTAGGTCCCACCACTCATGTATAAAATTAACACACACAACATAAGTGGTGTGAGAAACTAGGACGTTGTACAATGGGTCAATTCGACCTCCGGGTACTGTACTTGTCTTAATTGACAAGTACACGTCCTCTAACCTAACCTAACCTTAGTAAATATTACTTTTAATCATGATTTGTTTGTAGTATCATAGAAAATTGGAGAATCTTTAAAATGCAGTCACAGTAAATGATTAGATTGTTAAAATCAAAGTGTAGCAAGAAATTGTTCGTCTGCTGCAATCACCGACGAACTTTCACTTCCTTATACTGTTGTAGGGTGGAAATGCAACTGGAAACATATTACATGCATTTAAGCTGCTGATGTGTGTAGTGTAGTGCAGTTGTTTTAAGTGACCCACTTACATATAAAGTGAGTACCATATGTATATGTGAACATACATACATACTTGGGTATATGTTATATATTTTGCAATTATTACAATTTTTTAACACATCTACATATGTATTGTATGTATATGCTAAATTTAGATTAATACGTATCGCCTGGGCCATCTATCGGTTTAAATTTGAACCATCGGTTATTTCGAATCTGGCAATATTTATGCCATTGTATTCTGTCGCAAAATTTAGTATATTATCTCCACTGAACGTAATGAATCGATTTACGCTTGAACAATGTTGGGATTTATTAAAAATTTATTTCCAAAACAAAGACAATTGGCCAGAAATTGCACGAAAATATCGCAGAGAAGGATCGACAGTGCCCGGTATACGCAACTTTATTGCTAAAGTCCGTAATACTTGTTTCATTGTTGATGAGCTAAGACTTGAGCGTGTAGACCCAAAAATATCGAAGCTGTGGCCGAGAATGTGCGTGATAATCCATCAACATTAACTCGTCATCATTCTCAAGAATTGAACATTTCACGCACTAGAATGACGTTATGACAGCTTAAAAAGTTCAACTGCTTGAAGAGTTGAAGCCGCATGACCATCCGCTTCGTTTTCGATTCGCTAGATGGGCAAACGAGAAATTGCACGAAGATGTCGATTTTGCTAAAAAAAAATCATCTTTTCGCATGAAGCTCATTTTCATGAAAATGTTATTAAAGTGTACCTTAATAAACAAAATTTCCGTATTTAGGGCTCAGAAAGCCCACACGTGGTCTTAAAAAGCCTATGCACCCACTACGAGTGACTCTTTGGTGCGGTTTGGGGAGCGGATTCATTATTGGCTCATATTTCTTTGAAAATGAGAACGTCGCAAACATTACGGTCAATGGAGAATAGGTACACCATGATAACCGATTTTCTTTCTCTTCATGGCATTGATGTGAACGATGTTTGGTTTCAACACGATGGTGCAATTTGCCACATATCTCATGCCACAATCGATTTATTGCGTAAAACGTTTGATGGCCGTTTAATTAGCCGAAATGGTAAGTCAATTGGCCGCCAAGAAGCTGCAATTTGGCACTGTTGGACTATTTTCTGTGTGGCGCCGTTAAAGAAAATTGTTATGCCGACAAACCAGTCCTACATTCGTGATGCCATTACTGAGATACGACCCCATACACTCGAAAAACTGCACGAAAATTGGTCCAATCGAATGAAGTACTCTGAGGGCAGTCGCAACATCCTTACAAAAGGTTTGTAATTTAGTAAGCATACCAATAGAACCTCAATTTAATAGAAAAATAATGAATTTCTTGTTTACAATAATTTTTCGTTCCTTCTGTTTTTAATAAATATGATTTATTTCAAAAATAAATTTTTTTAAAAAGTATTGTTACGAAAATTAATGATTAAGACAATGGTGTTTTGCTTTTATATCGTTTAACATTAAAATTATAAACAAAAGCAAAAAAACAAAACAATGAACATGTTTACAAATTATCGCACTGCGTAATATACCAACAAACATCAGCATACAAAATTTAAAGAATTTGTAATACAACAAAAAATGCTGCAAAAATAAATGTAAATAATAAAAATTAAACAAAAATTTTTTTTTAATTATTTATTTTATTTATTTTTATTCAATACAATTGCATTGACTAAGTTCATATTGAGAGTATACTTAATACTTAATTCTATGTAAAATATATTCCTCATACGCACCCATACCCATACTACCTGTAGCAGAACAATTACTCTGAAAAGTATGCAATAAAATATAAGTTTAATTTTGTCGTATAACGAATTAATGGAATCTAATATCACTCATACGTATGCTTGGTATTGAATTCAATATGGGATACATTACGCGGCCATAGTGCTTGTACTGCCATAATTGTCTTGAAAAGTATGCAATGAAATATGAGTTGAATTATGTTGTATACGTTGTTGAATATCACTCATACGTTAAATGTATGTATATATTTAGCAAAGAAATGAAAGATTGACGGAGGGTGCGACTGCCGTTGTTGAAGGTTAGATGAAAAAGAGACCGGAAACAATGGCGGGATGTATCAAGTGTCTTTTGAGGATAATCACGCCCTTGAATGCGTGTTTACACGACAAGTAACCGGTAACCGTATTGGCAACACGGTTCATAGGGTGCCACATTACTCCCCTCGCTGGAAAGAGGCTACTCGAATCTAACCGGGAGCTTTACGCGTCTCCTACTTGCTGTAGTTTTGGAAATAGACTCGGTCCTTGATGAATCGGACGAACATGTGGCACTGGGAGGAACATCCAGAGTCTGAGTTGAATTGGAAGCTTCTCTGGGAGTGCGTGATGATTTAGGCACGAGGTCATCTAATGTAGGATAAACGTCTGTTCGATCAGCCGGGCTTGAAAACTCTGACGCTAGTCGAAAACAAGGCTTCAGGCGGTCAATACTAACGTAATTTGGGTTTAGGAGAAAACATAGTACCATTCAGCAAACCCATAGACTCGTTAATGTAATAAGAAATGCATTCGAGGAAAAAAAGTATTGTTCTGCACTCTTCATTGATGATGATGAAGGTCTTGTACTCAAATTGAAACAAATATTCCCTGAAAATATATATGAAATATTGAAGAGCTATTTAAGTGATAGAAAATTTGTAATTAAACAAGGTAATTTTTTAAGTTCCCCTCAAAAAATTAACTCCGGTGTTCCTCAGGGTAGCATACTAGGTCCTGTTTTATACCTGATATTTACAGCTGACATGCCGATAAGTGAAAACATACATACTTCCACATTTGCTGACGACACTGCATTTTTAAGCGTTCATATGAACTCAAAGATTGCATCGCAGTTCTTACAGGAACAAGTATCCCTACTGGAAGAATGGTTGAAGAAATGGAGGATAAAGGTTAACGAACAAAAATGCTCCCACGTAACCTTTACATTGCGAAGAGAGACCTGCCCTGCTATATGCATTAATAATCAGACAATACCACAAAGCACTCATGTAAAGTACTTGGGTATGCACCTTGATCGTCGTTTAACGTGGAAATTGCATATTGAGTCAAAACTGGCACAAATAAATATGAAAACTGCTCAAATAAATTGGTTAATTGGTCGAAATTCATCACTTAAATTAGATTGTAAACTCCTTATATACAAATCAATATTAAAACCCATTTGGTGTTATGGAATACAGCTATGGGGTACTGCCTCAGCTTCAAACGTGGAGAAAATTCAGAGGCGCCAAAATAAAATTTTACGAATGATCACTGCCGCCCCTTGGTATATCAAAAACTCAAATATTCACAAAGATCTGGACGTCCCGCTGGTTAAAATGGAAATTACAAGATGTGCTGAAAAGTATTTAGATAACCTAGATGGCCACATAAACCCGTTAGTCCGTGGTATTTTACGTCACGCTGGCCATATTCGTTTGAAGAGAAAGGATACTCTTACGCTCGGCCGAAGATGAGGGACATGATACTTTCTTTTTGAATTTTTTATTTATTATTATTATTATTGAATTTTATTTTTGAACATTTTATTTATTATTATTATTATTATTGAATTATTATTTTTGAATACTTTATTTTATTTGGCAATGGCTAAATAAATATATAATTTTTGTTTTGGTTTTAAGATTTTCATTTAGTTTTAAGATTTTCTTTGTAGTTTTAAGATTTGAATAATTATTGTTAGTTCATTATTAATGAAGATTCAATAAAAAAAATAAATGAAAAAAAAAAAAAAAAAAAAAAAAAAAAAAATACTAACGTTTGTTTTACGACCCCGCACATTTATTGTAAAAAACTTCGGAGAACGTTTCAAAACAATATACGGGCCATCGTAGGGATGAGTTAGCGAAGGACGAATCGAGTCGTTTCGGACGAAAACGTGCGTTGATGACTTGAGGTCTCTAGAAACGAATGTTGATTTCGTAGTGTTATGCGAAGTTTGCGTTGGTTGAAGACTTTTCATCGAGTGTCGAAATTCTGATACAAAATCGCTAGAGGTTGAGGTATAGTTCTTTTTGAAGAAAAATTCTCCTGGTATGCTTAAGGTGGTACCATATACAAGCTCTGCTGGCGATGCTTTTATGTCTGGTTTAAATACTACGCGAAGACCAAGTAGTATCATTGGAAGATGATAAACCCACCTTGATGTATTGTGGCATAAGATGGCAGACTTGAAAGTTCTGTGCCATCTTTCTATAAGGCCATTCGCCTGTGGGTGGTAAGGCGTTGTTCGCAGATGAGTTGTTCCAATCGTTTGCATTAATTCGGCGAAAATTGCTGATTCAAATTGTCTGCCTCTATCAGATGTGATGCGACGTGGGACTCCAAATCTGGAAATCCAGCGAGTGACCAGAGCATTTGCAACTGTTTCAGCAGACATGTCGGGCATCGGTACGGCTTCAGGCCATCGTGTAAACCTGTCGATTATTGTCAGACAATAACGCTGTTCCTCACACAAGGGGAAAGGTCCAACAATATCGATGTTTATGTGTGAGAAACGCTCGGTAGGTGGCTCGTACATGTCGGGTGTAGATATAGTGTGATGTTGCGTTTTAGATCGTTGGCACGGTATGCATGCCCTGACGAAACTGGCGATTTCCTTTCTCATACCAACCCAGACAAATCTGGAGGTGACTAATAAAGTTGTAGCACGAATTCCAGGATGAGCTAAACCGTGTACCGAGTTGATTATTCGGCTTCGAAAATCTTTTTGGATGTATGGCCGAACGCGTGAAGTTGATGTATCGCACACAATTTGTTCGTCACATCCTAAAATATTCAAATATTTTAATACAAGTGAATTATTGGGCCTACCTTGATTTTTAATTAAGTTTTGCAGTTCGTCGTCAACTTTTTGTGCCATTGCCAACTCTTTGAAATCCACACATTTCTGAGCAGAGCCAGTATACAAAGTCTGTATCCTAGATAGGGCATCAGCTGTAGAATTCTCCCTTCCAGGCGTATGACGAATGCCAGTCGCAAACTGACTAATAAAATCCAACTGCCTTAACCTTCGTGGTGATGCCATTTCCATTTTCTGCTTGTAGGCGAAGATTAATGGGCGGTGATCGGTGACTATGTAACAGGGGCGCCCTTCTATGGCGTACCGAAAATGGCAGATGGCCTGGTAGACGGCAGCTAATTCTCGGTCGTACGTTGAGTATTTCTGCTGGGTCGGTGTTAACTTTTTCGAGTAGAAAGCCAGTGGTTGTATGTTGCCATCAATTTTCTGGTGCAGCGCTGCTCCCACGGCTGTGTCTGATGCGTCGACGTAAATGGCTAATTCTGCACCGGGGGCGGGATGAGCAAGTAACGTAGCGTTGCATAATTCCGTTTTACAACGTTCAAATGCAGCTTCCGTGTCGGAATCCCATACTAATGGTGTGGAGTCGTTCTTCTTGTTACCTGTTATCATACCCTGTAGAACTCCCTGGTAAGCGATGGTGTGGGGCAAAACTTCCTATAAAAGTTCATCATGCCAATGAATCTTTTAAGTTCTTGCACATTGGTCGGTTTTCGGTACTCTTTTATCACTGCGACTTTATCGGGCGACGGTCGAATGCCTTCTGGTGTGACGAGGTGACCAAGAAAAGTAATACTAGATTTGCCAAATTCGCATTTCTTTAAATTAATAGCAAGTCGATTTTCCCGAAGTCGCTGAAATACCAAACGAAGGTCATGACAATGCTGTCCTAAGGTAACGGAGGAAACGAAAATGTCGTCAATGTACGGAAATACACATTCAACACCTCTGAACACTTCGTTAATCACACGCTGGAAGGTCTGCGCAGCATTCCGTAGGCCAAAAGTCATATAGTTGAATTCGTACAACCCAAAAGGAGTACTTATTGCCGTTTTTGGAACATCGTCGGGATGAATCGGGATCTGGTGAAATGCCTTCTGGAGATCGATTTTCGAAAATATTCTTTTTCCTTTTAAATTGTTCGTGAAGTCCGTCAAATACGGTAGGGGATACCGGTCAGGCAAGGTCTGCGCGTTAAGGGCGCGGTAATCTCCGCAAGGTCTCCACGTTCCATTGCTCTTCTTCACCATATGTAATGGACTGCTCCAGTTACTTTTGGACGGTTGGCAAATTCCAGCTTCGGTGAGAATATTAAATTCGGTTTTGGCTGCGGCAAGTTTTTCAACCGTCAGTCGACGAGGCCAGCAAAATGTAGGTTGTCCTGACGTCGCAATCCGATGGAAAATTGTAGATTTGGTCTTGGAACCGTAAGGTGAGAGTACCGTGATGTCGTTGAATTCTTTTAACAGGTCTGCAAACGGGTTGGATGTGCTGAAGGTTTCTACGAAGGCGATTTCCAAAGCCGACGGTAGCTGTAGCTGAGAATCGTGACCGGTGGTGTTGTCTATTAGTCGGTTACGCCGCAAATCGATCAATAAATCGTAATACTTAATGAAATCCGACCCTATAATCGGCGTCATCACATCAGCAACTACGAATGACCAATAAAAACTTCGTCCTAAACCAAGGTCTAACTTAAGACGCGTTTCACCTTTAACCTTAATCGGCGAACCATTTGCAGCATACAACGTCACAGCTGTTGGGCAGAGGTCTGTAGTTTTCGTAGAAAGAGGAAGCACAGATACGTCGGCACAACTGTCAACCAAAAAATTTTTTTGTGTTCTTCTGTCGGTAATTTGGAGGCGAAAAATATGGCGGTTATCGGGGGATGTTTCGCTAGCATCCTCCTCCGGCCCAAAAAGTCACTGCGAAGACGGCGCTGTAACAGCGTTTATTTTTCGCTGCTTGTGTTTACACGGGCTGCGACACTTTCGTGCGTTACGTCCATATTTCCTGTGGTACCAACAGTGATCGAAATTTGAACTGATTGTGCCGTCGAGTGGAGGTTGACGATGTTGAGAACGATGGCGAGTGGCGGTGGGTCTGCGAGATTGTGAACGCGATCGTGTTGTCAGTTGCTCGAACTTCCTAGTTAGCTCCATTATTGCTGTACGTAGTTCCCCTATATCACTGGGCGATTCTTTTGATACCTTACACACCTGTGACGGCGATACAGCATCCACAATTGAGTCAGCTATCCTCGTATATTCTGCTGCCGTGCCTGTTGACGCTGCTATCACAGGCTGAGCAAACGTGGGCAGTCGTTTCGTCCACAGGCCTTTAAGCGCTGCCTCGCCTATCGAATTGCCCGCCACTCGCTTCATCTCGAAGTAAAGCTCCGAAGGTTTCCTATCACCCAAAGGCATTTCTGATAAGAGGCGGTTAAGTCTCCGTTGTTCGCTGTCAGCAAAATGGTCGATGATCCCTCGCTTCACGTACTCGAAACGGTCGGATGGTGGCAAGGTCGTGATGACATCGGTCAACTGGCCTATGGTCTCGGGCTTTAACGCAGCAAGCACAGTGGCGGCCTTTTGCTTATCAGAATTTATGCCCGATGCGCTGAACCAGAATTCCATAGAGGTAAACCACGCCTCGATATTTGTGCTGCACATTTCAGGGAAAGGCAATCGGGCGTAAATTGCTGACACACCGCTAGCAACGCCCCGTGACGATTGCGCCCGCTCACTGTCATCAGTTTTTTCGGTCATGAAGGATGCCGTGGATGGATCATTTGTCGCCATTCTCTTGCGTCGGGGTCACCAGTTTAGCAAAGAAATGAAAGATTGACGGAGGGTGCGACTGCCGTTGTTGAAGGTTAGATGAAAAAGAGACCGGAAACAATGGCGGGATATATCAAGTGTCTTTTGAGGATAATCACGCCCTTGAATGCGTGTTTACACGACAAGTAACCGGTAACCGTATTGGCAACACGGTTCATAGGGTTCCACATATATTTCAGTATGAGTCTTTCAGTAATTTATATGTATTCGTATTTGAAGAATTAATTATTAATTTATTATAATTAAAAGAATGAACTATTAATTTATTGTAATTAATTTATAAATAATATGTATACATTTATGGAGATTTCGTGAGGGCGATGTTAAGAATGTGAAGAACGTGAAGTCGCCGTAGTAGGTAGTGCGTTGGCTTATTAGACAGGCCAGGCAGCAAAACAAAATACAAAGTGACACGAGTAGTTAAATTTCAATATTGGTGACTCACTTGTATTCAAAATTTTATGACGGCTCCAATGCATCCATTGTGGAGTTGAGGCATTAATTAGCCCATAATCCTTTGAAAATGAGCACGGCGCAACCATTACGGTCAATGGGGACACCTATTGCACCATGATATTGATGTGAACGGTGTTGGGTTCCACATACCTTATGCTACACATCTCATTACTCAATTGATTTATTGCATCAAACATTTGATAACCGTTTAATTGGCCGAAATGGTGATGTCAACACCGACAAGTGGGCGCCGTTAAAGAAAAGACAATTGAGCATTTGAAGGAGAACATTCGTAATTCCATTGCCGAGATACGACCCCATACACTCGAATAAGTGCACGAAAATTGGTCCGATCGAATGAGGTACTTCGAGGCCAGCAGAGGCTGTCATATGAATGAAATAATATTCCATTTCTAACCGGAAGTAAAGAAATAGAAATAGAATAGAAATAGAAATAGAAAGAAATACATTTTTTAATATTTAATACGAGTAGAATATAAATAAAAACAATAATATTCAACATAATATTTCAGTAGAAGCTTTCGAGATCTGCAGCCCCACGGAGAATGTGTAACAAAAGTTAATATAAAGAGAGAGAAAATGTTCCATATTTGACATTTGTGCTCGTATGTAGTCAAAAAATCGAGATAGCCTGAAGAAATTATTGAAAATTTCTATTTTGATCGAAAAGTTTCTGTTCTGTCGTTTGAATTCGAAACTACTATAAGTACCGCCACTCATGGATAAAATTTAAGCACAAACATGAGTGTAAGAAACTAGGTTATAACTAAAATGATGCAATGACCAATTAAGTGAGTGGTTTCAGTTACCAAGGAACTAAATTTTACACCAAACGTATGCTTTTCAACTACAAGTGGAAGATCATTATTATTGTTACAGAGAACCGTTTTCCAACCGCCAACGGAGGTTTAAAAGTGGCAGGTTTTTAACATTTCCGGTGTATCATCAACATCCTCCGGAGTGGGTGCAATTATTAGCAGAGTACCTTTGAAATTTTTGCTGAAATTAGCACATTGTGAAAAATAGTCTAGTAGAGTCAAATCGCATTATCTTGGGGGACAATAGGAGGACTGCGTCAAATTGTCATTTTAATTCTCATCAAACTCAATATGTTCATGCCATCTCATGCTGTATGGCATGTAACATCCTTTTGTTGAAATTACATACTAAGCAAATTCTAATCTTCCTTTTTTTGCAAAAAAGGAGAGTCAGCATTCATTGCTTGGTGCCTTGCTCCATTGACTATAATGTTTAGAGTTTAATCGATCTTGAAGAAGTCCGTTTTAATAATGCTGTCGGTTCACAAAATACTTCAAACAGTGCAGGCTGATCATGTAGTATTATCAGCTCTCGAACTGTGTCTCCTTTCCCTTAACACCAAACTCAATAATTATGTTTCCTCAGCTGAATCAAAAACTAAGTTATTACCTGTAGATAATAATGTTTACTTGAAGAAAAAATTCCTCATATTGCATGTATATTGGTAATTTAAATTTGTTTATTTGTCTGTTTATAGTGAAATTGCAAACCTTACTGTCGATTTGTGCATTGAAATTTGAGAAGTATCGTTAAATTATATAGGAAGGTAGAGGCAGCAGTCCACTCAAGAAGTAAGATATATACACACACCTATGCCTTATATGCTCCATTATGATACCACATATTTCTATTTTCCCCTAGTCTCGGAACTACTCGGAGCTGCTAATGAAGCAACTCAGACTCTATCCAAAACTGCATTGTTAAGTACAAGCTTTTTGGCCTTAAAAGGGGTTCCCAGAGTAGGAAATTCATCGAAAAAAGCGATGGTTCTACAGTAACAGGTTGTGTCCTGAAACCCTAAAGCACCTCGTCTGTGACAGTTACATTCCGTCTCAGAGTTTCATGAAAATTGCCCACATCCATCGTCCACCTCCCCTGCAATGTAAATAGATTTCATCTCATGAGAATAGACTCTCCTTTTTAATTTAGTTTCAGTAACAAGACAGTGCTAGGCTAGCAAACTTTTGTCCGTTCTATTGTGAAGTGCAGACCATACGTTTTTTCAACAATTTTAAATCGCTCTTATCGACTAAAAACAATAAATATTTCTGCTATTTTCTTAGTTTAAAAAATACGCTGTTGAGGCTACCACACCCTTGATTAATGAACGTATTTTCTGTATCCCTTTGATGATGGAATGACTTGAACATTTTTGAATAATAGCTGAGAGAGATATGTGTAACAGATTTCGATTGTGTTTGAACAAGTCGCATAAATCAAAATGAATGCAACGGAAACTCTAATACATATGACTGACTATTTTGAATTACTGTGATTGAGGGAAAACATAAAGTGAGTAAAATCAGTAAACTAAAGACATAAATGAATAACAAAAACCACAGAAAAATTATGACACCACGAACATCTGTATTTACAAAGCAGAAAAACAAATGTTGTGCTAATACACTGAAGGAATATAATTTTACCGCTATATGTATATAGTAACTAAAAGCATGAGAGGAAGCTAGTCATTTGAACATTGAGATTTAAAAAGCGGCGTCTCGAACAAAACGAAATATAAAAAAAAATATTTCTTTAGCCGTTTTCCTCTCAGCAGTCTTCTGCTTAAAATTGTAAGAGTAAAGAAAATTTACCAGAAAAGATTTTCAAAGCTGCCAGATAATTAATAGAATTAAGACACACAACGTGTATGATATAAGATGCTAGGTCGTTATTGTGAGTAAATAGTTGTAATGATCAATTAAGTTAAGTAAGAAGAGTAAGCCACGTATGCCAACAATGTGCACAAAATATAATGGACGATGCATAATGAAGCTTCGCGGAAAGAAATAGACTCAAGAGTGACTGAATGAATGAAAGAGAATTATTCATTATAAACTTCTACAACGTCAGATTCTCATCTCTGCTGTTAACAAAAAGACGACCAGATTAGATAAAAAAGGTGCAGAATTTCATAATGGCTCTGTCCGACTTCACACGCTTCTTATGACTAGTCAGAAACTGAAAACGCTAAGTTGGAAACTTCCGATGTGTACTTCATATTGCACGATACTAGAACATTTTAATTTGCTTCGAACTTCAATTGCTGATCTCTCGGAACAATGTAAACCTAAAAACCGAGGGGCCAATAGAACACAATTGAATCAGTTATTTGCTTACAGAACTAAATATGCTAAAAAGAGCAAACAGTTGTAGACCAAATAGTACACATTTGATTTAAGTTAAGTTTATGTTTTTTCCTGTTGAGTAGGAAATTAGTTTACCGTAGCAGGTTTTGGGATAATAGCAGGTCCACCTGTCCTGTTTCATTTGAGCATTTCCATTGTCTTTACAATCGTATGGTATTAAGAAGAAGTGGTATTTAAGGATAAATGTGTTGCAATAATAGATTTGGGTATGTTTCGAGCATATTTTCTAAAGGATTTTGGCATATAATGGAGCTTTAACGATTTTTCGATGAACTTTGTTTTGGGACTTTGCATGATTTGCAGTAGACTTTAATTCAAAATTGGGTCATTTGGATTTTCCTTTTTTGAAAGCTAGTCTTTTCTTTTTTCTTTTACAGTATGCTTCTGCTTGTGCAATTTCAAATTTCTCTCTATTCTACCCCGTCTTTAGCCAAGATCTTTACCTTGACGAAATTATCACTTTTTTACCTTCCTCATGTATGAGACATGAAGAGTTTTATTGGCTCTAAGGAAATAATATTTTCTGTTACTTTCCTAAGATTGGATATGTGTTTTAGTTTAAAACCAGCATTAAATATTGTAACGATTGTTGACTAACCCTTTATGAGACAAATGTTTCTTTTTCCAATTTGAGGCGTTTTAAGTAAGATTAGCACATGTGAGAATGAAGTCCTTACACAATTTATAGATTCAAGTATTGTTTTTAGACGCCGTTATTGAGGGAATTTAGCTATAAAGCTAAAACCTATTACAAGAAAGTCTGATTAAACTCAATTTCTATTTGATTCTTACAATTACAAAACATTAACTCAACCTTATGCAGTCATTTGCAGCGCTTAGGCTAAAATTTAGCACAAATATTCTGTAAACTTACGTAATTAGTCATTACAACCTTTGAGCCAGGATTGCGATATAGCTTCTCACATAACGTTTGTTGTGTGTTTTAATTTTATACATGAGTGGGAAGTTTAAAGTCGACTCCGAACGACAGACTTTAAACTTTTAATGGCAATTTTATTTACTCCCAGAGTTTTTGTCAGAAATCTGCCGATAGATTAAATAATAAATCTTCTAATTTGAATTGAAATGACAATCTGAATTCTAAAAAAATCTATTTATGTTCAAGAACAATAATAAATGCTTCTTTCGACTTTATTTATACAGTGTTCTTCTTCTAAAGGACACCTCTATTAAGTGGGCACCTCCCTTATATGGACATTTTTTCAGCTGAGTTCGGTTCAATAAAAAATGCATATTTTTGCGCATTTGACAAAACTGGATAAAAACGCGCTAACGATTTTAAAATCCGCTCCTTTTATTAAAAAGGTAAAATTCCATAATTTTTAATCTTCACAGTGTATATATTTACATTAGGGTGGGTTTTATCTCATAGGGTAAAAAAATATCCGAATTTTTATGGGGGCACCCCCGTAAAATATTTCTTTCTGTGAGATTTTAGGATTGCCAAAGTTTGAGCACAATTGGAAGATGTTAGCCCTTGCCACTGGGGAATCAAAGTTTTGAAAATTTCAGTTTTGCGACTTCGGCGATCCATATCTCTGGAACGACTAAAGCTATTTACCCGTGTCATACATCAAGGCCATACTGTTTATAATATTTTATGTTCTACACAATAAATACGCAACTAGTACTGAAACCGAAAAAATAGAACCAATGTCCCTAAAAACGTGACTAGGTACCCCTGAGAGCTAAGATGCGTTAGTTGTATTATTATTGGTTATTATGGATAAATACTTGTACTTGGGAATCTCATTTCATTTAAATATGTTTGCTATGGTATACCGTTAATTTTAGACCCACATACTGTATCTGTTAAAAAACTTTATTTAAAACTTGATTTTTCGCTACGATCACCGGTATGTCGGCTTTAACAATTCATTTATTACTGATTGATTTTAAAAGATTACAATAAAAGAAATTAAACAAAGAATGTTACTACCGTTATACTTATTTATATTTATTTATGTTATTTAATACCTATGGCCTGTAACATGTCGGAGTTTGAGACCTCCGTAGCGGTCTGGCCAGCTTATCAGCAGAACAATTTCCGATATCCTATGTACAGTACCCATAAAGGAGTTACCTTCGCGCACCGAAATTCCCTGACTAATTCTCGGTATACATGGACAATGGCGTACTTTGAAACTACTTTTCATTAGAGACTTAATCACTGTCTGGCTATCTGAGTAAATCAAAAGATTTTGAGTGAATATATCGCCACTCAACAAGCGATTCGACGCTTTCAAAATTGTTATAACTTATGCTTGCAGAACACTGCAGTGGTCAGGAGGCCTATTGGAAAGCTTATTATCACAATATTTAATAAATATATCACAGTCCATCCTGGCACTCATCTCTGAGCCATTCATGTTTTCCCAGCATGTCCGTAATCCAGATTATGCCAGGTTTTGACTTTTTTGAGACTTATTGTCACCAACTCAGCCCTCTGCCTTAATAGGAGGTCAGAAGGGAGCCAATTTAGTTAACACACAACGCCTTGGTTGGAGTGTAACAGAGATCACAATTGTTTAGAACAGCTGACTGTCTATGTATTGTGGTTAACAGTCGGTATGTGAGCTATAGAGCTTATGTGATGAGTTCTGAAGCCGCAGATCATGCCTACAATCCTTTCGCAGGTGTAAAGCGCTATTGTCCTTTCTTTTTTAGCGCCTTTACACTACATTGTTAACTGTCTTTTCCAATGTCGGTTAACCTATGTCTGTCAATATAATGTGAAAAGCAATTTTCACTAAAGTAATGGTATGAAAACATTATTCACCATAAATTTCCCTTTTTCTTACAACTTCAAAGAAATGACAATTTAAAAACCATTCCCTCCTAAAGAGGAAGTTCCAAATCTTACACGTACCAATTAGCAACATGTTACTGCTCTAGTATTGTGCATCACAGTCATTTGAAGTGTGAAAATCTTCTTTCAACATTTGCCAGATGATGACGGCTTTTGTACTTAATCAAGACTTCTTTGTGAAATGGAAATTCATATTAAAAACTACACTTGTTAGCCAAATCTAAGAGAAACTGCTGTATTTCAACTTTTTTAAGCAAATGAAGTGAAAAGATTCTAATGAAGCAGGTTTTGAATGCACAGTTTTTTTCAATCCACATTAGGGTGGTTTCTTCTTCTTCAGGTAAAGATAACAAAAATGGAAACTTAGCAGTTCGTTCTTAATTTAAAGTGTAGTAAATATACATTATGTTGGCGGAAGATAGTTCAAAAGAAAATTTAAAGACGTTGCTGAAACAAAATATATGCAAAGACCCGTAAATTTCATCAAAACAGCCTAATTAAATAGAAACAGTCCTAGTACTTCGACCTCAACTGAAGAACAACAGAAGAAATATTTTGAAACCAATGTAGCCACACAGGTCGCGGAATTCCATCTTGATTCGCAGATAGCAAGTAGTAAGTTAAACTGCCGTGGTCTTGTAGGTATTAGGCGAAAGACCGAGGTTCAAACATCACAAACTAAACGAAATATGCAAACATTTTTCTTTCGGCAACTAAGTATCAGCAGTCTTCTGGCAACAGCTTTGAGATTAAACAAAATTGACATTAAAATTGCTTTTCAAATCTGTCGCTCGGAGACAACTTTAAAATGATGGTCGCAAGCAACATGAGTGGTGTGGGAAGCTAGGTCGTCATCTTGACTAAGAGGTTGTTATGACCAGTTAAGTTAAGTAAGTGACGCTGCCTCTGTCATTTTTTGAAATAATAGCGTATATTAGGGAAAACAAAACTGGAATTGTAGCGGAATAAACCCAAAACAGAAGAGGGAATGTTATGATTTTTAATCATTCCAGTGTGGAAGAGTTAGTGGGAATTCCGATTATGATACCGAAGAAGAGAAAACAGTAGGTGACACCATTAATCCACTGGGAACCAGTTGGTCTATCGTAATAGTATCGTCGAACTTGCCCCTTTTTATGATTTTGTATTGATTATAGTTTGTGCTGCGCTAGGGGTGAAGCCCGTAAATACCATATATTCACCTTGTAAAAGCACAATAGGACGCCTTCAAATGCAGAGTTCCTTGTCATCACATGGCTGTGAACAAAAAATTTGCTATAGAAACGCTTGCCTAAAAGAGTGGATTCTCTTACCAAAACTTTTCCGCTATCAGAGTCAAGCTTGGGTATAAAGTGCACCAAAGTGACAATTACTTAATTGGTGAGAAAGTTAGTGGAAACAGGAATTTTGATAAGTAATTCCACTTATTGTCAGCTTTAGTGTTGCAAAATTTTTTTTTATTAAATTTAACTTTAAACACAAATTTATTCCTTGAAAAATATATCATCGCTACATGTTATATTTAAAAATATAGAACTTCCTCCAACGTGGTTTAGTGGTTTATACCAATGTGTTTACAGAGGAGGAGAAAAGGGAAGTTTGCACCACCCGAGAACCCCGTGAAGCGAGTAAAGCTACAAATTATGACAAAAGCTGTAATAAAAGGGTTACTTGAGACAATAAAAAGCTGTCATAAGAGCGAATAAAGCGATTATAAGGAAGCCTTAGAATTGAGTCGAGCTACCATTGGAGTAGCAGTAGAAAAGGCCAAGAAGGCCAAGCTTTGGCTCAAACAATTTGAAAAGGGGCGGTAATAAGAAAGTTGAACTCTTTGTAAAGGAATACGTAAACATTTCAAATGCAGTTGATATCATAGCACATGATTTGAAAAAGGAGACTGAGTGACGAAACTCAAATCAACTTGATTGGAAAGTTTTCTGATGACGACAAATTAAGTTATGTAAAGATGAAATTCAACCTTTTTCAAAGTCAGCAAGAACTGGAATTGAGTGCTATGTCGGATGAACCCAAGAAGATAAGGCTACTGATACTTAAATATCAATTTGACATTGAAAATATGAAGTGGCAGAACGATTTAATCTTTGAAAGGTGTTAGTAAAGAAATATTGAAGGTTGTTCCTTTTTTGCTTTTGTTTTCTTCTTTTTCTGTTTGTATGTTTCAAACTGGAATGAGCTACAAAGAAATCAGAAGATTAGATCGCCACGTTCTTATATCATTACAATGCTTCCATCTCAATCAAGTCTTCCAACAAGAATCATGTCTAGATATTTGGCTGTGTGTGAATATGATAATGTCCACGTATGTTGAAATGTACAGGATATATTTTTTTGTAAATTCCACTCGTACTGAATTTAAAATATTTAGTTTTGTACGCCACTCCATTAATCGATTATAGCAAAGAGTTTAAAACTGTACTGTTCTTTAGCGTTTTAATTTCATCAGTTTTTGCCATTTATTCCAGCAAGCATGAGATGTACTTTTATGAATGTATTGTATTGTTGTCGTATAAATAAATATATTCATATGGTGGCTCACAATTGACAGCTGTCATGCCATGCAGCCTCCAGAACATTGTTAAACGATTAAATACTTAAAATTTAAATGTTATCAATTTTGATGGTTTAATTGCAAAAATTCTTAAGTGCATTGAATCCTAATTAAATGCAAATAACATGAATACCATTACATAGTTCATATCTGTAGTTATATATGTATTGCGCAAATCGCAGTAAACGCCGTTATTGGGCTCAATATTTCATATAAAGTTTCAATTAATTATTGCGCATTAAATACGCAAATGTAATAATATTTATTTATCTTGCATTTCTCGATTTTAAAATTCCTTTGACATACCAATGGACGATAATACATACATACGTATATAGATGTTATAAAAAACACGATGTGATTTATCGATACATCGAAAAAATTCGATGTCTTCTTTACTGGTCGACATGGATAAGTCAACTTTTTTCGATGAATCGAAGGTAAAAATTCAGAAAGAATTCTGTCGTATCATACCAAACATAAATATATGTAATCCCGTTTTGTAAAGACATTCTTGAAGATCGCTCACTGGATTAGAATAGGAGATGGCGGTTAATGGGAAAAAGGCTAATACGAAATTCATCACAGAGCATCGTGCCCGACAAATCGATCGAATTGTGTTCTATACAGTACTAGGAAAATCTATAATGTTTAGAAATACTTCGTAGCGGTATACTCATTCAAGATAGATTCCATTCCTTGGTACACAGATGGTTTGATATATAGTGGGACAGTGGTAGGGTATATGGTGCCAGAGTAAAATATTTAAAGTTCGTAAGGAAACTCCCAGAATACTACCAAGCGAAAGTTTAAACCAATTTACATAGGAATTTTGTTGAGTAATTAAAATGAGAAGTAACTTGAGTTAAGAATTAAGCTATCGTGAATTGACCTGAGTAAAATAACCCGTACTTACCGGGCATTGCACACTAGGGATCGATTCAAGCTCTATATATATGACCAACGCTAAGGACACTAACAATCACTAGAACCCATATTTCGAACTTGCGTAGGGTGCCCAAAATAAAAACGCCAAAACGAAATCTACTCCAATGCGAATCGCCTCTAAGAACACGATACGTTATTTCTTTTTGTTATCTCTCCATAACAGATTGAATTTAAGCAATCAACCTTTTGGGAAACTTGAATGCTAACATTTATTTAACTTGTGTGTACGGAGTTTGTTTTCGTTTTTATTCAATACGTAATTTATCAACTGCTGATTACAACGCCTTCTGAGAACACTCTGGCCAGTAACATATAAAATTTTAGGTGTCTTCTGCACGTTAAAAGTTTACTTTGCAAAGTCTAGTATTTGTTGTGGAGTAAAGAAGAATGGACGGCAGTGAGTTCACACTTTGATGTACTCAAAAGTCGATTGTTGCGTACACCAGAATAAAATACCAAGCGCTTGCCAATCTAAATTTTGAACGTGCAAAAGCGAATCAAAATTTAAAAAAAAAACTGTAAAAGAGTGAACTTTGAACGTGCAAAAGGCGTCGTATACTATGTTCAGATATGCACTTTTATTGAGTCAATATTCGGTTAGTTGAGTACATTATTTTAAGTGTTCAGGCATAATAATATACGCAGTTCAGCAGCTTATTCAATACTCATTTGACAGCTGGTAAACAAAACAGCTGATTGTTTCAACAACAATGCTTTTTTGTTTGCTTTTTTTCGTTTGACGTTGTTAACATTTGAGTTGTCAAATATCGACAGAAAGCGTTCGGTTAATTGTAATATGCTCACTAAAACACTAATAACAGTGCTGCATTTTAAATTTTACTCAATATTATAACAATTTACGTATTTATTGCGCAATAATTCATTTAAACTTTATATGAAATATTGACCTCAATAATGGCGTTTATTGCAATTTACGCAATAAAGGTGCATATCTGAACACCGTATTACACAATGTCAGTGTTATAAAGGAAATTAATATATGATACCCTGACAAAAAACCAAATCAAAAATCTATAATGACTAGTTGCTAAACAAAAAGTATTCTTTTTATAAAAAAAGAATCAACATTTTAAAATGAAGTACTGGAGTCCTGTCTGTGCCACTGTTACTTCCCCTGTTCGTGTTTCTTTGCTAAGTTGCCCAGGAGTAAATATTTCATGTTATTATTATCGAATTCATTGAAAATATTGAAAATGTTTAATGACAACTTTTTTGCACCTCAGAAGACTTGGAAAATTTGGCAAATGGCAACGCTGGTTATAATTGATAATTCAATTAGAAGTATAAGTTAGTTACTTAATTGGTCATTACAACCTTTCAGTCTACCTTACAATCTAACTTCTCACGCCACCTATTTTGTGTGCGTTAATTTTATACATGAGTGGTGGGACAAACCGTTTAAAGTCGATTCTGGACTATAGATTTTTGAGAAACTTTGTATGGCAATTTTATTTACTGTCAGAGTTTTTGTCAGAAATCTGCTGAAAGAAAGGCGCCAATTAAATATTATTTCATGGCTCACTTCTAATAAGCCAACACGATACCCACAAGACTACTGTGGCTACAAAATTAGTATAGCAGTTGGGCTTTTATTTTTGATGTTTTTGACGGTAACAGCTTCTGGGGAATGTCCACTGGGTCCTATGTGGCCACTCCTCTTCGTTGGAAATTAATAGATCATTAGGTTAGGTTAGGTTAGAGGACGTGTACTTGCCAATTAGACAAGTACAGCACCCGTAGGTCGAGTTGACTCATTGTACAACGTCCTAGTTTCTCACCCCACTTATGTTGTGTGTGTTAATTTTATACATGAGTGGTGGGACCTACAGTTTAAAGTTGACTCCGAACGACAGATTTTTGAGAAACTTTTTCATGGCAATTTTATTTATTCTCAGAGTTTTTGCCAGAAATCTGCTGAGACGAAGTCGCCGAAGAAATACTTTTTGTATTTTGTCTTGATGTCTTGCCTGGGGCTCGAACCCTCGCTTTACGTCTAATAAGCCAACACACTACTCAAAAAAATAGATCATTAGATTTTTTGAATTTTCTAGTGCGAAATTCTAATAATGGCAATAAAAGTGAACTCTTGGCTTTAACAGAGTTTTTTTTGCAATTCATTGCCATTTGTGAACTTAATTCACATTTTCTCTTTCCGATATATGTATATTATTTACTTTTTCTATTATTTTAAATTTTATTGTGCCGTCTTGGTTTCAAGCACTTTCACAGTCATAATAGTTTAGTTTTCCTCAATATTTTTTTATTTTTAAAATGAATCATATAATATTATCAATAAAATTATAATTAAAAAACTTGTCCAAAAATATTGGGAAGGTCGGTAGAAAGAGAGAAGAACAACGAAGGGTCTCATGCCTATCGACATATACCTAAGCCAACATGTAAGCTTGTTGCGCTCACCACTAGGAATACCGTCTTACTTTCTACCAGAAGCCTGTACAAACTTTGTTAGCTTCTTCCGGTCTACTCCTCTGAGACGAGTTATGTTTGTCTAGAGCAGTGAGATCTCCAAAATACAGGCATGTCGAGCTTACGAAAGCCAGACAATGACATTAAAAGTCTTCCAGCGATTCGATGTGCCCTGCATTCATCATATTTCACCACTCCAATACGTTTTTGGAGTACAAATTACGGCTGTGAAAATGGCATGTCATTACTAGCAGTACTGTACTTAGCACTGCACTGCTAGCATTTAGTTTACAACCCCAACCCCTGTATATACCAGCGCATTTTACTCGAAATTAATTTTCCTGTTTGTGTATACATTTTCATAACACTACGTCTGTTTGTAAATTTAATATTTTTCGTGTTGCATGATTTTCTACTTTTATTTGCAAAAAAAAAAAATTGTTATGAACTGAAAAAATAAATTAACTTTTCCTTGAATATTTTTTGTGTTTTTCACAAGTGGGTCTTATTTGTTGTTGTTCTTGTTTTATTCTACTTTTAGTTTCATCACTATCCGAGTTGTTTATAAAGAAATGCTATTTATTTATGACACGAAGTTAAAGCTATTAAAAGCAAAAAAATATGCTCCAAACAGTATAGTTTAAAACGAATAATTTTTGAGCTTCAGTGAAAACAAAAAAATTAAAAATGTTGCATAATTTCGTTGGAATGTTTCTACATTTTACAAATTTTTTATGTCACACTCTTGTTAGTTTTTTTTCTGGTATACTATTGGTGGTGCCTATTAATTCGCCTTAAATCCATCACTTTATTATGAATCCGCCAGTCACTAATAACTACCAAAACCAAAAAAAAAATATTTAATTTCTTACGCAACTGAAATAACAAAAAAGTTATTTCAACTTTCATTTTAACGGAATTGAAAAAAAGAATTCGAAAGTTTCCGCAAAAAAGTAATAATGGCTACAAAAATAATATTAGGTACAGTGAAAGAAATCCATTGAATTGATTTCATTTACCAATGATTCGTCAATACTAGCAAAAAACGGGTAATAAACGGTTTCTAAGCCAAAATTGCGGATCAAGAACGTTTTGTTGTATGTTTAATCAAAACTGTTAATTGAACTGCCTGAAGACAGCAATCGATGCGTATTTAAAACCAAATGGCAGGAAATTTAGAAATTGCATACTACAACATACGTGGCATTTGACATTTGGCCGGATATTTTCGCCTAATGTGAGGCCCAGGCGTTTGAAAACGCTAATCCATAGGGTGTTAATGCATAATTGGTCATTGCAACGCTTCACACCTAGCTTCTTACACCACTTGTGCTGTGTGTGTTAACTTTATACATGAGTGACAAGACGGACCTACAGTTTAAAGCCGATTCCGAAACATAAATTGTTGAGAAACTTTCCATGGCAATTTTATTTTACTCTCAGAGATTTTTCCAGAAATTTGCTGAATGAAAGCCGCGAGAGAAATATCTTTTCATATTTCGTTTTGTTGGAGATATCTGACCTGGGGGTTTGAACCAAGGCCTCATTCCAACACACTACTTACTAGACTACGGCGACTACCAAACCTCTATTATTTTGGAATTTTGTAGGAGCCCAGCCATGTACATACGCGATGAAGTTGCGTACCAATACCCGGCACCGCTAAGCATGAAAGAATTTTTCAATTTCTGGATTGGAATTGAAGGTTGCCTAAATAGTGACGTTATTGTTTAAATGTTCACAACTCCCTTTGGTTTTACCATACATCACCAGAAAGTTGAGTTGTTGAGCTATTCGCTGTGCAAAAATTATTTTGAGCAATTTGTGAAGGAATCAACACACATGTCGGGTGTTGAAGGGCACCACAACAACACCCGCAACTTTTTCCTTACTACATACCCTGAAAAGTATAAAGTTAAGTTACTTAAAGCTCTCGATGCCTCCTTTTGGTTCTCTAAAGGTACTATGGTTTCACCCCATGCTAGTATCTCTTTTTCATTTATTCTCATGTACCACTTATCTTTCTAGTAGAGCACATCCATACATACTTACATAATTGGCCATTACAACCCTTCAGCCAGGATTATGGTCTAGCTTCTCAACACCACATATGTTGTGTGTGTGTAAATTTTATACATGCATGGCGGGACTTACATTTTAAAGTCGACTCTGAACGACAGATTTTTTGAGAAACTTTTATGGCAATTTTATTTACTCTCAGAGTTTTTGCCAGAAATCTGCTGAGAGGTAGTCGCCGAAGAATTTTTTTTTTCTTATTTCGTTTTGATGTCTGAACGGGGATTTGAACCGTGGCTTTGCGTCTAATAAGCCAACACACTACCTACTAGACTACGGCGACTTCAAAGCACATCCATTTGTGGTAAATTGGCCAGTGGAGCGCACACTGCATTACAAACAGAACACGTTCTGTAGCCAAATTATCCGTTGGCAGAACTCCCTTTCTACAAAGATCTCTCATGTCACTTATAATATAAATAAATTTGCTCCATCCCATAACCTATTTTTGTAGTTCCCACACAATGCACAAAGACAAGAATTTCTTTTTACTACACTCAACAAAATAACAGCTTTCTATAAATAACAGCTAAAAATAATACAAGAGAAAAACTTATAAACAGAACAGACGGATATTATGGAAAAAGAAAAGGAAAACGTCAGCTATAGTTGCAACATTTATTGTTGTTTTCTGTGTTACAATGTTTTTTTCTTTAACTTTTTGGTTTTCATAAAGCAAGGGAAAGAAACCCAACAAAATTGTTTCAGTTATGTGCGCACATTTTGGTTCGTTAATAACACTTTAATTAGATCAAGGATCGTACATTTTAAAGTAATGAAATTGAAGACTTTTAGCAAAGAAGAAAAATTCTTAAAATTATAGAAATTTTTAATGAATAATAAGATAGAAGTGAGAGTAAGCTAAAGAGAGGATCATCCTGCCGGTAACTCTAAAGTTAAGTTTGTGTTTGAACTTTTTGAACAATTTTCAATATGGCGAATTCAAATATAAACAAAATGAGGAAACATAACAACAAAAAAGAGGCCCTTTGTTGCCGCTGATTTTAAAAAACTTAATTGAGCAGTTTAATTGAGCAGTTTAATCGACATTGATCCGGCACTGCCATATTTTTGAAAAAGTTAACTTTATTTTATCTGTTAATTGTAATAACGAAAATAAGTTAAAGGTAACTTTACAGTTCCCTTTATCTAAAGGTACCTTTAACTAAACCTAAGTTTAACGGCAAGTTGTAATAATGGCCCTTAAAGTATGTGGCACTGTGGTACTGACGTAGGACTTATACTTCTTTTTTCCAAAAAAAGCTAACTTTTTGATGTTGAAAGTAGTTGCACAAATCATCACTAAGCCACTCGTTTGAGAAAAAGGAGGTTGGTTTTAAAGCGAGTTATTCCTGTATCAATCTTAACAACATATTTGCGAATACTAGGGACATAAGGCGTACAGGGCGTACATATTTATTGCATTCATTACATAATGGGTTATAACAACCCTTTAGTCAGCATTACGACCTAGCTTCTCACACCACCTATGTTGTGTGTTAACTTTATACATAAGTGGCGGGCCCTATAGTTTATAGGCGATTCCGAACGACAGATTTTCGAGGAGCTTTTAATGGCAATTTTACTCTCAGAGTTTTTGCCAGAAATCCGCAGAGAGGAAGTCGCCGAAGAAATATTTTTCATATTTTCTTTTTGATGTTTGATCTGTGGTTTGAACCGTGGCCTCACATCTAATACGCCAACACACTACTTACGAGACTACGGCGACTACAAAGTATATGGAGCAGTTGATAGCTGACAAATTTTTATTGTATCCATTCCTGAATCGACTAAATAGAAAAAAAGTTGGAACTCATGTGGGTATTCGAGCATGCAGATGCTTGCAAGGAAGAGGGGGAGTACCGCTAATAAGGCCAAAACCTTCCTATGGAGTTGACACGGATGTTTGAAAAGTTATACTCAACAAAAGGGAATGTAACGACTATTTTCAAATCATCTGGAGCTTAAGGCAATCAAAATTGTTGTTGGGAAAATACACTAAAAGGGAATTTGGGACAAGCATTAGACTACAGAGCAATAACCTCAGGTATGAAATCGATCTTTTGGTAGGGCACTCTAGACTCGGAGTACACCTAGAATAGTGATTGTCTCAAGCCCAATATTTAGATTCTGTGATAATGAGAATCATCGGAATCCTCGGAATATATTCTTGGAACCTGTGGGGCATTAGTGCATCTCAGGAAAGGAATCCTGGCGGCAGATCAATTATAGGCGGGGAATGCTCATTGTTGACATCGGGAAGCATCCTGAAATTTGCTAAGGACAATAGGCTTAGAGTTACCCATCAAGACGGTAATTAAAATCATAAAATTAATCCCTCTCTCTTTCTCAGAATTTTTGCCACAAAACTGCTGAGAGTAAGTCGCCGAAGAAATATATTTTTTGTAGTTCTTTTTGATGTCTTATCTGGGGTTTTAACCGTGGCCTCACGTCTAATAAGCCAATATACTACATACCAGACTACGGCGAGTTCATCATTTTTAAGAGCTAAGAGGACTTAATCATCTCCAGAAACTCCCCTAAGATAGAACAAAATTATAAAGAGCAGCCTCAATCAGCAAAGTTGCTCACTGTCACGTTTCCTAAGAGGACTTGCTTTAGTTAACCAACCGCCTGCTTAGCTGGAAAAATAAAACAAAGCAATAATAGTAAGACGAGCGACATGCTTTGCGACTGCCCAATATTCCTTAAGGGAAATTATGCGAAGCTGTAGTCTAGTGTTGGCTTATTAGAGACATGAGGTCTCGGTTCAAAACCGAGGTCAAACATCTCAAACGAAACGAAATATGAAAAATATTTCTGAGGCGACTTTCTCTCAGCAGATTTCTAGCAACAATTCTAAGAGTAAAATAAAATTGCCATGAGAAGTTTCTAAAATACTGTCGTTCGGAGTTGACTTTAAACTGTGGGTCCCGTCACTCATGTATAAAATTAACACACACAATATAAGTGACGTGAGAAACTAGGTCGTAATCCTGACTAAAGGGTTGTAATGATCAATTATGTATGTATGTATGTATGTACATATATATACTTATAATATGTCCAAGTATTTATTTATTTATTAATTGAAATACAATTAATTATAATTATCGTATAATTATAAGAGCAGAGTAATATAGACTATATGCTCGGTGTAGTACAACAGACCAAAATCTCTGGTGGGAAGCGAATCCCCGACTCTTACGCTAATACTATATCACTGTCCAAGTATTTTCTTGTATTATTTGGTAAATACACTACTAGCTTTTAAAAGGTTTAACTGAATGCTTCGTTTAATTTTTCGGATTGAGAACAATAAGGAGTGCATACTCTTGAGGCATGTAGTTTTCATAATGAAGAAATCCTTTGAAAAACTTAAAGCAGCCACATGAATGAAATGCCATGAGAGGGAGCAAAATATTGTATCAAATAGATAAACTGATGAAAGAGGAAAGAAAATGTACAGAATTTTTCACTTTTTGTTGATATTTTCCTCTGTCCTCCATTTGTTACTTACCAAGGACGTCACCTGAGGTGTTTTCTGTTTCCTTTGCAACGAAAAAGTTGATGATGAAAGTCGAAACAAACAAGCAAACATAACATGAATAAATTGCACAACATTCGTCATCAAGTAACGAAATCGAAATGAAATACTTGTTCAGATAAGTTTCAATAAGAAAATAAGAGAAGGAAAATATTGAATGAAAATATCACTTTGAAGAAGAAATCTACGGGCGGATATCATAACATTCGATTCATAAATGGTTTCTTAAATTTACTCATATGTCGTGTACGTATTTCCTAAATGGGAACATATTTGAGATAAAAATGAAAAAAAAACTTTGGTTCCAAAGCCATACTTTTCGAAAGAATTAAAAAAATTTGCTCTATTTAAAATTTAAATAAATTTTCATTTGAATTAGGTGACGATGATTCTTCGACCTAACTTTAGTATTTTATGGACAGTAACCTAAGAAATAATTGTAACGCAGTAATGTTTAATGTCCCTAGTGCTGTTCACTGTATCAGAAGGATGTCGCAAGCCATCTATAGTATGAATATATTTCTCTGCCGGAAAGAATTTAAATTGACTAAACACTAAGAAATTGATTTGGAACAAGTATGTATCTTTATAGTAAATATATATCTGTGGTCCCAAGCAGCAACAGTCTAAGAAGACTTAAGTCAATTTGTAAAATACCCATTTATGTGAAATCCACATTTCTCTAGCAATGTTTTTAAAAAAGTTAGTAATAAAAACATGTTGACTAAAGATGTAATAAAGCCCTATTATATTTATTTAAACAGTGATTCTTTTCGAATTTATAATTTTTGACTTAAGCTGATAATACAAGCTTAAGCAACAGACAATAGAAACTTGGTTTTCGTTTACTTCTGTAATTATGGTGTCCTATAACAACTAAATATTACTGCAACATATTGTTACGTAAATGGAAACGGTGTACACCGTTTAACATTAAAATGAGCAAAAGCTTTACAAACAAATACGACGAACTTGTTTACAAGTAAACCAACAACATCAGTATGAAAGAGAAGGGGATAGACAAGTAAGCGAAAACGCAACAAGCAATAAGAGAACAGAAGTGTAAAGAAGTATAACGAATAAAGCAAATTATTGTTGGTTTCATCCAGTTGTAAATGGTGGCACACAAAAGTAGTGCAAACAATAAAGAGTTTAATTGAAACTAAGGTAAGTAGGTAGAAGTGGCTGTCACCTCGATGAACTCATGAGCGGACACACTTAGGTCGCACATAGGGCGCCCATTGTGATACCACAGTTCCTCATTTCCCCTATTCCAGGAACCATTCAGAGCTTCCGAGGAAGCGACTCAGGCTGCCAAAATTGAAACTGAACACATATTTGTTTTTATTTTGTTTGCAATTAACGAACTCATATTTTTTAATGTTTTTTTAAAAAGGCAAAAACGTAACAATATATACAATCTTGAAAACATTGAAAGGGATATAGTGCAGTAATTCAAAAATTACAAAATCGTTTATGGTTCCTAAATTCTGAAAATATTACATTTAGGACACCGTATTCAACAGAGGAAAAAATGGTTGAAGGCTTGTAATACGACAGTGACACAGAAGAAAATATAAAAAGGCCTACAATAAAAATAAATCATATTATTTTAATGAGAATAATAATATGTTCAGGCATGAATTTTGATTAAATCAATATTCGTTTAATTGACAAAATTATTTTAAGTGTTCAGGCATACGCCAATCTGTTTATTCAATAATCATTTCACAGCTGGAAAACAACAACATTTTTTTTTTATTTTTTTTTATAGCAATTCATAAATTTAACACTAAAACTACCGTGACGGGAAATATTACTCATTTAAGATTTGTATCAGAATATCTTGAATATAACATTATAATATCACTATTTGCCTTTACGACATCTGTTAAAAATAAATCGAATATATTTTTGAAGATTTAATCCTATTTTGTATTTTTTTTACTGAGGAATGCATGTAATCTGCTCTAATTACTGCGAGATGTTATTTGCCCTGCGCACAGGTTCTGTATCTTCATTTGCATATTTTGTGATATAAAAACACTGTTTTGGACATTTTTGGCATTGGTATGGTATGGTATAATTTGGTATATTAAGGTATATTGTTTGTTTTTTTCTGGCAGATGGATTTTCACTCTACTCCAAGCTACCATAACAGTAAAAATTTCTAGTGCTATTTTGTTAATAAAAATTCTTATTTTGTTGTTTTGTTATAGGCCTTATCCCCAAAATTTCTAAGCATACAAAATATTTTAAATCATTAGAACTTTTAAATAATATATAGTAGAAAGAGAATGGAATAGGAATACAAATACAAGAAGTATCGATAGATTTAGTGTTTATATAAATAAACTTACCTTCTCGCCATTATTATTAGATGTTGTTGATGTTCGAATTTTCAAATATCATCAAAAAATTTGTTCGCATAAGATGTAACGTTCTCACTGAACATACTTATGACAGTGCTGCATTTTAAGTTTTACTCAATATTATAACAATTTGCGTATTTATTGCGCAATTATTAATTGAAGCTTGAGCTCAATAATCTCTGAACACCGTATAAGAGATGGTATTGATTTTATTTCCAAAAATACGAAAATGCTTTTTGACATGTTCTCAATAAGCCAGAAATTTTTGGAACAGAATCCTGTAAGTTTTTATAAAATAAACGCTTTGATTAAGCCAAAAGGAAACTAATGGAATATTATAATTCGATTTTTACGAAAGATGAATACCAGGAACAGTATATTCTACAAATTATTCAAGACTATGGAAGAAAGTAATCCGGTATTCCTAAAAAGTGAATTAATTAATTTTAATTGCTACAGTTTAAACCTTAAATTTATCATTACTTTCTACATGTCAAATATACCTGTTGGCCAAAACTAAAGCAACTGACATTATACTTAAATATTTTAGCAAATATGTTCCGCTAAAAAGGTTAAAACTGCATGATTTTGGTTTTTATGTTTACACTTTATTCGGATTAAACGTAAATGAAAAAAAAATATAATCAATTTGCTTAAAATATTTCTTTTCTTTCAAAATAACGAAATAACTATAAAATTCTGGTGGTCAAAACTAAAGCAACTTTCGTATTTCTGTAGCAGAACTTAAAAATTAAAGTAGTAGTTAATAGCATAACCCTTATTTTTAATGATGTCAGCACATCTACATTGAATTAATTAGCCTCTCAATTTGATCTTTAGAAATGCTGTTCCATGCGTTCTGGATACGATTAAAAATGGTGTGTTTGTTTGTCCCTAAATTCCTTTTTATTTTGCGGTCAACGATTCTCCAAAGGTTTTCAATAGAGTTAAGGTCTGGCGATTGAGCTGACCACCAGAGAACACTTACTTTTGATTGACTCAACTATTCCTTAACAAATTTTGAAGCATGTTTTGGGTCATTGTCATGTTGGAAAACCCAAAACCAGTGGCATGTTTTCTTCTGCGTATGGCAGCATTACGTTTTTCAACAGATTTTTGTAAACAAATCGATCCACTTTCTCAGTAATTTGGTAAATTGGTCCAACTCTATCGTATGAAAAACAGCCCCACACCATTATTGAACCTCCACCATGTTTTACCATTCCTTTACAATATTGCGGTTTAAGGCGTTCATTTTTGGTCTCCTTACGGTGTAGTTCTTCATGTCTGAACCTTTTATGTTGAATTTAGATTCATCCGAGAACAATATGTTTCTCCACTGAGCAGGACTCCAATCAATATGGGCCTTTACAAAAGTTAACCTGGCTGTGCGATTTTTCTTTGATGGTTTCCGAGAATTTAAACCTGCATCTACAGCTCGCCTTCTTACAGTTCTACAGCTTACATCCAATGACAAATGTCTCACTAATTCAGTTGATGTGGCAAAAGGCTTTTTTTATTTCACGGATTATTTTTTTTATCTGTACGATGTGAAGTTTTCTTCGGTCAACCTCCAGAATGTACTGTCACTACTGATCCAGTTGTTCGAAATCGACGTATTATTCGAGAAATCACTGATTTACATATTGAAAACTTTTCGAAAATTTGTTTTTGGGACAAACCATTTCGATAGTCACTTATATTTTGGTCTTTAAGATAAGTAGAGTATTTGTTTTTAGCCATTTTTCATAATTTATATTAAAATTACTCTAAATAGAAAGTTATTTATTTATTTTTTATTTATGGTATTTATTTACATATTAGCTTATAATTAAAATTATAAGATAATATAAGACTAGAGCTTTAGCAACATAGGCCTTTAGCTCAACACTTAAGATTAAATTAATACTAATTCGATAAATATATAAAGATAATAAATAAAATGTAAGAGGTAAACTTTAAATTAAAACTATGAATAATAAATTAAAAATATTCTTAAAAGTACTATTTATACATTTGTACAATGTCCAATCAATTAAATTAAATTATAAATATTAGTAAATTTGAGGAATTGAATAATGGCACTTAAGTTATATATTGTTGGGGTAGATAAATACAGCTTTGGATTTGAATTTTTGAAGAATTGTTGGCGTGAATTAGTAAATTTTGGACATGTTGATATTATATGGTCCAAGTTATTGGAATGAGTAACATTACAGTTACACACATTCTGAATAGAGTGGTTCATGAGGTGAACAAGTGACATTCTGGTATGACCCAATTTGAGCCTAATTAATTTAATTTGATCCAAACGAGACAATTTATCTTGGCAGTCTTTAATATAATCATATATCGTTAAATTTGGAGAGTTGATCTCCTTATACCAAGATGATGTTGGTAATGAGGTTACACCTTTCATTTTGAAGTAGTTATTCAAGAACATAATAATATCATTTTTGTAGAAATTTTGGGTTGTAATTAAAGGGCTGATCAGCGTATTTTTCGCTGAAATGTCAGCGAATTCATTCCCAGAAATGCCGGAGTGTCTAGGGACCCAAATTAAGCAAATTCTTGGGTATGATTGCATTAAATCGTTCGTAATAAGTGTAGCATAATATTCATTGTTATTTATATTTAATATTGATTTTATGCAAGATAATGAATCTGTACATATTGCAAATTTTCCATGACTAACTCTGACAAATTTAATCGCTTCGAAAATTGCGATCGATTCTGCAGAAAATATTGATGAATAGCCTGGTAAAATTGAGGATTTTATAATTTCATGTTCATTTACAATACTGTAGCCTACACAATTATCATTTCTTGACCCGTCAGTATAAATAAAATTAAAGTGTTTTAGACGTTCCTTCAACTCACAAAATAGTGCTTTAAACTGAGAGGGTGATGTAATGCAAGAGTTATATCTATAACGTTATTTTTGAAATTCCATGGTGGTTCTCCTTTATTTTTAGAACAAACCGAATAATGTATGGGTAGTTGTAGCGTTCTACAAATTTCTAAAGTTCTTTGAATCGTTGAATTTATTCTTAAATTCTTTTTCCTATTTTTCATGTTTTTACAAATTCGTTGTATTGATGGATTGTTCTGTATGGATTTAAATAATCTTGATGTTGCCAAATTTGTCTGAGTTTCTAATGGTAAAATACCAGATTCAGCTAGCATGTTGTTAATGGGGGTCGAGCGGAATGCTCCCAAAGATAATCGTATAGATGCGTTTATGATCCGTTTAATCTTTCGCAATACAGTTTTGGGCACATACCCGAAAAAAGGTAAGGCATAATTAATTTTTGATAAGATAATAGATCTTGTTATTGATATTAAAGTAGTAGTGCTGCAATTAAATCTCTTACTTGACAAACATTTTATTATATTCAATTGTTTCGAAAGTGATGACGTAAGGTTCTCGACGTGTGTGCTCCATTTATAACGATTATTAAAATATAATCCTAAAATCCTGAGGTTACTAACCTCTATTAGTTGAAAATTATTTAGTTGCAATAATGGTCTGCACTCAAATTTTCTGCAAAAATGGATGTATTTGCATTTTGAGGCCGACAGGACCACCCTAGAATATTGGCACCAATCAATAATATCTTGGAAAATACAGTTTATATCAATTACAGGATTTCTTTTCCTATTTGATCTTATAATAACGTTAAAGTCATCAGCAAAGGCAGTGAAATCGATTTCTTTGTGTAATGATAATATAGTACAGAGTTTATTGTATGCGATTAAAAACAGAATTACAGAGAGGGGGATCCTTGAGGTATGCCATTATGTAAGGGAAAAGAATTAGAATGCTGTTTGCCAATCCTTACTACAATTTTTCTATTCGTCATAAAATGTATAATATATTGAATTATATTCGGTCCAATTTTCCATGATCTTAGTTGATCCACAATGGTGTGGATACCTATTTTATCATAAGCTTTTTCAAAATCTAAAGAAATGAACGTAAGGTGTTTTCTAAATGAAATACTGTTAGCAATCTGATGGTCTACATAAAGTAGAGCATCAGTTGTTGAATTTCCTTTTATAAAACCATATTGATGACTATTCAATAGTTTGTGTTTTAGTACAAACCACCATAGTCTGTTTGAAATAATCTTCTCAAGAACTTTTGCCAAACATGGATTAAGAGATATAGGTCTATATGATTCGGGTATAGTTTTATTAGATTCCGGTTTTAGGATGGGTATTATAAAACTATTTTTAAATTGTTGTGGTATAAAATTTCTAAAAATTTGGTTAAATAATGACAACACTCTTAGTTTTGCTGTGTATGGTACTTGTTTGATTATGGCATATGGGATCCTATCCAAACCCGGAGATTTGCCTCTTAGCTTGGAAAGAGATGATTCAAATTCTACATAACTAATATTTCGTTCTATTACCTTTGCCTCCGTACTTGGAATAATTTCAGATGTATTGGAGATTACTGCTTTCTTCTTTTCATTGAAGTCAAATGGAAAATTCTCATCTTTGGAATTTTGAGACCAAAATTTACAAAAAATTTCAGCAATTTCTGTTCTATTATCAATGAAGTTAGACAATGTGTTTTCGGTTGCAATGCAATTTATTTGATATGTACTTTTATAACCAGTGAATGATCTGATGTTTGACCAAATATTTTCTGTGCTAGATGATGGATTTATTGATGATATTAATTTTTGTATTGATGCGTTTTTTAGCATATTTAATTTCTCTTTTAAGTAAAGCGTTTGCCCTTTTATAATTTATAAGGTTAGTTTTAGACATATTTCTATTAAAAGTTTTCCACTCTCGTTTTTTAATTTCCTTAAGATTCTGAAGGTTTTTATTCCACCAAGGGACCGATCTTAGATTATTTATTTTAATGGAAGTATTTGGTATAGAATCATTTGCTGCCTGGTTAATTATTCTACATATATTTCTAGTCTCCTTGTTAATATTGGAAGATACGGGTCTTTCCGAACTGTATTTCCTACTGTTCAAAATGTATTTCATCCAATTAGCTTTCCCAATATTATATCTAGCTTTATAGTAATCAATTTTATTTCTGTGATGTAAAAATAAGGAAATTGTAATCGGTAAGTGATCACTACTGAATGGTGTTTTCTCTTTTTCCCATTCTGCTGCAGTGGTAATGTCAGGGCAGCAAAAGGTTAAATCTATGTGTGTGAGCGAATTGTGAGTACTAATATGAGTCGGAGACCCATCATTCAATATTAAATAATGAGAATGATTTATGAAATTTGCAATCAAAGTACCTCTATTGTTATTAATAGATGAACCCCGATTTGAATGCCAACCATTTACGTCTCCAGTGATTAACAATGGGTGTGAAATATTGCCTACTACATTTACAAGCTGATTGTAGGTTAGTTTATGATTTGGATGTATATATAATGATATTATTTTGAATTTTTTCCTAGAAATTATTTCTAGGCAGATTGCATCAAAATCGTCTGAAAGGATAATTTGTCTTTGTTCCACTGATTTGTGGACTAAAATGTATACACCGCTATACCTTGTAGGTGATGTGTTTTTAGAAAAGAGGGTGTAATTAATTGGGACGGGAATGTTACTGATAGAGTGTAAATGCGTCTCTTGAAGAGAGATCACTTTAGGAGCTTTTTTTCTGATTAACAGAACAATATCGTTATAATTATTAATATAACCATTGATATTCCATTGTACAATATTAAATGAAGACATGATAAGTTAATAATTTACAAAAAGAATTAAGATTAGTTTTAAATAAAGATGAGTATGTACTAAACGTGTGCACAAGACATTAAAAATTGTACAGTATTGTATTTTTCTCATGAGCGAATATTTACTGTAGCTGCAAATATAAATAAGAGTGAAGCATAGATAGAGAACAAAAAAACAACTGCACTCATAAACCATTGTACAACAATATAAAAGAGAGTTGTGTGAAGAGTACAGCAAAAATATTGTAGACTTCATAGTGTCACAACGTTCATTTCTTTTTGCAGTAAGTGTGAAAAAAAATGTTTTTTTTTTCTTTTTTTTTTCAGAATAAAGAAAGGGTATTTATTCAATAGCAGACGTCGGCACCAATGGCCCCGGGGGCCTTCGGCTTTTTACACACATAGGACACGAACATCAACGAATATTAACATAGCAATTTTAAGAGAGATTGTTGTTGGAAGAGTTCATGGCAGAAGCAAAGAATGTATAGAAACACTTATGTACGCATATTTTTCAATGTTGACACTACTGAAATTCATTTGACAATACTGAAAATTTAGTTTCAGTAGTGAAATATGCTCTTACAACACAAAGCATATTTCCATTACTTCACAGATAAGTAAGTGCTGTTGTATACTTTGAATAAAAGAGAAATACACATTTCAGTGTACTCGTATAATCAAGACCAATAAAAAAGAGAACAATTCAGTATTGCATTTAGTGAAGGGTAAGATAGCAAGATGTCTTGTGCACACGTCTAGTATGTACAATAACGATTTTCAACATAACAGAAATAATAAGTAAAGTTTTAACAAAAAGAGTTGAAGTGTTAAGTGATAGCAAAAGTAATAAAAGAGTGAAGTTATGTGAGTCGAAAGAGTTTTTAAGTGAAAGTAAAAATAACGAAAAAGAGAAATTATGTTTAACGAGAGAGTTTTTATAAATAAGCTTATAAAATAAATTATGAGAGAGAATCATAATAACTAATGAGTTAATTAGAATTTATATTTTTGCTCTCTAAAGCGTTTACCAGATAATGTTTTCTGTTTTACTTTCTGTTTGTTCCTGTTATCTGTGGTCCTGGGTAGAATAATTACATTTTTGGCGTTGTTTGTTTGTTGTGTTGAACCTGTTTCATTTTCTGATATTTCGATGTCAGATGTTGTTTTTGAGAGAGTACTGTTGTCGTCTGATATTTTCTCTGATTGAAATGCATTGTTTATTTGTTCCATTTCATGTTCCGAAATTTCAATATCAGATATGTTGTTGTAATTAACAATTTTTCGTAATGATGATGTTGTATGTTCTCTATGTTGATGCTCTCTATTGTTTGAGTTATTGAGATTTGATGAGCACTGTGATGCAATAGTCTCTTTTTGTTCCAATGCAATGTTTACTGGTTGTTTTTTGTTATTGGTTGCTGATTGCTTTGCAACTGAAGAATATGATACTGATGAAATAGGGTGACGTTGTTTATAAATAGAAATTGCTGTTTTTCTGTTTACTTTTTCTAGTGTTATTATTGTTTGTATTTCACGTTCTATTAAGAATATTGGACACTTTTTATCATACGCAGAATGATTGTGGTCCAAAGAATTAAATTCTCTGCAGTTTGAACATTGTTTTGTTTCCCTGCAGAGTTCGTTCTCACTTGTATGGAAATGTTGAGAGAAATTCGGGCATGTTTTTGGGTTTTTACATATTTTTGCTATATGACTATATCTTAAGCATTGTTTACATCTGAGAGGTAAGGGGATATATGTTCGTATTTTTACACGTTCGTATCCAATGTTAAGCTTGGTAGGAAGAATAGTAGAACCGAAAGTAATTATAATAAGACCGGTTTCTTCAATGACATTATTAACCTTTCTTTTGATTTTCTCAATTTTTATAACATTTTGATTTTTAAGTTCATGTAAAATTTCTACGTCTAGGATCTCTCTTAAATCATTGGAATAAATCACTCCTTTGACACAATTAAGTGAGTTATGCCATGAAACTAAAACATTTTTATTTTCACTTCAATTTTTTAATTTGATCAATTTATTTGCCTGATTGAGATTTTTTGTACGGACTAATATAGTGCCGTTCCTAAGTTTTTTACATTCTGCAACTTCACCGCAGGTACAGTCTATAATTTTTTTAATTAAAAAAGGTGATACATTGGTAAGGTTTTTGCCTTCATCTGTTCTGGTTATTATAAGGTATTTTGGACCAGGTGTTGTCATGTTTAGAGATCTAGAATTACCATTCACATTTTCACCACTATTAGGAAAGAGTTTATTCCCACCGTTGTCCGGTGGCTCCTTCATATTTAACGTTGAATACACTTTAAATGTATGTCGAAAATTTGTAATTATTATATATATTTATTTTTTTAATATTAATAAGTTTACACTAAATGTTTAATTAAAGGTTATTCGAAGGTTATTTGAAGGTTATTTATTTACAAACACTTATTCACTTAATCACTTAAAAAAACACGACACGTCTGCTCTCGAGAGAATAGTTTGATCGAGTGAAATCGAAAGTTTTTCACGTGGTGTTGTAAGTAAAAATGTTTTTTTGAAATGTCAAATAAGACCATAAAGCAAAATGTGCAAAATATAACGATAAAACAATTATTTTTTTTTGTAAACATTAATGTTATAATAAAGTTGCTTTAATTTGAGAAAAGTGCAAAAATGTCCACGTAGTTAATTGAAAATGAATATTTTTTGTTTGGAATATTTATATTATAATAATATCTGTAACACTGCGAAGAAAAATTACAAATTTCCTCAAAAATTAAAATGTTTTCTTTCATTATGTAAGTGATTGATTTTGGTTGCTTTAGTTTGTATATATATTGTATAACCATATATTTTTTAACATGTACGTTTATGAAATGTTAGATTATGATTTGTTATTTATTTATAGTTAGGTTATGATTATTTAGTTTAATATAAAAAAGGGGTTAAGATAAAAACAACTTTAAGCAAACAAACAAACAAACAAAACTTCACAGTAAATATCTTCTTCTTACAACATTTTCTTGTGAAGTTATTATGCAAGAAAATTAAATTACATGGTTTCCTTGAAATTTTATCGGTCTTGAGGCACGTTTTAACTCCAACAAATTGATCAGAAAATTTTATAGGACATTTTTTTATATCTATATTCAACAAACTTTAGGGTGAGATTGAAAAAATTCTTACTTTTAATTTTAAGGGTCACCCTACAGTGCACCGTACGAGATATTGTTGCAACCACTTGCTTATCTAGTCCAATTCTTCAATTTTATGAACGAAATATCAGTAATTATCGCACTATGTCTTGGTATATTTGCAATTTTCATAGACCTTAAAAACATACTATTAACTGATGTCGTCACCCCATAAAATTCCTTTTCTCAGGTAGCATTGACAGCGCTTTTATTGCTTTAACTGAATTTCATATCAATTTCGATACTTCAATTTGTTGACATACACAATACACCATAAATAAATTTTGTCGCTGATGATAATTCCAAATACAATACAAACAACCAATAGCAAGAATTTTCATAATCAAATTCAAATTACACTGACAAATCAAATTGCAAAAATAAAAACAAAAAATCACAAATATATAGTTGACGTGGGATCAAAATCTGTACAAAGAACAAAACTGCAAGGCATTACATGACAAACACACAGTGGGGGCCATATAATTAAAACATAAGTATGAAATCTCCTGTCTTCGGTTTTGCTGGAAAGATAAGTTTGGTATCTTGATTCCTTCTTTATTTTCTATTTCATTAAAATTTCTTACAAATTAAGTCATTATTTTGTTCTTCAATGGCACATATACTTAAAACATTCTTATACTATGTTCAGAAATGCACTTGTATTGAGTCAATAATGGGTTAATTGAGTACAATATTTTAAGTGTTCAGGCATAATTAATATACGCAGTTCAGCTGCTTATTCAATATTCATTTGACAGCTGGTAAACAAAACAGCTGGTTGTTTCAACAACATTGTTTTTATTTTTTTGTTTGTTGTTGTTGACATTTGTAAATTGTAATATGCTCACTAAACACACTTATGATAGTGCTGCATTTTAAGTTTTACTCAATATTATAACAATTTGCGTATATATTGCGCAATTAATAATTGAAATATAGAGCTCAATAATGGCGTTTATTGCGATTTACGCAATAAAGGTGGATACCTGAACACTGTATTTGATTTGCTATTTTAATATTGCATTTTTAATATTTGATTTCATTTGCTTTTTCTAAATTTAATTGTAAGTGTATTTCAAATGATATAGGAAAATGTGTGTTTAAAAATTAATCATAAGATGTGTGATTGCTCCGAAGAAGAACAGAAGGTAATACTGAAGCTCAGCGAAACCGTTTCTTGGGTCCTTCAGAGGAACAATTTCTAATGTAATGGAACATTCTGATATATCTGGAACCTCAAATAATATACTCAGACACCAAAATCCCCTTAAAACCACATCCACGGAAGGTGTAATAGTCATAAAAGCTTCTAAAGGGTCCAAAAAATTGACCCGTTTAAAAGCAGCTACAAGTTGAATTGGCAACATCATATTGTATTAAGACATAATCTTAAACTATTAAGCGACGTCTTGATAAAGCTAACTTACGAGGATGCACCGGATTCGGAAAACCCTTCGTATAAAGAGATTTAATCCTCTTTGGACAAATGAAGAAACCAATTAGTTTTAGGAAGAACATTTTATCGGGTGACGAATCCAAAATTTTCCGTTGGATATCAGAAGACTGTAAGTATGGCGTCCAGACGATATACCATCAAAACAATTAAGGACGATGGAGCGAGGATTATGATGTGAGGGGCTCCTTCTAGACATGGTATTGGAAAAATTTTGAGGGACAGTTCAAGAATGTTTACAAGCAAACATTAGATAAAATACAATTTACTCCACACACAGAAAAATTTATCGTTAATATCGCATGTTCGTGCACGATTACAGTTTAAAGTCGAGTCCGAACGACAGATTTTTGAGAAACTTTTCATGGCAATTTTATTTACTCTCAGAGCTTTTGCCAGAAATCTGGAAGTCGCTGAAGAAATGCGGTTTGTATTTTATTTCGATGTCTGGCCTGGGGCTCGAATTCTGGCTTTTCGTCTAAGAAGCCAACACATTACCTACAAGACCACGGAGACTTCAAGGAAGGGACTGCAATTGCAAAAAGGGTAAAATGCCAAAATTCCTTATGAATTGCGCCAAAATATTGAAATGTGTTGGAGGGCTATTCTTCAAACTATTTGTCGGCACTTAGTTTAGAGTTTGCCAAATCGGTGTAGAAATATTAAAAATAAAGGTTACCACACGAAATATTTGTCGTACGAACAAGAAATCAAAAAATATTCTAATAAAAACGAAACTAGTAAATGTTTTAATAACATGGTCAACCTAATAAACAAATTTTAAATATATTTTATTTTATTATATTTTGTTTAATACGGTGTTCAGATATGCACCTTTATTGCGTACATCGCAATAAACGCCATTATTGAGCTCAATATTTCATATAGAGTTTCAATTAATTATTGGCAATAAATACGTAAATTGTTATAATATTGAGTAAAACTTAAAATGCAACACTGTCATAAGACTGTCAAAGTGAGCATATTACAATTAACCGAACACTTTCTGTTGATATTTGACAACTCAAATGTTAACAACGACAAAAAAAATGTTGCTGAAACAATCAGCTGTTTTGTTTACCAGCTGTCAAATGAATATTGAATAAGCAGATGAACTGCGTATATTATTATGCCTGAACACTTAAAATATTGTACACAATTAACCGAATATTGACTCAATAATAGTGCATACCTGAACATAGTGTAAGTTTTAGATTTAAGAACTGAAAAATAAATTTTATTTTAAATTATTTTTTATTAAAAAGAATAATATTCTACCATTACGAGTGTTTTATTTATATGGCCACAACTATATTTAGCAGCACAAAAATTTGTTTCTGCTTTTTAATTTTCCTCCCTTGAATGAAATACTATTTGGGAGAATTAGTTTGTTTTCATTGTAATCTGAACACTTCCCAAAATAACCACTAAACGTACATTTTGAATGAATTCCAAAACACAAAACCAACCATGTCAAACGAAATGATTGATTAAAATAAAAATCTTTGACAAGCGGTGGGTGTTACAATCACGCACAATACAGAACACCATTGCAAGTTGCAACCTATTGTACGGCATCTAATGCCATGGTGATAAGAACGTGCAACTGACTGTCTGATTAGAAATCATATTTAAAAGGAATTTTTTTTCCCAAAAATAGCTTCGCGACACATAACCTATGATATACTTAAGCTTGAAGGGTGGTTAGAGCAAGTAAAAAGTGTGAGCGATTACAAAGACATTCATGTGACTTTTTTTACGAAGAGAAACGCGTTATGACTTTTGTATAAACAATATTACATGTCTTTGTAATATGCAACGTCTATTTAAACTTATGTGAGCTTCTTCTAAAATGTTTTTTATTCCTAAAACGTTACTCTCACGGCTGGATAGATACAGTGGGACTTCTCGTTTGTACTATGTCTTTGATTCAGTATGTATTTGAATAGCATATCGGGCAGGAAATTTAAAAGTTTAGCGTTTAATCGTTTACATCATACCATTTTCACCAAATAGTCACGCGTAATGGGTGCATAGACTGCTGTAATAACACGTGTGGGTATTTTGAGCCTCAAGTACGGCAAATGAGCTTCATCCGAAAAGATTTTTTTGTAAAATCTAATCTCTAAATCTCGTTGGCCCAATAAATACCAACGTTCAGTGGAGATAATACACAGAATTTTGTGACAGAATAGAATGACATAAGTATTACTATATTCGAAATAACCAAAATTCAAATTTAAACCGATAGATGGCCTATCCGATATAAGTAAAATTATTCTAAGCACTGTATGAGGTGGGTCTAAAATATTTCCCTCTTCTATCTAACTTCCACCTCAACCTTCGCTGTCCGCATTCACATGAATCAATGATTATTTTTATTCATAAATTGAATTCATAAAAACTATGTGTAAAAAAATGGAACGGCTTTTAATTCTTAAAAAGTTGTAAATAAACTGAAAAAGGTATTCGATTTAAAACGGAGAAAACATATTGTTATGAAAATGGTAAACGGTGTACATCGTTTAACATTAAAAGGAGTAAAAGCTACACAAACAAATACAGCGAACTTGGTGCAAGTAAACCAACAACATCAGTTTGAAAGAAAAGAGAATAGACAAGTAAGCGAGAACGCAACAACAAGCAATGTGAACAAAATACACAAACAACAATGAAGTCGCGATAGAGTTCTTGAGAAGGCGAAACCCCGAACGTTCAACTTCAAGAACCTTCATCAGACTGAGTATGTGGGCATATAAAAAGGTAACGAGTAGTAAGAATTCAGTCAGTCTTGTGTGAAGACGTGTTGCGTGTAAGAGAACAGTTGTGGTTTAAATATCGCCGTTGAAAAGAAACTGCGTTGTAAATAAAGAAGAATAGCGAATAAATCAAATTATTGTTGGATTCATCGAGTTTGTAAAGGGTGGCACACAAAAGTAGTGCGAACAATAAAGAGTTTAATTGAAACTAAACACATATTTGTTTTTATTTTTATTTGCAATCAACGACCTCTATTTTTAAACGTTTTTAAAAAGGTAAAAACATAACAATATATTATCAGAGTATAATCCGCATGTTCGTTCATTTTATATCTTAATTGACAAAAATTATTCGTTAAAAAATCGAAGTGGCAACTAAGCCAACAATAGGTACTCAATTACCTCAGTTAAGTCTGATATTACGCACATTTTTTACAGGGAAGTTAAATCTCGTTGGCAGCAGGAGGTTACGTCCTATATTGCTGGACTCTGCTGGAAACGTGTGGATAAGCAGAGCACCGACTGCCTTTTTTTTAATCGAAAGGCCATCAATCGCTCAATAAAGGTACTGTTCTTTTGGCATTCTCGTGAGTAACAATTTCATATCAGATAAACAATCGGGATTTATGAAATCTAAATGCAGCACTACTACTGTTTTTAGTTCTTTTGGAACACACCAAGGCTTTCGACACAGTTGATCACAAAATATTATTGAAAAAGCTACAGACTCTCTTTCATTTTTCTAATTCAGCTTGCAGTCTTATAAGCTCTTGCCTAATGAACAGATCACAACGAGTTTACCTAAACGGCAACTAAACGTTGGAAGAGGTATTCCTCAGGGTTCAATATTGGGGCCTCTTTTGTTCTGTGTATACATTAATGACCTACCTGATGTTTTGGATAATTGTAGCGTACATATGTACGCTGGTGACGTTCAGCTTTATAGGAGCACACTTATTGAGGATATCCATCTATGTATAGATACCATCAACTGTGATTTACAAAAAATTGACAACTGGGCTAGGGCCAATGGACTTTGTTTGAATCCCTCTAAATCTAAAAGTTTACTACTCTCCAGAACTAGGAAAACACTTGTTGTGCCAGATATTATTATCAGGGGGAATAAAATTGATTTTGTTAAACTGCATCCAATCTGGGTATTACCTTTAATGGCCGGCTAACGTGGTCTAGCCATATTAATGTCATCGTTGGTAAAGTTTACATTATGCTTAGAAACTTATGGGCTGTTGTAGATTCGACTCCCTTTGACATACGTATGCAACTGGGTTTGATTTGATTCCTGTTCTCTTAAACGGATCTGAAATTTTCACAAACTGTGATACTGATGATAAGCGGAAACTCAACTTGGCTTATAATAACATAGCCAGATATGCATTTATTAAGGGACGTCTAGACCATATAACTCAATTTTCTTACCAGATATTTGGAGTTAGTTTTGATAGTCTTCTAAATATTAAATGCCTTATTTTCCTCCATAAGATTATTACTTTAAAGCAGCCAATATATGTATTTATTTAGTAAAATTACATTCGCTAGATCCAACCGCGTTATGAAAATTATCCAACATGGATATAGGACTCTTTTGTCACAACGCCAGTTTTTTATACATACTATCAGTCTTTGGAATACTTTACCTAATTATATTCAAAACATAGGCAATGCAATTATGTTCAAGAAGGAGTTATACAATTTATTTAAATAGTCTTTAATATATTTTAATTATTTTATACATTTTTACTTTCTATTTTAATTAAATAGTCTTTAATATATTTTAATTATTTTATACATTTTTACTTTCTATTTTAATTAGCGATTTTTTCAATTTTCATTTTCCTGATTTAGTTTTTAAATTTTTATTGATTCTCTATTTATATATTTTTCTTTGTTTGTGTATATTTCCTGATATTGGTATATACTGTTATTCATATTTATTGTATATATATATATATATATGTTTTAACTATATATTCTTTTTTATCCTAAATTTTTCTTCGATTGCTATATTTTCTGATATTATAACATGTTCTAATTCATTTCTAATTCTACATTATTCCTTATTTTTATTACTTATTTTATCAATGATTTTTTATTACTTTTTTGGTGAACTCCCATAGTACTTTCATTTATAAGATTAATATGTTGTTGTGCTATGATTAATATTAAATGAATAAATAACATAAATAAATAAAAAAAAATTAAATAAATAAACAAAATAAGAAACTTATGCGTCAAAGAACTGCTCCTGTCATGAAGAAACGAAAATTCTTGACGTGGCATTTGCTGACATTTCTGAACGAACTCTGTATATAAAGATTGCTGCAATAAAAAAATGTATTTCGGACCCGAATTGTATTCCTCTAGAGAATGTCTGATGCCTGATTAGATGACTGATGGTTTTATAGTGGGTTGTTAAAATTAACAACGAATTCCAAATCTCTTGATTGTTATTGCTTTACAGCTTTTAGTTGTACCAGTTTTATTTATATTCCATTCAAATTTTATCGATTGTATTGTCTTTTTTAAATTTATTTTTTTATTGTTCAACATTTCACTCTTGTTTAGTGCCTATGAAATGGTTTTTGTGCTTTTTTAGCAAAAGAATTGACCTGGAAAAATATTTATTTAATTGTAAACAAAAACCTGCATTGTTCATATTTTTGTTCATTTATATTTAAAACCATGTGAGCACTATTGTTTGTTCATTTGTTTTATAAAAAACAAAAAACTCGTATGTGGTTAGATAATTTGGTCTGAATGATGATTATAAAATTAAAATAAAGTTAAAAAAATAATGTTTTTTATTTCGAATATGTTATACATACAGTGGATAGCAAAAGTTTTAGTACGACTATATATTTTGACAAAAAAGTCCCCACAGGCTTAACACTCTTGCACAAAGTCGCGATATGACTTCAAGATAGTATTTAGGAGAAAGATCGGTTACGTAATCGCTAAACCTCAAAGAAAAGTCAACCGAAAAACTTGCTCATGGAGCCACCAGAAAACACTAAACAGAACTTGTACATTCAATTCCAAATGTGTTAAATGGAGTGCTTGACCTTAAGGGATATTCTAATAAATACAAGGGATAACATTTTGATATATTAGGCCTTTGAATTTTAAATTTACCCAGGGTTCTCCTTGGGGGTACCTATGGAGTTATCTGAAACTTTTCCTTACTTTTCTCTGGTTTTATGAAAAACATTAAAAAATTGTTTGTTTTATAATAAAACAGAAATAAATTAATAAAACAAATATATAAATTATAAATTTTTATACAAACTTTTGGCTGAAATTCATGAAATTGCTAAAATATATTGCCGTTAAGATTTTTGCTGTCTACTGTACATACATCTACATGGTATGTTACATAGACATTGTATTGTTATGATATCATAATGAATCAACGGACTGTTACAAATGAATTTCAATTTAATTGAAATCCTAAACAATGAATCGTTAGGTTTGTGTATTAAATGAAGAGTCAAAATTGTGTCCCAATTAAAATAATATGCTTTTTCCTCTATAGAATTGAAGAATCCAAAAAAACCAAGCAACAAAGCACAAATATCTGCAGATATTGATAATCGTTTAACCGCACTTAATTTATCGCCCTTAATTTTGTTTAAATAAATAAATTACACTATGCAACAAAATAAAAAAAAATTAAATACACCCAGACATAGTGTATGTTTTGAGTTTTGTTGAATAGAACTCAAAAATATTTTTTTATATTTCTTGAAGCCTCCAAACTTGTTTTATTTGACAAAAACTGTTTTCTTGTACTTTACGCACAAATTTATTGATTACACAAACATTTCTGAACCCATGTCCAAAATTTAAACCTTATTAGAAAGGAGATCGATGTGCCTTATATATTATGACATATACGTATAAATATTATTTGACTTAATATGTTATGAGGTTTGATGAGGTAAACTTGAAAACTGCGAATATTTTTCATATTTTTTCAAGTTTGTCCATAAACTTTAATTAAAAAAAATTGATGACATTCTCTAACTCGTTTTAAGTTTAATTTTATAATTAAAGCATTAAAAGGACTTGTTAAATCTTTTTGTTAAATGCTTTTTTCTATTTATTTTTGAACTACCCTGACTTAACTTTATATGTTTCACCACAATTTTTTTTTAACTTTTAATTTACGTACATATGCATTTTTTCTGACGATTTTTTTACGATTTCTATGAACATCTTTGCGATTTTGACGATTTTTTTTCTAATATTTGACGATTTGATGCTTCACTTATTATTTATTCATTATAAGTTCATTTATTTATTACAGATATTCTCATATTAAATTGTAAAACTATAATAAATAGGCACGTTATCAGAACGTCAGTTTACTTCATTCTTAATTTTTCTGCACTAACACTACCTTATAGAAAACTAGACTTATGCGTTTAAAGTTGTACAGCCGCAGATATTAAAGTAGACTATGATTGTGATAAATGGAACTCGCAGGGTTTTACTGACTCATCTGTTTGGTAAGCTACTGCTGTCTTCATGAAAATTTTACATCATTGTTATACATCATTTGTTATAATCAAGGTACTGCATTTCTATTGTAAAGAATGAAAAAAATTGCAATCCACAATCATAACTAGAGTCGATTTAACTATTTAATGATAGACATTCTATCCCTCAGTACCCAAGAAGAAAAACGACATTAAGAACCAGCCGTATATAGTGTAGTAATTGATTATGCACTAAAGTTCATACACTAGCTGAAATAAGTCTCAGTACACCGAGCAGGCGAAGACAATTTACACAATATTTCAAAAACTATTTACCAGATTTGAGCAATATAAAATTGTTTTAAAAGCTTGGTATACGGATACTTTTTTGAGTCAGTATATATGTATAATAAAAATGTAGATTGTATTTCCCAATTACACCGATTACATGCAATACTCAAAGGAAAATTATATAAATTATGTCGTTAACCACAGTAGTTTTGATTATAATTATTTCTTTATACTAGAAATTAAAGCATTTAGAAAGTAAAGGCTTATTAACATATTGACATGGATTCAGTTAAGTAAATATACATATTTTATTTAAAACATGACTTTCAAAATCGCCGATTTGCCATGGTTGCTTTACAAGTTGTACGACATGTCAAGTTTTTGTGTAAATGAGAGCATATAGTAGCATGTAAATTGAATATTGTTATGAAAATTGAAACGGTGTACATCGCTTAACATTAAAATGAACAAAAGCTACACTAAGAAGTACAACGAAATTGTTTACAAGTAAACCAACAACATCAGTATGAAAGGAAAGGGGATAGACAAGTAAGCGAGAACGCAACAACAAGCAATGTGAACAAAATATAGAAACAATAATGAAATCGCGACAGAGTTCTCGAAAAGGCGAAACCCCTAACGTTCGACTTCAAGAAACTTCATCATGATTACGCGGGCATATAAAATGGCAAGACAGAGCAGGCAACGAGTAGTAAGGATTCAGTCAGTCTTGTGTGAAGACGCGTTGCGTGTGAAATGAACAGTAGTGATTTGAAGATCGCCGTTGAAAATATCTGTGTTGTAAGCAAAGCAGAATAGCGAACAAGTAATTGTTGTTGCATTCGTCAAGTTTTAAACGGTGGCACACAAAAGTGGTGCGAACAATAAAGAGTTTAATTGGAACTTTTCTTTGTTAATATAACTGAATTTGAAGTATATCTGCATTAGTTTCTTAGTTTTTTATAGACTTCCGAGACATAGAAGAAATAGAAGAAATACTCAAAGGAAAATTATATAAATTATGTCGTTAACCACAGTAGTTTTGATTATAATTATTTCTTTATACTAGAAATTAAAGCATTTAGAAATTAAAGGCTTATTAACATATTGACATGGATTCAGTTAAATAAATATACATATTTTATTTAAAACATGACTTTCAAAATCGCCGATTTGCCATGGTTGCTTTACAAGTTGTACGACATGTTGACATGTGGTCTTTGGGAACCTGAGGATATTCAAACCAGAAGTCCCTAGTTGGAATTGTAAACTCAAATGTCTTACTCAAAAAGTTTTAAGGAACCATATAATAGACCAAGATCTGTTTATGTCTTCCAAGAACTTTACTGTGTTCATAGTCAAGATTGGGTCAGAATTTAACCGCATTGAACCTTTCTGCTACCAGCTCTGCTCTCTGGTTTATCAAAGTATAGCAATAATGCTGTAGTTAGGGAAGAGAGTGAACACCATCTAAGAAGCACTGATAGAGGGTCAAACTAATACATACATACATATATACATAATTGGTCATTACAATCCTTCAGTCAGGATTACGACCTAGTTTCTCACACCACTTATGTTGTGTGCGTTAATTTTACACGTGAGTAGCGCGACCTACAGTTTAAAGTCGACTCCGAACGACAGATGTTTGAGAATCTTTTTCATGGCAATTTTATTTACTCTCAGAGTTTTTGCCGAAAATCTGCTGAGAGGCAGTCGCCGAAGAAATATTTTTTCATATTTTCGTTTTGATGTCTGACCTGGGATTTGAACCCTAGCCTTATTTCTAATATGCCGACACACTACCTACTAGACTACGGCAACTACAAAAATTATACTAAAATTATTACAGAACAATCCTAATACTTTAGAGAAAACCTTTGGATTGTAAATATTAGTCATAATTACTGTTTAAAGTTTTTGCTTTTAGTTTTTAATGTAATGTGTACATGATTGTCTGTCACATCCTTATGGCCTTCTTGCAAGAGCTTTAGTCTCTAAAGCCATATTACCGAAATACGTATTAAAAACACACAAAACAGTGCAAAAGATGAAATGTTCAAAACACGTTCTCAAATCAATCATTTATGTCACTGTGTGTCCTTTATCATCGCCATCGCAAAGTATGTCTAACATAGTTTAAAGGAAGAAATCAGTTCTCCAGTCTGTCAAAGATAGAAACATGCGCTACCAAGAAACTCAAGTTTAATAAATCAATTCAGCCGCTTTTAAAAGCAGTTTGCCACTAATTTGTAGTGATTTTCTAGATGAGATGAGAGAGAGCGAGAAAAGAATAAAAGAATGCAACTAAAGAGACACTCTATTCAATGGAACTATTATGCTGAGTATATGAAAAATATTTCAGTAAAGGAAATGAGAAAAGAGAACTAGAAGCAAGGAAATAACAACTTGAAGAAAGGAAATGCATCGGGTCTTCCGAACTTTAACAGTTGATAACGGTCATCTTTTTGAAGCTACATTTCTAAAATTAGCTTTTATTTATTCAATCTCTTTTGGCATTTCTATATGAATGGTTGCGTGAACAAACAAAATTGACGAATTTGGTAGGATACCAATCCACAAGGCAAGCACTATAAGTCGATGATTACCGCCTTCTTTCGGCGTGAATCTCACGTGGAGGTGAAGTAAACTGGCCACCGAGGTCATGTTTTCCTTAAGTCGCAATATTCGTATACATATACGTAAGTCGCAAGACACAGCGGCAATTCATGGCAATTTTTATTAAAGGTCTAAGCGTGGGTTTGAACAAACGGCTTGCGTCTATTATGCCAACACACTTCCCACTGGACCACATTAGACTTTAAGCTGAAGGTTCCGCCACTTATGGATAAAATTAACACACACGAGAGGTGAGAGAAGCTAGGTGGTAACCCTGACTGAAGGGTAGTAGTGACCAATTAAGTAAGTAAGTATAGAAGTATAGTAATCTATATATATAAAAATGAATGTTTGTTTGTATGTAATTAATAGAATCGTAAACTATGCATTTTATCATGTTATGACCTTCAGCAAAGTTGTTGCACATAAGCCGGGGAAGGTTCCTAAGTTGGTATGACCAATTTCCGACAGGTGGCGCCACTGAAAATTACTAAAAATGATTTAAATCGTAAACTGTGCGTTTAATCATGTTACGATCTTTAGCAAAGTTGTTGCGCATGAGCCGACTAAGGTTTCTAAGTTGGTACGGCCAATATCCCACAGGTGGCGCCACTAAAAATTACTAAAAATATATTAAATCGTAAACTGTGTATTTAATCATGTTATGATCTTTTGCAAAGTTGTTGCACATGAGCCAACGAAGGTTTCTAAATTGGTATGACCAATTTTCGACAGGTGGCGCAACTGAAAATTACTAAAAATGAATATATTCGTAAACAGTGCATTTGATCATGTTATGATCTTTAGCAAAGTTGTTGCGCATGAGTCGACGGAGGTTTCTAAGTCAGTGCGATTAATTTCCAATAGATAGCGCTACTGAGCATTATTCAAAAAGAATTGAATCGTAAACTATGCATATGATCATGTGTTAATCGGACAAATACCAGACATTTTAGGATTCTTCATTTAATAACATTTAGTATAACTCATTCCCGTAAAATGTCAATCACAAGTTTCAAACATTTTAATTTTGGAAAATTTTTAAAAATGCTATTGGGTTCAATTGGATTGGATACATTGTGAGATTTTAATAAATTTAAAAGCATTTTTCACGTCGCTCCCGTGCAATCATAGCTCCAAAGCGACAACCAATTGGTGGACCTACACCTCAAGAAGCATTAAGACTGCAAAATCTTCGAGTACAATCATATCCATAAAATAATTCGAAATTAATTGGATATTTGTGTAATGTCTTTCTTTCAAATTTATTTTTTTTGGTGGCGCAGCAACACGCGCAGGGTACAGCTAGTTAGGTATAAAATTTGAATTGCAGTCAGTTCCTCTGGATATTGGAACTCTTGTAATATTCACTGTCGCAGATCAATTAACTCTTTTTCTGAAATTAATGTTTTTGATACAAAATTGGCATTTATAACAAGCAATTGTGGTGGGGTTTATTCGTTTACATCTTTATTATTATTATCAGAGTGGAAGAGATGCCATAATGTTGCAACCATATATTCTCCTTCAAATAATACTTCCATATAATTTTTTTATGTATACTTTTAATGTCTCCGCTAAACCTATTACCCCGACAAACTTCAGGATGTTCCTATGTGTCTGTAAGAACAATACATTGTCCAGCTGCTCATATGCACCCAGGTCTTGCATTCTGGTATGCATAAATGCTTCACAGTTTCCAAGAAAGTGTTCCAATGACATATTCTATATGTTGGGGTCAAGACGATCCCGATTCTGAAAAAGTGAACTTTGAGCCGACAGTGGCCTGTCAAAGTAATATTTAGTACCCTCACGTTATCTTTAGATGGTTTGGTGCACGGTGCAAGTCTCATACCATTTTATATTCGCAACAAATGTTTTGATTGCCTCAAACTTATTTGTTTTGAGAAGAGTATTTGCCTCTCTGTATGTATCCTTTCCTTGAATATATCTTTCTACACATCTGTTTCCACTCCATAGAAAAATTCTCGAACCTGCAGCAGTGTGGACTTGGAATATTTCATTCTGGAATCTTCTCGATAGATATGGCTATGTCTAGTGCTTAGCTCTTGCATGAATCCAGTAAAGAAAACGGTATGAATCAGTCATTATTTCGACGAACAATAACTAGAGTTTACCTAATGTGTTTATCAAAAATTCTCACCCACCTATATTAAATATTACAGGCACACAACTAGAAAGTACTGATCAGGTCCCCGAAAAGCTTCCACATCATGTACGTTATAAAATCTATTATAACAGAAGCCGTTGAAGTTGTAAAAAATGCATAAAAGAACTTTGCATTGAGCATATAAAAGGAGTGTACCCATATTGCTACAGATGTAGCATATGAGTGAAATTTTTAATTTTTGAATATTTTTGTACTCCGAATTTTATATAAATAAAGAATTTTTAAAGGTTGCAGTATTGATTTGGCTTTTAATGTTAATATCGCAATATATATAGGGACAAGCATTGTACACACTCTTTTGTGATTGCGTGTTGTTCCCGTATAAAAGATGTGAATTGTTTTATATTTTTCTTATCTAAAATAAATCAATTGAAGCTTTGGAACGAAAAATGAAATATTTTCGTGGAAATCAAAATTTGTTTATTGTTAGTAAGAAAGCTTAGGCAAATACTACCGGGTCTCTCAAACTCAATACAAATAAAACTCAATGTTCCAATAAAACATTAACAGGCCGACTAGAGATGACAAAAGATCTTGAGTTACATTGCAGATTACAAGTATATTTTTGTAATTGCGGAAATAAATTTCCTTTATTTTACTTCTGTACTATTTTGGCGACTATGATGACAATCAGTGATCGATGCATATGAGTCACCACCACTGTACTGGCGCGCTTATAAACATTATTATCATAAAAAACCACTAGAAAAAGACTTCCGAATATCGAATCTCTAATCATTATGATTCATAGTAAAAATCTACCAAATTAAGCAACGGAACAACAATTTTAGTCCCAACCTTATGAATTATCTGATTCCCACTGATATGACATTTGGATTTCAATGATTATGATTTCCAATTAGTTTGGTTTTTGCAGTTACAATTCCAAGATCAGTTAGTATAAGTGTGTTGTATAAATTTAGAAGTTAATGTATTACCACACAACTGTGCGTTGCAATCTTGCGTTTTGAGAAGCCGTCAACTTTGTTAATTTTTTTTGCCAAAAGTTCTTTCATTTCGATTATCACACTTAAAAAAATTGATATTTTTTGCACTTCTTTTTCAAAAAAAATTTCAATTCCTTTAAGAAGATTTTGTTTTTTATACAAATACGAAGAGTATGTTATCGTATTGCTAGCAATCACGTCAAGCAAGTAGTTTGTTTCGCCTAAAGAGTGGACTATTTAAAAGTTTAAATTTAAAAATCCAAGAAATTGAAATGGGTTTGCCTACAGTCTTTCACCCTTAACGTTTATTTAATGTATTTCACAAATTGTTTATTAAAGTTTTACGAAAATATAATCAAAAAATATAATAAAAAAAAGAATACTTAAGATCCGAAAGTCAGTAAAAGTTCCACTTATGCTGTTTGTTTTTTCTTCTTCTTCTATGCTGTTTGTTTTTTCTTCTTCTTCTAAAATAAATATCAAGTTGGTTTATAGAAATTTGTCAAGATTTTTTTCGCTGAGGAGGAGTAAATGTACCTAACCGCACCATAGGGGAAGTCGTCACTATCCCCCGTTTGTGGGGCCCTCACATTCTAAATCTCCCCCTCCTCTTTTGGACTCTTTGTGCCCACTCAAATTTTTCTTTAGCCATCAAAACTATGTATTTCAACTGGATACCCTTGGCAGCCTATGCCTGCCTCAAATGGTTTCACCAAGAGTTCATAAACAGCCAATCTGTGTTTGTGCCGAAAGTTTTTATTTCGTTCACTATGTGATGGACATCTCACATTCCCTTCACGTGAAATGACATTACGCTCGCTCGTGCTTAATATTCAGTGGAGCAAGAATTGTTTGGCATGTAAAATCATCCTGTTGAAACAACATGAAGTTGGTTTATAGCAAAGATCAATAATTAGTATTCAAAAAGATGAGTAGAATCGAATCATACTCATAATTTCTGATACTCATACGTATTCATACTTATTTGAATATTATACTCATGTTCAAAGTTTGAAGTACTCATACTTAACAAGACGTATGATGTTGTTGATTTCGACTCTCCATGACTCAACATTTACAAGAATCACAAAATAAGTACGATTCGCTTACGGACACTACAATACTCACTAGAAGGTTGTGTGTTTGATTTGCTTGCTATCTTTATCTTCTTTCTTTTTTTGTAAATGCAACAACAACTATGACTGTAAATTTTGATGACGTACTATAAGTATTTTTCTAAAGTTATGAATATGAATGAGTGGGCATATGAATCAAACATATTCTGTATGGTATGAGTTCGATGTCAACGTTGTACTTATACTCATTGTACTCATACTTATAAATCAATGTTGTACTGATTACAAATGAATCAGAGTAGTTAAATTTTAATATTGTTGACTCACATTCAAAATTTCATGAGTGCTTATGAGTAGCGAAAAAACGATTCATTGCTGATCTCTGGTATATAGTTCTCGTCGTTGACAGTGATGACCTGAGCAACGTCGTTCTCAGAGAAATATGGATCGGTGATGCCTCTAGCAAAAATCTACATTAAACAATGACTTTTTAAGGGTGCATTGGACGCTCTTGGATCTCATATGGATTGGTATCGTCCTAAATTCGTCAATTTTGTTTATTCATCCAGACATAAGCCACATCGCTGACGATGATTTTTTGATTGTATATTTTGCACGTGTTGTTCATGGTGATTTGAAAGACAGCTTATTTGAAAGATTCAAGCTTCAACAAGATGGTCGTTATCGATTGTCAAATTTCGGAAGACGTATATTATCCAGCAATGCAAACAACATTACTTTAGTAATCTACTCCGTAATCTACTTTAGCGGTAGTCTAGTAGTAGTAGTAGTAGTAGTAGTAGTAGTAGTAGTAGTAGTAGTAGTAGTAGTAGTAGTATGTGTTAGTTAGTATGTGTTAGTAAGGCCAGATATCAGAACTAAAAATCTGAAAAAATATTTCTTCGGCGACTTCCTGTCAGCAGTTTTCTGGCGAAAACTCTGAGAGAAGATAAAATTGCAACGAAAAGTTTCTCAAAAATCTGTGGTTCGGAGTCGACTTTAAACTGTAGCACCCTCCACTCATATATAAAATTAACACCCACAAAATGAGTGGTGTGAGAAGCTAGGCAATAATCGTGACTGAAGGGTTGTAATGGCCAATTATGTATGTTATGTATGTAATATGTCTTTACATTTAACCACCCAAAGCAGTATTTCATCTTAATTTAATTTTATTTCAAAAATGTCGATATGTTAAAACACTACTATTTTATGTATTCAATACATGTATGTGGTCCTTACATACTTATAACATGTATATGCCGATGCCATAACACACATCGGTGTGTAAATTTTATACATGAGTGGCGGGACCTACAGTCGACTCCGAACGACAGATTGTTGATAATCTCTTCAGGGCAATTTTACTCTCAGAGTTTTTGTCAGAGATCCGCAGAAGAAGTTGCCGAAGAAATAGTTTTTCATATTTAATTTTATTGGAAATGTTTAACTTGGGGTTTGAACCGTGGCCTCACGTCGAATTTGCTACACACTACCTACTATACTTCAGCGAGTAACAATAATAAAAAAAAGTAACAGGTAGGTAGGACAAAGTTGGTTAAACTTGATTGTATGGTAACCTGCACCACAACATATTAATTGAAAAAATTTAAATGACCTATCAAAGTGTGATAGTTCAAATGTTTAACTACAAACCCAAGCCATCTCGTTTCGAATCTCAGAGCAGACCAAAACCTTTTTATCGCAGTTTAAAATTCTTGAAATTAAAAAATTACAATATCCCACCCGTCAGAATTTTTTTGTGAAATGTTTCAGTCCTGTCTAGCCACATTTGGCCCCACAGAAAGAAATAGTAGACTTTCTGCCTCTGAATTGAAAGAAAGTATGATGATCATGTTGCACAAAGAAAGTGTTATGTAAAGAGTGTCTCAGTAAGAATGCACTTTTTCGTTTTAAAATAAAAACACGTATATATCGCGATAGTTGTTCCTGTTAAGTATAGCATAAAATATACGTCAAATGAATTCAAGGCTCTGACGACAAGACAATTCTTTTATTATGGCTTTTTCATAGAGATGCGTCTATATGTCTCCGATGACGAATTGGAACTCGGATTTAATATCAGGAATTATTTATTTATTAGAATACAATTACAAATTATATTATAATTATCATAAGCTGAGTAACTTATTCTATGTGTAATGTAACAGGTATGAGTCTCTGTTGTTAATCTATCTAATAGTCCACTGGACTAACATGGCACTCAAGATCAGGAATTATTTGCCGTTTGTTAGCATAAACCTGAGATTTAACAAAATTGACGCCTGTAACAACTGCCACTCACAATCTCTGCAATTTCATTCTGATCTTCAAAAAAGTAAGCCCCAATCACGACAGTTACTCGTTATGAATGCATTTGTTTATTATGGATTGTATGAGGATTTCCTGAGCACAATTCTGTGTATTCACTCAGCTATTTAGATGGTAAAGTCAATTTGCATTAATTTTACCAGATCCATTACAATCATAATGCGCGGTTCCTTCGTGAGGCTCTTTGTCTTTTAATACCCGAAATAAACATATTTGACAGCTGAAAGACAACCTTTACTTTATTTAATACAATATAAAAGATCATCACTCTGGTTGTATTATATTTCGTACCAGTGATTCAACCCTTCGTCGACTACAACAACGCTAATATACAAATGATTATAGAGCAGTTAGTGGAAAGAACTGCCGAACTACGAATATCTTCCTGATCAGAGAACTGCGTCTGTGTAAATAAATCAAGATAGCAAATTATTTAACGTAAATTAAACAAACAGGCAGCCGGCAGTCAGTGGCACATGAATCAACGGAATATACGCACAATATCTGAAGTCACACATGCTCGACGGCCATCAAAATAAACCTGATAGGTTGTATGAAATAGAGGAAGAGTTCACATGAAATTAAGCGTTTTCGAAAATTTCGCTAGGAAAATGCTTGTAAAGATATGTCTGAGAAACATAAATGGAACATTCTGATTTAATCACGTAATGTTATCCATTAGCAAACGAAAATCAATCTCTCAAGAACATGGACATACATAGATTAATTATACCCCTCACAGTGTTAACATTCCATAGTCCTGCAGTGGAACCCTTAAGGCTAACGTAATGTGGGCAATTAAGGGCTACTTAATGCAGCATCCTGAAACAAAGGTAATTTCAAAAACAAATGGGACGCAGAACAAAGTTTTCTGAAAATCCTTTTGGTGTGTTCATTGCGTAACTAAATATAAGAAAATCCCCCTCCATATTATTAATTTTGGAAAGCTTCTGACCTCCGCGTTTCAAAAATAATATGAAGTTGACAGCGTTAAAGGTGAATAAAAGTTGGCAAAAATTTACCAAAAACGGTTCTGAAAGCTGTTCTAAAATTACTTAACTGTTCCATTTTTCAAAATCAGAAGATTCTGTGACAGCTCGTAAAGCTCTCTGGCAATCCTGATTGCAACATGCTGAATTACAAATTGTCGGCAATCATAGACGAAAACAGCCTTGATTTGTGATGTTATCAATTTTCCACTTAACGAAGTCCGACATAAGGCGGGCGTGAAATTTAAGGCGATATTCCTTTTTGTATACAATACCTATGTCCATAAATATAATTTATAGTATAAAATGTTCATTCCAGTATATATGGACCTAATAAGTATTTAAACATTTCAATTCTTTTCAAAACAGCCTTACAAAACTCTGAACATTGTTGATTAATTGTCTTAATGCCTTCTATAATTGTTCCCTCAACTCTGGTTTTTCAAATCTAGCTACAATGAGGATTCATTATAGTGAACCAAATTATCAATTTAACGTACTTAATCGCAACTGAAAACTAACAAAGTATTCATCTAATGCATATATTAAAAATGGCATAGTTTTCCTTTGCCTTTTATGGAATTTAAAAACTATCGTACTCTTTATGTCTTACAGTTAAGGACTAATTTATGTATTCAGGATATACAAATACTTTTGTTTCATAAATTTTTACTTAATTAGTGTTTATCAGACACTGTGTTATATATTAATATATTTTTGTAACAGTTATTTAAATAAAAAATGAGCCTGAAATAAAACAAAATATAACAATTTTAATTATTTCATACCAAATATATGGTATGATATATTACATATCAAATAAATATATGCATAACCATAGAAAAATACGAATATTTGAAAAATAAAAGCTAGAACATGTATGCTGTAGATATGCCACAAAGACGATTAAGCAGTTGTGTAGTCAGTCGTAAATTATTTGGAAAATAGTGCGAAAGACACTTCGACCCATCTGTCATAGGCGTACTTACTGACATCTTCTGCCGATAATTCATTCGTTAGAAGGCTTTTTTGTATGACAGTAATGCTATAAACGCAATAAGCGCAACGCAGCGAGCATAACAATTTTGCAGTTGCAGACTCATGTAAGTTGCATGCGCATTATTTATCATTAAGGCAACGGCAGAAAAGCATAGGCAAAACAAATATAAAAAGTAAACAATTCATTATTCTTTATCAAAGGTGCCACTAAAGTTTTGTTTCGCGTTATATACCATACATCCCCATTTTAAAACATATGCTATTATATTGATAGCACTTGTCCTCTCACTGCCAGCAGAAATCTTCACATTGTTAGCACTAATTATATCATTGCTGCGAACAAAAATAGAAATTTGCCTAAAAGCAAAGCAGTAGAATCGTTGCTTGTTGTTGCACTTCCTTTAAAATAATCACTTCCATACACACCTATGTACTGTAAACAATCTCGAAATATCGTATATTTAAAATATATCATTTAAACTCTATTACTCCTAATTTACTACTTTTCTTTATTTATCGTTATTCTCTTTTTGAATAAGTAATGACATTGAGTTGTCATTGACTTTAACACTTGAAACATACATACTATGAAAATAACATGATAATTCTGTAAAACTCAGTCTAAAAAGATTCACCAAAGAGTAAAGAGTTAAATAAAGTGTATTTTTTATATTTAAAAAAAACGAGTTTGAGGTTATTTCGAAAATAATAGATTCTTCCACAATCAGAAGTGGGATCCACAAGAAAAAAAAATTAATTATACTTTTCTTATTCCTACGTCCGTAATATGAATGAAGAAGTCGAAAGCCAGTGTGAAGACGAGAGTGCTTCAAATAATCCATATATGAGTACCCCATGCAGTAACGAGGATACTCCAGCCAATATTCCTAACTTAAGTGAAAATTCAATTTTATCATTGCTGCTGCAACAAAATCAGATGCTGATCAACGCGCTGCGTTCAGAGAGAACATCGTTTCACGTTATGCCAGACTTAAACAACACAATCAAAAAATTCAATGGCAAAAGGTCATCTTCAGAAGCTAAAGATTGGCTAGCCTCCATTAATAGTATTGGTAATATGAATAATTGGCCGGATTCTTTTCGTCTACAATGCGCTCGAGCTAACCTAGAAGGTGCTTCGTTAAATTGGTACAACGCAGCCGAATTCAAAGGTTGGAAGGAATTCGAAGAGGAGTTTAAAGACACGTTTATTGGTCGCCAATCAACAGCTGAACTATGGGGAAAAATGTCTCAAAGATGTCAACACGTTAACGAAGATATCACTGATTATTTCTTTGATAAGTTACGACTTACACAACAACTTGGCTTGGAATTTGATGACGCAAAAAAATTTATCATTAGAGGTATAAAATCAATTGATCTAAGAAAATTTCTATTACAGGGACAACACAACACGTTTAATGATATGATATCCAACATATACGATTATATTGATGTTGGATGTGCAGTAGGGGAGGTAGTAGAAGGTAAATCTTGGCCACAGCGATTTCAACAACCGGGTAAAACGGATAGTGTGCAAACCTGCAGCAAATGTGGAAAGCAAGGTCATTATGCACGCTTCTGCAAGACTGAAATTTCTACGCTTAAATGTTACCGCTGCGAAGGTATTGGACACGTCAAAAGATTTTGTAAAGCGCCCATTAAATGTCTTCATTGTCACCGAGAAGGCCACATGCAGAATGCTTGCCCAGATAAAAGCAAAAATGTTCCATCAAAAATAACACCAAATTCCCACAACGCCACCACAACTTCAACCGCCGTCACAACCGCCGCCTCTTCCGTCATTGATACCACCACCAACAGTAAGTATTTTCAAAATGCCTTTATTAACGGACAATTAGTCAAAGCGTATGTCGACCCTGGGAGTGCTGTAAATATGATGCCGATATCAACAGCACAGGAATTAAAAATAATGTACAGCAGTCCGAAATCTCTAGTGCGAATACATGGTTTTGGTAAGGGATACGTAGTTCCAATTGGTGTATTGACCGCAAACCTTAAGGTTGATCAGGCTATAGCCGATGTTGAGATTTTTGTGGTAAAAGATGAAGAATTAAATATTCCTTTACTAGTTGGACAGCCATTCACAGAACAGGAACACATAACTATGGTACGACGAGGTAAGACTCTGCGCTTCTTTGAGGAAAATATTAACGAAGAGCCAGATGATTGTTTGCAAAATATGGAAGTGCCAATTTTACCAAAAACCGATGTAAAACTTTGGGCTAAGGAAGCTACCGTGATTCCTTCAAATTATGTTGGATTTATTTCCGCCCACAATCACTTTCCTAAAGCCACCAATCTGTACATAGAAAATCACCAAAGTAAGTTGGGTGTTTTAATACCAAATTGTAGTATAAATAATGATACTGGTGATTTTACCATCCCTGTTATGAATGTGACAAAACAAGACATAAAATTTGAAAAGGATGAATCAATAACAAACGCTAAGATCTGTGTTGAACAAAAAAATATAAAAGATGATTTGAGTGGAAGTCATGACATAAGCAATGAGAGTGTGAGTGCAGCTTGTGTCGCTACAACAACAGCAACCGCAAAAAACTTTGATTTTGATGAGATGCAAATTGGCGAAAATGTAAGTACAGAAGGAAGAGAAAAACTCAAGAATATTGTTGAAGAGTACATTTCTTGTTTCTCTTATAATTTGAGTGATTTGGGAACAACAAATGGTGTTGAGTTTAAAATCGAGTTAACAAAGAATGATCCCGTTACTTTTCGTCCCTACCGTTTGAGTTATGCTGAGAGAGAGTATGTAAGAAATGAAATTGAAACAATGAAGAGTGCGGGAATAATTTGTGATTCTGAGTCTAATTTCTCGAGCCCAATATTACTTGTAAATAAAAAGAACGGTGAAAAGAGAATTTGTATTGACTACAGGGCATTAAATAAAATAACAAGGAAAATGCAATATCCATTGCCATTAATTCATGATAACATTGATCGTCTTCAAAATAAAAAATATTTTACGGCTTTGGATATGAAAAGTGGATACTACCAAATACCTGTAAGTAAAGAGTCTAGACATCTTACTGGCTTTGTCACACCCGAAGGCCACTTTGAGTTTTTACGTATGCCATTTGGTGTTTGCAATGGCCCAGCCGTTTTTCAACAATTAATTAATAGAGTACTTGGCCCCTTACGTTTTACAATTGCTTTGGCCTACTTCGATGATATTCTTATACCAGCTGATACAGAGGAAGAAGGTTTGACAAACTTAAAAATCATTCTCGAAGTTTTGAATAAAGCAAATTTAAAATTAAATTTTTCTAAATGCAAATTTCTTTTTGAAAAAATAGAGTACCTCGGGTTTGAAATACAGTGTGGAACTTTGAGACCGTCTGAGGATAAAATAAAAAGTGTTTCTGAGTTTGCAACTCCAAAGAGTGTGCATAATGTAAGACAATTTATTGGCCTCGCAAGTTATTTCCGGCAATTTGTACCCAATTTTGGATTGTTGGCTCAGCCCTTAACAAAACTGACCCGGAAAAACGCACAATGGAATTGGTCGCCAACAGAGGAGAAAGCCTTTAAAATGATTAAAGAAAAACTTATATCTCGTCCTACATTAGCTATGTATTCACCAGAAGCAAGAACGGAGGTACATACAGACGCCTGTCAACTCGGTCTTGGTGGAATTCTGCTCCAAGAACAAACCGATAAACAACTTCATCCGGTTGCTTATGTTAGTAAACAAACTACTCCAGAAGAAAGCCGATACCATTCAACGGAACTAGAAGCGCTTGCTGTTGTGTGGTCTTTACAGAAACTTCGTGTGTATTTAATTGGAATTCAATTTGTTGTTATTACAGATTGTAATGCTGTAAGAAGTACTTTTTCTAAGAAAGATATGATAACTCGTATTGGGCGTTGGTGGCTTCAACTCCAAGAGTTTCAATTTGAAATTACGCATCGGGCCGGAAGTAAAATGCAACATGCGGACGCACTTAGTCGCAACCCAGTTGGTGATGCACGGGAATCCGAGACGGTGGCTGATGTTTTTTCTCTCTACAATACATTAAGCGAAGGTGATTGGTTAACGTTACTACAAAAAACAGACCCTGCTGTTGGTGATATGGTTAAATCGTTGAAGAAAACAGCGGATTTAGATGAATTTGATAAAAACATAAAATCAAAATACGTATTGAAAAATGGTGTTGTTTTTAGAAAAGATGGTGATGATGAAAAATTTTATGTTCCTCGGAAAGCTAGATGGAAAATTATTAACAGCTATCATGATGACCTAGCTCATATTGGAGTGGACAAAACCGTGCAAAAGATCAAAGAGTACTACTGGTTCCCTAGGTTGAAAAACTACGTTAAGAATTATATTGGGGCATGTGCCGAATGTTTGTACCACAAACAACCAGGAGGAAAAAAACCAGGTATGTTACATCCAATTGACAAAATATGAATTCCGTTCCACTCCGTACATCTGGACCACTTAGGCCCATTCGTAAAGAGCTCAAGAGGTAACTCCTATATTCTGGCTGCTATTGATGGTTTCACAAAATTTTGTTTGTTAAAGGCGGTTCGCAACACAAAATCAAATACGACAGTCCGTTGTATTGAAGATATGATTTCTTTATTTGGTACCCCAACGAGATTTATTACTGACCTCGGTACTAGTTTTACAGGTGCCGCATTCGTAAATTTTTGTAAAAATAATAATATCGTCCACATAAAAAATGCAACAGCCACCCCTAGAGCAAATGGGCAGATTGAGAGGCTAAACAGAAGCATAACCCCTATGATAGCAACTATGAGCAAACGTCCAGATAACAAAGATTGGGACAATTTTGTAGGCATCACACAATATAGTTTAAACAACACTTTTCACCGCGTAATTAAAACCACTCCTTTTAAATTGTTGTTAAATTACTCTCCCAAAAATGTTTCTGGTAGTGTATTAGAAGATGCGGTCCGACAGCAGAAAAACTTCAACATAGACGATGAACGTAAAAAGGCATTACAAAATATTATGGAGCAACAACAAAAACAAAAGAAAGCTTATGACAAATCGCGATGCAGTGCTGACGTATATTTACCAGGTGATTATGTTATGATAAAAAGAGTTACAATGCCAGGTGTTGGTGAGTCATCAAAACTGCTTCCACATTACAAGGGACCATACATAATTACAGAGGTTTTGCCGAATGATCGCTACCGAGTGTCTGACATTCCCGGACTACAGCGAACACAGAGGTTTTATGAGGGAGTTGTAGCTGTAGACCAAATAAAACGTGTTCAAGCCCCAGGAAACGATGATAGTGATGACAACGAAAATATTTATGAGTCAACATCATCAGACGACGTCCTATGTACACTTCGTAAAAGCAAACGTTTATTGGAGAAGGCACAGAGGAAGGTGTAAATCGAGGGCGATTTTCATTGAAGGATGGCCGACTGTAAACAATCCCGAAATATCGTATATTTAAAATATATCATGTAAACTCTATTACTCCTAATTTACTACTTTTCTTTATTTATCGTTATTTTCTTTTTGAATAAGTAATGACATTGAGTTGTCATTGACTTTAACACTTGAAACATACATACTTTAAAAATAACATGATAATTCTGTAAAACTCAGTCTAAAAAGATTTACCAAAGAGTAAAGAGTTAAATAAAGTGTATTTTTTATATTTAAAAAAAACGAGTTTGAGGTTATTTCGAAAATAATAGATTCTTCCACAGTACTATATTCTTGAGAGATTGCTGTGTTTGCTGCGTTGCGTCTATTTTATTTACAGCATAACACAATGCCCAACTGCCCACGATAAAACAGAGGTCGAGAATATGACAGCTCAAAGTGTAGTAAAGCATTTATTGATTTAAATTTTTTGATAACCCGCGGTATTGTGGCAACAAATTGAACATATCTCTGAACGTGGAATACGATAGCCAAATACATGTTTGGGAATCTGGTTGCCGCAAGTCGACAGTGATCACCGCTACAATCTGAAAATCTCATATGGGTGCGAGTAGAAAGTAACTGTTCCGACAACTCTTTGTGGGCAATAGTACTAAATTGAGGTCGCAACGTTAATGACAAAAACAGTAAGAAAAAGAGTAGGACTCAGCCGAAAGCAAACACCAGCTGGTAGAAAGTTATTTCAGATTCAATCTATTGAATTAAAATAAATGCAGTAGCGGCAAAGCATAGGCAAAACAAATGAAAAATAAACGGTTCATTAATTCTTTATCAATGGTGACACTAAAATGTTTTTTCGCGTTATATTTCATACTTTGATTTTTTAAACTTGTTTTTCATGCATGTTATTGTATTTTTTATTTATTTCAAGTCTATGGAAAATCCTTACAGACTATTACATTTTATATTTCAATTCATTTTATATATCAATTCAGAATTATTATTATTACGATTTCAATTCAAAAAATAAGTTAAAAAAGAGACATCATTGAAATTATTAATTAAATGAGTTTAATTGTAAAATTATATCCTTTTTAATGGATTCCATACTTTTATTAAAATCTATAAGAAGGTACAGATTCTTAAAATCATTACAGATTCTACGAAATGGATCAAATTTCGCTTAGTAACTGTGTAATATTTTATATTTAAGAAATTATGGTATCTTGTTGGACGAACAGGTACTTCTATGGAAAGTTTTTCTAGAAGAAATTGAGAGTTGATAACACCATTAATCAGCTTCAGGAGAAAGACAGCATTTAGCATTTACGACGGCTTTTTAAAGATGGTAGTATTTAATGAGTGATAGACGTTTTTCATAAGATGGTAACCTTTCATTAGGATCCCATCCATTCCCTAAACCACGAAGACAAAATAATAAGAACTGTTTTTGAACTGATTCAATTTTGTCAGAGTGTACAGCGTATTGAGGGTCCCATATTACAGATCCATATTCAAGAATTGGGCGAACCAGTGTGGTAAACAATTGTTTGGTAATATAAGGGTCAGAAAACTCTTTAGCCCATCGTTTGATAAATTCCAGGGTACATGTAGCTTTGCTAACAGTTGATGTAATATGATTTCTGAAGTCCAATTTACAATCGAAAACTATCCCTAAATCGTTAAAGGTATTGACTAGTTCAAGAGCGGCACCATTCATTGTGTAAAATCCATTGGTTGGAGATGATCTAGTGAAGCACATATATTTAAATTTTTTAATATTCAGCTCCATTAAATTAATACTACACCAAGAGGTTAAGTAATTAATATCCTCTTGTAAAAGTACTTGGTCTTCAATGTTATTGTATTAACAGCATTAATCCTTGCATTGTCAACACAAATACTCTCTTTGCGAGTACTAATTCTCTGATTGATTGATTGATTCTAATGAAAATATAAATTGGCCTAAAAGCAAAGCAGCAGCATCTTTGATTATTGTCGTGCTGTCTTTAAAATAATCACTTCCATATACTGCTGCGTTTTCTGCGCTGCGTTTATTCTGTTTATAGAACAACGTTTTAACAATGTTTTGTAAACAAAAGGTACTCTTAGCGACATACATATGATATAATAACTTTAAGACATAGTCGTAATAAACATGTGGACGCATTCTAAATTGCTTAACAATCTGTATGCGCGCAATCTAATCGGTTTCATTATTCCCTTAATTTAATGTTTTGCTGAATCCACAAGGGTTTCATTTGCACGTATAGAATTAATACTGTTGCTAATTCAAATGTAACGGTAATTAAATATGTAGTTTTGAATTCACACATGAAGGAAAGTACGCTCATAGGAGAATGTGAGTAAGTTGCCTAATGGTGAAAACAGGTACTCATAAATTCATGCTTTCAATGGGATTTAATTTTTGAAAGTAAAAACATATCATTGCAAAACGATATACGAATAATTATGTGCCAATAGCATTGTGTTTATTGAAATTAATGAATGAAATACTTGTATACGAATTATTAGCGTGTAAATGTGTTGTAGTAATGCGCCCATATGATGTATTGTATACCTATAATGTCTTGTTACGAAAATGGAAATGGTGTTACATCGTTTAACATTAAAATAATAAACAAAAGCTACAAAAACAAAAAAACAATGGACTTGTTTTTGTTTATTATGATCAACAAATAAACGAAAATATAAAATCAACGTCAGTGTAAAAAAAGGATAAACAAGTGAACAAACATTCAACAACAATACTGCAAAGACAAACTTAAATAAAATACAGAAACAACAATAACGAAAACAACATGTTTGCATTTATAGAGATTTCGATTTCATTCTCCTTCAAGAGCATTCATCAGACTGTTTACCCCGCCATATAAAAGGAAGGGCAAAGAAACCAACGGAGTCAGTAAAAATTCAGTTAGTCTTGCGTGTGAAGAGAATAATCGTGGTTTGCAGATATCCCTCATAAAGACTTGTCGAACAATTGTTGGTGTTTACTCAGAAGAGTGTAAAGAAGAATAGCAAACAAAGCAAATTGTTGTTGCTTAAATCAAGTTGCGAACAGTGGCACACAGAATTGAGTGAACAATAAAGAATTTAATTGAAACTTAATATAAATTTATTTTTTATTTGCAATCTACGAGCTCATATTTTAAACGTTTTTAAAAGGATAGAAACGTAACAGTTTCTTTCAAGCTTAAGGCACTGATAAACTTCAGAACGCTACTTGTTGTCATAATTCTTAGCTCAGCATTTTATATGATTCTTCACACGTTTCCGGAATGTGCTCTGATGATTCAGTCTCATCATCATAGAATGTACACATTGCGTTGAGGCCATCCCCATTCTTAATAAGTGTTATTTGAGTCTACAATGGGGTGTCAAAAGGTCCATGTTATTCTTATATATTGTAGTGCTTTACACATATCTTCTCCTATTGTAATTATACAAGAAAAGTTTAAATTACCTCAAATCTATTTAGAGTCTCTGCCCAAGCTGCCCAATCCAAAGAAGTGTTGTGCTCTATCTGCGGCGTGGAAGCTATCCTCCTTGTGAGCATATCTGCCTTCTTATTATTATGAATTACTACATGGCGTAGGACCTAACAATTTCGATTTATTTTCTTCGTTCAGTCTCATGCTATTTTTGTAAATCTAATAAGTGCCGAGCGATCAGTTTGCGGCTTGACTGTCACATAGTATTTCTATGTCTTGTCCCTAGTACTTTTTGTGCAAGTCGAATTGAATACATCTTTCGATAACTAAACTGCGGCGTGGAAAATACTCTATTCAATGTCTGTTCTCGAAATATTAAGTTTCTATTAAATTTTTATACTAAGTCTCTGCGATGCAATTCTCAAATTCATATAGTCTTCTAGTTAAATATGAAGTTGCCAAGCACTTGATGTATTTGATCACGAAGTCTCCTGAGGTCTCCTCATGCACCATAGCCTCCTATGCTTTGGTCTTCTCTACCGTGGTTACATGTATACAAATAAAACAGATGCGATCATACCAACTGCATCAGACCTTTATGTCACTATTTGTCATCATAATATACAGCCTGTGCATCAAACTTTGCCTACAACCTTTTCCAAATGTTCCTTTAGCCCCCAGAACTATGTATTTCAACTGGATACCCTTGGCAGTCTATGCCTGCCTCAAATGGCTTTTCTGCCAAACAGCCAATCTGTGTTTGTACATACATAATTGGCCATCACAACCCTTCAGACAGCATTACGACTTTGCTTTTAACACCACTTATATTGTGTGCGTTAATTTTATACATGAGTGGCGGGACCTACAGTTTAAAGTCGACTCCGAATGACAGATTTTTTGAGAAACTCTTCGTGACAATTTTATTTACTCAGAGTTTTTGCAAGAAATCTGCTGAGAAGCAGTCGCCGAAGAAATTTTTTTCCATATTTTCGTTTTGATGTCTGACCTGGGATTTGAACTGTGGCCTTACGTCAAATAAGCCGACACACTACCTACTAGACTACGGTGACAACGTGTCTGCCGGCTCTTTTTATTTCGTTCACTACGTTTATGGACAGCTCACATTCCCTTCACGTGAGATGACCTTATCCTCGCTCGTGCTTGATATTCAGGAGCCAGAGTTGTTTGGTACGTGGCGTCGTCCTGTTGAAACCATATGAAGTTGGTATATAACCAACAATAACCAAGCAATGCGTATTCAGAAAGATGAGTAGAAGCGAATCATACTCATAATTTCTGATACTTATACGCATTCATACTTATTTTAATATTATACTCATACTACTCACATTTAAAGTTTGAAGTACTCATAATACTCATACTTAACAATATGTATGATGTTGTTGATTTCGACTCTCCGTGACTCAACATTTAAAAGAATCACAAAATAAGTATGATTCGCGTACGAACGCTACAATACTCACTAGAAGGTTGCGAGTTTGTCTTTGTCTTTTTCTGCTTTTCTATTGTAAATGTAACAACAACTAAGCCAATTTTGATGAATGATTCGAGTCACTCGAATCATTTATAAGACTATAAGTATTTTTCTAAAGTTATGAAGTCGCCGTAGTCTAGTAGGTACTGTGTTGGCTTATTAGACGTAAAGCCAGAGTTCGAGCCCCAGGCTAGACATCAAAACGAAATACAAAAAGTATTTCTTCGGCGACTTCCTCTCAGCAGATTTCTGGCAAAAGCTCTGAGAGTAAATCAAAATTGCCATGAAAAGTTTCTCAAAAATCTGTCGTTCGGAGTCGACTTTAAACTGTATGTCCCGCCACTCATGTATTTATAAAATTAACACACACAACATAAGTGGTGTGAGAAACTAGGTCGTAATCGTGACTGAAGGGTTGTATGTTTGTATGAATCTGAATGAGTAGACTTATGAATCAAACATGTTTCGATTGGTATGAGTTCGATGTCAACGAATGTACTCATTGTACTCATACTTATAAGTCAACGTTGTACTGATTACGAATGAATCAGAGTAGTTAAATTTCAATATTTCGTGAGTGCTTATGAGTAGCGAAAAAACGATTCATTGCTGATCTCTGGTATATAGTTCTCGCCGTTGACAGTAATGGTTTGAGCAACGTCGTTCTCAGGGAAATATGGATCGATGATGCTGCTAGCAAAAAATCTACATTTAACAATGACTTTTTCAGGGTGCATTGGACGTTCTTGGATCTCATATGGATTGGTATCGTACTAAATTCGTCAATTTTGTTTATTCATCCGGATATTGGCCTCATCGCTGACGATGACTTTTCGATTGTATATTTTGAACGTATTGTTCATGGTGATTTCAAAGACAGCTTATTTGAAAGATTCAAGCTTCAACAAGATGGTCGTTATCGACTGTCAAAGTTCGGAAGACTCTGTTGGAAGACCTGATAGAGTATATGTAAAATACGCATACTTATGTTATTATATTATCCAGCAATGCGGACAAGATTACTTTAGTAATCTACTCCATAATCTACTTTAGCCGTAGTCTAGTAGGTAGTGTATTAGCTTGTTAGACGTAAGGCCATGGTTCAAACTCCAGGCCAGACATCAAAACTAAAATATGAAAAAATATTTCTTCGGCGACTTCCTCTCAATAAATTTACAGCAAAAACTCTGAGAGTAAATAAAATTGCAATGAAAAGTTTCTCAAAACTCTGTCGTTCGGAGTCGACTTTAAACTGTAGGTCCTCCCACTCATGTATAAAATTAACACCCACAAATTGAGTGATGTGAGAAGCTAGGCCGTAATCCTGACTGAAGGGTTGTAATGTTATGTATGTAATATGTCTTTACATTTAACCACTCAAAGCTGTATTTCATCCTTTTTCTTTAATTTTATTTCAAAAACGTCGATATGTTAAAACATTACGATTTTGTATATTCAATACATGTATGTGGCCCTTACATACAAATGCATATGTATATATACATATATGGTAACATGTGTGATGATTATATATTTAATGAAATATTTCATTAAAAACTTTAATTAAAACTTAATACCCCGAAGAAAAATATTTATTACAGTCTTTTCACAAGTTCTCGTCGATATAAAAATGAAAACAATAAAACGAATACAGTGGAGCAGAGTAAAATAGCAGTAACTGCTACGTTTCCCTCATCATTTTGTCTGTAAAAACTACACAATCAGGGAGTTGAATTCAGCGTAATGAATCAGAATGATATGAAAAAATAAAGATTTTTCTTTCTTTTAAATCATAATTCTGCTCACTGGTGTAGTGTAATAGTATGTGAAAGTGTAGTGTTGTATATCTAGGGTAGTGAGAACGTGTAATTTGATGACAAAATATTTTATATTCGACTACATGCTGAAGTTAAGAGAAAATTGATAAAAGACACAGAAAAAAAAAGACCACTAAGACGGTGATTTTGGCTTTATATTGTACATACAAAGGAGTTTTTATAATGGCACCAATACCAATATAAAGGAAGCAAGCAAATGTTGAATTTCCTTTAGTGGTAGTAAATAATATGAAAAAATTTTTAATTTTATATTTTGTCTTTAGAATTAAACCAGAAAAATAAAATTGCTAAAAATAATTCAAACAGCACTCAAATTTGTTCTCGACATTATACGTGTATAAGTAAAAAGAGAAGTTTTAGTGGCCTTTGTATTGTTTTTGATAATGTGTATGCCACGCAGTAGTCGCCGTAGTCTAATAGGTAGTGTGTCGGCGTATTAGACGTGAGGCCACGGGTCAAAGCCCAGGTCAGACATCTCCAGCAAAACGAAGTATGTGAAATAATTCTTTGGCGACTTCCTCTCAGCAGACTTCTGACAAAAACTCTAACAGAGTAAAATTGCCATGAAAACAGTTTCTAACATATCTGTCGTTCGGAGTCGACATGAAACTGTAGGTCCCGCCACTCATGTATCAAATTAATATACACTATGTAAGTGGTGTGAGGAACTAGGTCGTAACCCTGACTGAAGGATTGTAATGACCAATTATGTATGTACACACAGTTACTAAATTATACGTACGGTTAAAAAATTACCGAAATTTTTTAACTAATCCGTTTTCGTTGAAAATCTTTATAGTTTCCTTGATGTTAAGACGGTTAAAATTGGTTAAAATTTTTTGAAAATGAACTGAATTGTGGCCCTGCACAGACCCACAAAGGTATGCATCCGATTTACAAATTTCACAAATTTCTGAACCAAAGCAAAAGACCGTCTTAAAATCGAAGAAAGATGTCAGGCAATTATAAATATTTTCAAAAAAAAAAAACGGATTGGTTAAAAAATTTCGGAAATTTGTTATCCGTATATATACTTTTGTGGCTATGTGTATGTTATCTACTCATTACTTGACTAGCTACACTATAAAAAAGCAAAACGGCAAAAGAACTACAGTAAGACCCCGCTTAACGCGGGAGATACGTTCCAATAAGTTGCAGCGCTAAACGAAACAGCATTAAACGAAACAGTTTTCTTACTATGATTGCGACTTACGGACAGATTAACAAAAGATCGTTGAAAAAGATACATATGTAGTATATACCGTCGCTATATAGTGCACCGCTTATAGTTGGTGCGTGGCCGTTTCATTTGCACACATATACAGCAAGTATCAATAGAGTGTGCGATTTAGGGGAATCATAATACTACCGCCAAATACTCAAACAGCGTTAAGCGGAGCAATGTTAAAAGGGGTCTTACTGTATAAAAAGTTGTAGTACAACTTCGTATGGCTTCCAGAATTATTTTATGTCGGAAAATATTGAGAGAGTGGTTCACGTTGAAGTTTTCATTTAAGTCACTCATTACAGCGTAAAAGCTTGACGTTAAATTACATTGTGCTACGCGTTACGCGTTACTTTAGCTTGGCCTGTAAGGATACAAATTTGTTTGTCTGTTAAATATTTGCAAAGGGATTTTATCAAAATTTAATCACCATTCCCTTTCACTGAGACGAGGTTTATTGTGATCAATATGCAACGTTTTCATTGATAATATTTATTCGGTTTTGAGGTAAAACCACTACTAAAGCAGTTTGTTAGCCTCTAGGAAATTTTGCACCATTAAGTGAGTGTTGGAGATTGAAATATCAGGAACTAAATGTGCGAGATTTGGGCTTTGTGTTAAATGTGTTAAATTTTTATAGCAAAGCCTCTCAATTTAAGTCGAATCACAAAAAATTTGTGTGGTTAGGCGTTGGGAATATAGAACACAAGATGTTATCAATTCTGGTCGTTTTAGTTGAATTGCTTGCTTTAATTAAGACACTTAAACACACTGCATTACCTTTCTTATTGCCAATCATAACTTGTCAACGTCTGAGAAACTTCATCTTTCTTTATTCATAATTTTTTCGTACTTTAATATCGTATATGATCCACTTTTTACCATCCGTAATCCATCGCTTTAAAAAGGGTTCAATATCGTTTCTTCTTAGCATTGAACCGTAAATGGAACCCCTTCCATTAAATTTCTTAATGCTATTCCATACGACAGCAACAAAAGCATTTATACTTAGGCGGGTATACGTTGGAGGAAGACGAGAATGATGTAGAGACAATGATACTGGCGATTGACCTCAGCTGTAGCAGTTCGATTGATCTGAGCTGTTCTTTTTTAAAGTGAGACCATTCTGTGGTATACTAATGACTCAATGACATATAGTGGGTCAGTCCCAGAGTGAAATATTCAGGGCACATTAGGAAACTTTTAAGTGACTTCCCAGCGAAAGTTTACACCATCGAAAGATGTGTAGCAGGTTCAGAAGACAGGACATGGCAATACTATTTGGCAGTCAAGTCGGACTCTGGCCATTTAGCACATGAGGTTGACTCGAAATTAGAATGGAAAGTTGAATGATCTAACCAGGACTGGATCCCTGGAAATATGAAGACAGACAGATTTGAGACAATGTTAAATTTTATTAATTACAATAAAATATCATTTGAGTTATGTATCAGACTATCGAGAAGTGGCATGAGAATTGTAATCGGAATTTTAATTGGCAACAGTTTTTTGCCAAAAACTTTGAAAGTAAATAAAATTGCCATGATAAAGTGTCTCAAAAAATCTATCGCTCGGAGTCTACTTTAAACCGTAGGTATCGCCACTCATGTATAAAATTACAATCAAAAACGTAAGTGGTAAGAGAGGCTATGTGGTAATCATCACCGAAGGATTGTAATGACCAATTATATATACATATGTGTGTATGTATTTTACCGGGCGTAGTAAAATCAAAAAACACTTATTTCAGAATTGGATCAATTCAAGTCCAATATGTAGACCCCGTGATGGGAAGAACAAATCACCGAACGTATACTTGGAACACATGCATCTCAGAGGTAAAAAATTGGATGTTTGTCAAGTAATAGTGTGGGACACATGTAGGTTGGGGTCAGTAAAATAAATTTTCTGGTCGCGGTACTTGAATACCTCTGCACAATAATGAGTACATTCTGAATTTTTTTTTACCATTTTGTCATAAAAATTAATCAATGCACAGAAAACATCGCTATATTTTGTTGAAAATCGATATGACCGCTCTGCTGCTTTGCAAAGCCTTGCAGTAAAAATGTCTCTTGTGATAAAGACCCATTAGATTTACCTTATGAGAATTCTCATTCTCTCAAGGGTGTTGCGTCTGACCTACCTATAATGTTCGTTGATATATCGAGGGCCTCTCTAGATGGATTATTTTGAGGGAATAAATCATTTTATCTTTTATAATTTGAAAACCATGATCAACATTTTTTAGCCCCTCATGGATTTAAACTTGATAAATTTGGTTTTTAGGTTAACATTTTAACCACTACATCAAGTCTCCTGGAAAAACTATGTACATACATATGTATGTTAACTAGTCATCCAACAAAACTGCAAATTTAACGTGAGTTTTATTGTAATTTTTACTCCTTTTTTTGACAAACCATTTTATCAACTTATTGTTGGAGAGTGTGAATCGCTAAGCACATAACATTCCCAATTACTATGTTTTACAGAATATGTTTGATTGACAGAAACGAGGGGAATACTCTGTATCTTCTTTGTTAATGTCCAGTTGTACTGCTGCAATGACAATAAACGTAACCGATATCTAAAAATAAAATAAAAGAAATAAACAATAATTGAAATTGCGTTAGATATGCAAAATACTTTGAATGCTGGAACGATTCAAAGCTCGATTCATACGAGCCATCATTCTTAATGCTTTATTGCAATTTTATCAAAGCATTATGCCACAAAGTCACTCAAAATGCTTTATTCCACAAAGTTTCGAAAAGTAAATGTGAAGCCGTGTAAATGTGTAGCCGTATGTAGAATAGCAACACAAAAATTTAGCAACACCGTTTATTTTTTAACCTGCGAACATTTCAGTTCAACTGTTATTTGCTGGATGTAGTCACACACGTCTAGGAACCTAATATCATTTCCACTTCGAATTTCTTTAGAAATTACACCTAGTAGAGATATAAATGCTACTACCTAAACTTTATGCTGTCGGGTCTTTCAGTAAGCGTTGCCTGTCTTTAAGTTTGGATGAAATCAATGTGTAAGATATCATCGAAATTTTGTATTCATTTAGAAGACCTATTGTTGTCATTATGTATGAAATATAAAATTATTTAAATGTCCGCCACGGCTTCTCTAGATGAGCCATTCGAAATGTTGCATGTCTTTGGCTCTGGTGCATAAATCAGGCTGAATTTGATTTATGATATGGAGTATTTTGGCTTTGATAAGCTACTTAAGAAAACCCTACAAGAAAATCTTCAATGTGTCAAATCGCACGATCTCGGTGGCCATCATCTTCATCAAATCGCTTAAAACCACTTGTAGTTGCTTAAGGGCGTCCGTGGTGATTTGGCAAAACAGAATAAATAACAATTTGACAGATGTAGCTTCAAATGATGACAGTTATCAACTATCAAAGCTCGATAGTCCCTGTTGAAAAACCCCATATAAAATTAAATTTAATAGATCAGCAATGCCCAGAAAAGTGTTAGGAGCGAGTAACAAAAGCACTGTTTATTTAAATAGTAATAATGTATCTGATGCCCATATGCTTTCGTCCTTTGCTAAGTGACGTCTAAATGAAAGATAATACGTGTGTGTACTTATTGCACAATTATGCTATGGCCTGGGCATCCTTATGTGTATGATGTGTGCTCTTGGTTAAAAGACCAGCTCCGACATTTCGAAATAAAAAAATATGAAAAATATTTCCTCTGCGACAGTTTTCTGGCAAGAACTCTGAATGTAAAATAAAAAAAAAAAAAAATTCTGTTGTCGACTTTAAACTGCATTTTATCAATGAGTGGCGGATAAAATTAACACACACAACATGAGTGGTGTGAGAACCTAATCCTGACTAAGGGTTTGTAATGTCCCATTGTTGTAATTGTAAAAATAATTCTTTATTTTTAGTCTACTCGGCTTGATACTAATGATCCTTACCAAGATTATGTAGCTGGTGTATGTATTTGTTTTAATTAAATGTTGCATGTGGAAAGGAAAGCAATTAAATAACTGCAGCAGATTAAATTATCTTTTCACATTAAATCGATACATGTTTTCAACTGTTATTGTTGTGTATAGAAACATAATTACAATGTCGAAGCTCTAATCCGCAATGATATTACAAGGATTAAATGGAGTTGGATAGAATATTCTAATATATTAAATGCAAAGGAAATCTACCGGGAGAAGATTATTGCTCCACAATGATAAATCATTTTTGATATTTAATTTTGATAATTAATTTTGGTTATTTAATTGCCAATAATTTCTCTTCAGTACGCGAGAAAAATGGTTTATTAATAAAATTATGGTAACCATTTGATACAAATAAATTAATTAAAACTGTAGGATATAGTTTTTACGGATAGTAGAGTATGCTAATTTTGTTTTAGGGTTATTATTATTTTTCTCGGACCTTTAGCCAGAATACTTTTTTCCAGATGTTAAAGCTTAAGTCTGAACTTGAGAATTCTCAGTCTACTAAGCTAACACGTTACTTACTAAACTATGGTCACCTCCTTACGTCTACTGAATACAGAAAATAATAAATATTCAGTATTAAACTCACTATCACAAAGGTGTCTCAGTAAAATTCAACTTTTTAAAATTTGTGTATTTTTTTTCTTCAAGCGGCAACTCTGAAATTTGGCAGTTATTGCATAAGTATATTTATTTCGATTTGTAAAACGGATCATTTTGCAAAAGAATAATGTGTTATAATTGTGAAAACTTAATACAAAAATTTGGAAACGAATCTTCGAAGAATTTTCGGTTGCGGAAGTGCACCTAATTTGTCAGCCATTTCAAGAGTGGTCAAAAAGCATGGTCTTTAACAACTTCTAATTTTACGACTGGGTCCACTACGTTGCGAATTTTCATAAAAAATGTCTTCCTTCATGAGTAAAAATTCAGTTTACTCAGAAGCTCATTGTTCCAGAGGACTATGGAAAAATTAATCATAATGGAGCAAAGTGTCATTAACAATTTTTCGCAAAAAATCATATCCGATAAAATGCATTTCCATCAGAATAGACAAAAGAATCAAAAAACTATCTGATGCGGATTTTCGTGAACCATTGTGATTAGGAATTTCTTTTCCTAAAAATGGGGTCGAAATTGCAGTGACTGCAAATGGCATTCGTTGAAGGAACATTTAAACAGAGTTATTGCCTCCTAAACTGAACAAACAGAAAATAATACATTCAGCAACAACAATGTCAAGTTACCAAAGAAAACAAGAATTGCAGATTTGAAAGCAAAACAAAATAAAATCTTTTTTTACTTTTCATTATTTTTATTTATTTTTGTTTATTTCAGGTTTTTTCCAATTATTGCCCACTTAACTGTAATGAGAACCGTTATTTCATTTTTCTCTTTGTTTCAGATTTTTACAGCTTCTGTTGTTTTATTTTATAAGAGTTTAGCTCCATTAAGTAGCAGTCGCATGAAAAATGAAGGGAATGAATGAATGAAGGGAACATTTTTATGTACGGACGAATGCGAGTACATAATAAAATTTGTTTTTAATATTTACTCAGCCAAGAGTTTGAGTTTGAAATCAAAGGTATGAAAAGGTGACCATGTTCTGCTCGCTCGCTTAGAGGGTGTGTTAAATTTCAATTGCCGAGCCAATGGGTTCGATTCCCACCAGATTTGCTGGGTGTTTTGTGATTGTCTGATTGTTCATATTATATCTGATTAACGGCAATAGAAAAAGAAAGTGAGAATTATTGTAAAGCAATTTTCGACAAAAAAGTGTCGAAATAAAAAAAATTTCGCACACTACCCCTCTTTCCTTTCTCACATAACTATATTTCTGTTATTCCAATACAATGCCCTGCATGAGTAGCAGATACCTACTGAGTTTTGGAAATCTTGGTATGCCAGGACCTAAATTTTTAGTGTATTCTATTCCATTTCTATTCCACCTCTTTTAGCATAGATTTTGGAGTTACTTAATGGTTCTTAATTATATTTTCTAATAAATTTCACAGATATTAAATGGAATTGAGGATGGGTGGAAGGAAAAACGTGTAAAATTATATAACGTCGTTACATAGCATCCGTTGTTAATGTTTGTTTGGGATCATTATCTTGCTGAAAGATAAATTGATCATGAAGTCTTAATTTTATGACATTTTGTGATAAATTGATTTCATAAAATATCTAGTGTCAGCCTTCATTGTTTCACGCACTTTACATGCAGCAATACAACCAAAAAATATCATAGCATTCCCCTTGCTTCACACTATTTGCCTTCCCTTGTTGAGAATATATAATTTTTTCTTTCAGTTGAATTTCTTTTTTCCAAAACTCTGAAGGCTTATTTATATACTCCTTGGCAAACGTTATTTTCTTTTGTCTCTTAAAGAGTGAAATGTATGTATGCTACGCAGGCTTTTTTCTAGTACCTCTCTTGGAAGCATGTGGCTTCTACAAAGCATTTCAGACTTGTTTCCAGCTAAGCAAGTGGTTGGTCTGCTGCAGCAAGTCCTGGGATAATAGTGTTGCCATTTATCTTTGCTTAGAAATTGGCCCTTCCGAGTATTTGGTGTAGTGATAAGAAATCTTGCTGAATGTTGATTCCTCTTTTTCCCACTAGGTGCAGGCACTGCCTGACTTTCCTGTGATGTTATCCTTTTTCCATTTCCAGATGGGTAGGAGGCTTCTTAGATGGATTTTCTTGGACGAGGGGAAACCACATAATTTTTGAAATCGAAAACCATGATGAAGGATTTTAGTAACTCCATTAGAATTTATACGAGGGCTCCGCAAACTGTTGTCTTGAAATTGACTTCAACAACCGTTACAATTTAGGAAGTGATCACCATGATCTCGCTTTCAACTGTTTGGATAACATGTTTCTTTCCCGTTATGGAAGGTCAGGACACTGACGGACCTACTTAAACCTACACCTCCTGTCCTTTTCCAGAATGCTAAATGCTTCGGCAGAGGGTAGCAATATTGCACTTATATTTCTGCTATGGTATGGTATCTATGGTACCTCCAAGGTAGTTTTCAATTTCCCTATGTCTCGGAACCCATATAAGAGCTACCGAAATTTCCCTAAGAAACCATCGCCATCATGGACAAGAACGGACTTCGAAACTGTGTTTGTTAGAAACTTAATCGAAGCTTGACTGTTTGAGTACATCAAGCTATTTTCAGGAAAAATCTCGCGATCCAGGGGGTTGTGGTCCATAAGAAAGTTTGATATTAGTATATACCTCAAGGGTCCCATTGGAAACCTCCGAATCTTTAGGCCTGAAGTCCCTAGTTGTTATTCTAAAATTGAATGTTCTATTCTGAAATTTATAAGGAATCAGATAATCGGCCATAATGTGTCTTCTCAGAATACCAGCATGTCCATAGTATAGATTGGGTCAGAATTCGATTGTATTGAGCCTTATTGCTCCAACTCAGCTCTTTTCCTTAATAGAATGTTAGAGGGGAGCCAATTGAGTACAACAAATATTGCCTTGGTTGATGTGAAACAGAGCATATTGATCATCAGAACAGCTGTCTAACAAATGTATTGGTGTTTGCATTCCGTCCACCATATAGAGCATACCATAGAGCAAGGTTGGCTGCACTACGGCCGGATAGAGGTTCTTTTGAAGGTGTTGGCTATTGTCGCTTTGCTAGCTCTTTCAATAATGCTGCTTTTAATAAATGATTTTTTATTAAAAAAAAAAATAATTAAAGGTTTCAGCAATAACTCCATAATATTGTACATTTTATTATCACTTTTTGTGTCATATCAAGACTTCTATTATTATAGGAATTTTATAACATGATTTTCTTTAAATTCCTTCGAAATTTGTATTCCCTGTAGTCATTTTTATAACTAATTTTCAATTTCAAATCCTCTTTCAACGTATGCCAATTGCAGGCACATTACGAACGTGAAGTGAGCAATTGTGGCTTAAGTTCTTACTTTACCATTTCACGCTTTTACTTTCAATGCTTAAGCTGAAGCAGACATTAAAAAATAACAACTCGAAACGAAAGTAGCTTTTAAAAACAGACACACATGCAAATACGAAAGTATTACTGTTCGTTCTTATATCACGAAGAAATACCTTCATGAGTATACAGCAACTGTACCGTACATATCAATTGTGAGTAAATAAAATGAGGCACGTAAAGATAACAATAAAATGTTGTCTACTAAAGTGGGTATCTTAAAATGGTAAATAACAAACGAAATTTTATGATACTTTCAGTAATTATTTTTTATAATATAGGGTCTTTTCTTAAGAGCTTTCTATGTATATTTATATTTAAATAAAACAAACTATGTGTGAGATAACACCTAAATTTTTCATTTCTTTGAAAAACCGATTGATGCAATGTGGAACCTGATGATGATGTGGAACCTGATGATGATGTGGAACCTGATGATGATGTGGAACAATAATAACATTCAAATGTATGCCACGTTTTCTCTCGGTAGAGCGCATCAGAAAAAATTTAACATAATTTTTATTAACTCCGGCTCATAAATTATTTTGAATTTGTTCGATGGCACGTTTTATGTTGACTTTGAAGACCCCTGTGGTTTGCGGCATTTTGGATACATTTGTAACTAGATAGTCAGTTCTCTACACATCCACGTAAGATGACCAATCCAATCGCTCGTGTAGAATATCCAATGGAGCTTGTGATGTGTCGCTAGTAGCGCCAACTCTTGAAACCACATGGTGTCCATACCAAATCAGAACAAAAGAAGTTATTAGAGATCGAGCTATAGTGCTCCTCGTTGATATTTATGGCCTGGTCAACATAGCTCTCAAAAGTATATGCGCCAGCCCAAAATCAATACCTAGAAGTAATATTTTCGGGATGCATTAAACGCCCTTGGATTGATGTGGTACCAAGCTCGACAATTTTGTTTGTTCACATAGCGATTCGGAAATGGTTTTCATTATTAAAGATTATATTACGATGAAAATTGGGGACAGTTGTCAACAGCTTCATAGCTCATTCACCGAAGATGTAGTTGTCTATGATCATACATGATTTGGCAAGATAGATTTAATAAATGACAACTAATTCGATAGATGCATGTATATACCAGAGGTCAGCAATAAGTATTTAAAAAGATGAATAGAATCGAATCATACCCATAATTTCTGATTCTTATACGAATTCATACTTATTTTAATATCATACTCATACTACTCATATTCAAAGTTTGAAGTACTCATCGTACTCATAAACGCACAAAATAAGTATCATTCGCGTACGAATACTACAATACTCACTAGAAGTTATCATCTTTCTAAGTTCGAAAGTCCTGTTGGAAGACCCTTTATAATTGATGCGAAGGTTAAGGTATTTTCTTATAAAACTTCTTCCTCCACGATATATTCTGAGGAATCATGTATTTTTTAAAAAGGGTCGGCTTTGTTTTTATAACTTTTAAATTTTTATTTTTTTTTTACTGGAAAAAAGGTTTAAAATTTTCTCATTAATCATTATTATTTCTGTTTTCTTGTTTTTTTACCTTTTTTTAAATTGATGTCCCCAAATGCCCCAAAAATTAAACATCTAAGTCGTTTGCCAAGGTCAATATTTATTTTAGAATTAAATTTCAATAAATTGCTTCCCTTTGTTTGTTTATGAAGCATAATTAATCTCATAAGTATTGTTTTTATATACGTTTGGTATGAATAAAAAAATTCTCTATTCACACAAGAAAACAATTGTAAAATATCACATGAACTATAAGAAATAAACAATTTTATCGAATTATTCAAAATTCGCAACTTTTCGACGTGAGACTGAAAAGTGATTTTTAAGTCATACACGAACATGTGTTCAAATTTTAAATGTGAGGTAAAATGACACAAAACACTTTAAGAAAGATGAATAAATTGATATAGGAACTTTATTTCACAAACATAAATTAATTAATTCATAAATAATGAAGTAAAATTAATATTTTAAGAAAACATGGTTATGTAAGTTTTTGAAACTTGATGGGAACTTAATTTTCAACGTAAGTTTGTCTTTAAAAGCCATTTTAAAATTTTTGAAAATATCGACCTCAAATAGTCGATAAGCATGTATTACAGAGACATATGTATTCCTATTCCGGGTAAAATGTGGAAGCTACGGCTATTAACCATCTATTTAAAAACAAATGTTATAAATCATCTTCATCTTTATCATATGATAAAGTAGTGCCTAGAAACACATGTGAGCACATGTGGCTCAGTTGCCCCACTTATCTTCATCACATTAACAAGCTCCTTCACTTCATTTCCCTTCGCTAGTGGTGTACTCCATACCGGTTAAGAAATGATTAATAATCGTAATGTTTAGTAAATAGTTTACTTTTTTTTTGAATGGTCAAATAATGATTACAATTACGATTATTTTTCGTTTAAATAATTATTAATTAATTACGTTTATAAATAATCAAAAAAAAAATTAGGATTACTGGCGATTATTCCAAAATAATTGAAAATAATCAAAATCGAACTGTTTTCCAAGATTCTTTTTGATTGTTTTCAATAATTTAGAATTCATGCGTTCTATAATTTATTCGAAACAATAATATGTTCTGTTTAATGAAGTAGTCGACGCAATCTAGTAGGTAGTGTGTTGGCTTATTAGACGCAAGTCATGAAAGGTGTGAGAAGCTAGACCGTAATCGTGAGTGAAGGGTTGTAATGGCCAATTATGTATTAGGTATGTATGTAATGAGGTTTGAAGACACAACTTCTCAATCCCAATTTTTTTACTTCTATATAAAATTCGTTTTTGTAAATTGGTTTTTGACCATCATTCCAACACATTTTTTTTAACAGTTTGTTCCAATTCCGATCCAATTAAAGTTTTTTTCCTTTCCCTTGAAGAAGGCTGAAATCGCTTAAAATTATCATCTGATGAAGAATTTTTAAAATATTTAAAAAAAAAGAATTTATTTTTATTTACTCTCAGAGTTTTTGCCAGAAATCTGCTGAGAGGCAGTCGCCGAATAAATATGTTTTTCATATTTTAATTTGGATGTCTGACCTGGGATTTGAACGGTGGTCTTATGTCTAATAAGCCGACACACTACCTACCAGACTACGGCGACTACGGATTAATAGAATTAAATAACATGGTGCGACAGCGAAAATACACCCGATGAACTACATGGTCTAAGTTATTCACTAGGTTGAGTAGAACTCAAAAATACTTTTTTTATCTTTCTCGAACCCTCCAAATTTGCTTTATTTGACAAAATCATCTCATCTTTTCACACAAAATTATTGATTACCCAAATATGTTTGAAACTATTTTAAAAATACAAAGTTTTTAGAAAGGGAAGAGATTAGCCTTTAAAACGGTATACATAAACGTTTTGTTAAAACTTATACGTTATGAGTTTTGGGTAAACTAGGAAAATATTATTTTTTCAACTTGGAAAATGTAATTTTTTCAACTTTAGCTATTTTTAATTGCAAAATTTAATTAAAAATATAAAATAAGTGATGACATTATGAAAGTACATTATCTTGTGAATACTTCGTTTGATCAAATCGGACAAAAATTACAGTAGTTATTATTTAATTTATTTTTATTTTTCTTATATATATTTTTTCAAAAGAACCTTTAGTTCAAACATTTTCAGAATTTTTGACGGATGTTGATTTTTTATCGCAAAATGTGTCAATTTCACATTTGCACGACTACCCGAAGTCGGATAATATTTGTGTTTTTTGCAAATTTTATTATTTCTCTTTGCGCAAACAAACCCCAGGTCAGACATCTCCAACTAAACGAAATATGAAATATTTTTTCGGTGACATAATCTCAGCAGATTTCTGGCAAAAACTCTGAGAGTAAGTAAAATTGCCATGAAAAGCTTCTCAAAAATTTGTCGTTTGTAGTCTACTTTAAACTGTAGGTCCCGCCACTATGTATAAAATTAATACACACAACAGATGTAGTGTGCGAAACTAGGTTGTAATCCTGACTAAAGGGTTGTAACGATCAATTATATATGTTATGTAATAGTATACACCGAATTGTGTTATGCTATAAACACAATAGATGCAATGCAACAAACACAGCAATCTCTTAAGAATAGAATACTACTCCTATCTATCAAAGTGATTATTTTAAAGGCAGCGCGATAACAAGCAACGATACTGTGCTATCAATATAATAGCTTGCATGAAAAAGAGGTTTTAAAAATGCGATGTATGATATATAACACGAAAGAAAGTTTTAGTGGCACCATTGGTAAAGAATTAATGAAGTGTTTATTTTGCTGTTCAGCTGCCGCCTTATTCATAATTAATGCGCATGCAGCTTACTTTAAGCTGCAATTGCAAAATCGTTGTGTTTGTTGCGTTTATTGTGTTTATTGCATTATTCACTGTTTCACTCTTATGGCCAATTATAAATCATGACGCTACAGTATCGATAGTAGAATTTTGTTTTTGGATTAATCTTACACACACATTGTCACTTTGCTGTATCTACACTGCACTTATTGGTGAGACCTATCATTTGCTTCTTGTCCTAGTGACATTTGGCTGATTGCTTTGCTGATTACTTCTTCTTTGTGGCGAGGAGAATGTTATTCTTCTTCGAGGCATGTTTCTGTTCCTCTGGTAATGAACGTTTTCTGCGCATTTAAAACTCTTTCTGCATAAATTATTTTTAAATATAAAATAAAAATAATTTTTCAATTAGACAATATTTGGCAATTAAAAGTTTATTTATTTTAGAATATTAAATAGCTTCACATTTGTCACAGCCATTTTGTGTTTTTGCATTTCACTGTTGAATATAGTCGTTAAATAGTTGCTCAATTAAAATGAATGCAAATAATTATTTTCTCAATTTAAATAATTATTTTGCAAATTATTTTCCACAATTATTGAAACCACAAATTTCAGTAAATAAACTGCAATTAGATAATTGCCAATAAATGTAAATATTTATTGCATTGCATAGATTATTTGCTATTCTAAGGGATACAATACAACACAATACAATTTAATGTTCTCTTGCACAACACAAGTTGGCTGTTTGTGAATTAAAGGCAAAATTACAATTTATTTTCAATTAAAAAGAAAATTAAAAAAAAATGGTTTTTATTGTTGGCTTATATGAATATATGGTATATCTCGCGGTCAGTTGCAGCATTTATGAGGCACAATTTTAGAAGTTTTTGCAAAATCTAACGTGTTGGGTAAACATCTTTTTTATTTCTTTTTTTTTTTTTTTTGTGTGAAAGTGGAAATAGATTGTTAATCAATCATCAAGCATTGCAATAAATTTTTGCGAAAAATTTCAATCCTTTCGAGATGATTATTTTAACCCTTTGCACTCGGCTGTTCCTTCTGAGGGGACAACGTAAGTCTAACATATCACTCGGTTGTTCCCTCTGAGGGGACATGATAGTTTGTTAGCGATTACGGACAATAATATTATTCCACCGCAATTTTTTAAGAAACACGTGTTCTCCTGTAGTTTTCTGTTAAAATGGTACAAAACAATTGATAGAAATGTGATAGAATTCACAAGATGCATAATCGTCCGTTCTACGCGTCGAAAAGGAACGTGCGAAGTGCGTTCACGACGGACTGTAGACTTCTCTGATGCGTTGAGCAAATTGTACATATAGTGGATTAGGCGTCCAAAGCTACAATGGTGTAGCTCAATGAAGTGGGAAACTTGATACGATAATAAGGAAATCCGATAACCGAGAAAAGAAATATACAAAATCTCAATTCGTACTGAATCGTCTGCCACTTCTATTCATTTTTTTTTCACTGGATATACTCTTCCACTCCACTGAAAGGCTCTGGCTTCATCAACTGCGTGGTAGCAAGTCGCCCGCAAGTTGTTTTGCCTGCTCATAGCAGCACTTTCTATTCTAATACTGTGTTAACTTTTTACGAATATTCTTCCTCTTCAAGTTGAATTTAACACATTTTTCGATGGCGTAAACTTTCGCTTGTAAGCAATACTCGAATATTTCACACTGGTGAAATATTACACCCCGCTTCTGTCACACTATATGTTCTTGACCCATACGTACACATATCACAGAATAGTCTTAAAAGAGTATCAAGGAACCAAAACATTCCTTTCACTCTTATTACTCATTCTCATTGTGAAGCATGTCCAAAAATTGTCGAGTTTACTGACACTGTCTAGCAGACAATTAATGAGGGAACTGTCAGCCAATTGATTTGTGATGTACCTCAAGTTGGACTAATCTCCCATTAACCTAATCACAGTTTCAATGACTGCTTTCCTCTCTACCGAGTGCAATCTAACGGAGCCTGCAATGCCTTTTTAGAATTGGTTCTCATTAACACGGTTATACCAATGCAAATCCGTATCTCAAGTAACTTCATGGGTTATGGGTTGATTATATGGGTTGATTATATATGGAGTGTTGTGTTTGCGTAAGTATTTGTATTATGTTTTTAATTTTGATGTTGACCAATAAAAACCATTGAATCGTTATACTATGTTCAGATATTCACTTTTATTGAGTCAATATTCGGTTAATTGAGTACTAAGTAATTGAATCTTAAGTGTTCAGGCATAATAATATACGCAGTTCAGCTGCTTATTCAATATTCATTTGACAGCTGGTAAACAAAACAGCTCGTTGTTTCAACAACATTGTTTTTATTTTGTTTTTTGTTTTGTTTTTTTTTGTCGTTGTTGATATTTGACAACTCAGTTTTCGGTTAACTGCAATATTCTCACTAAACACATTTATGCATTTTAAAGTTTTACTCAATATTATAAGAATTTTGCGTATTTATTGCGCAATTATTTATTGAAACTTTATATGAAATATTGAGCTCAATAATGGCGTTTATTGCGATTTACGCAATAAAGGTGCATATCTGAACACCGTATTACGATGTATCGATAAGTTACATCGAGTGTGTTTAAAACACCACCAATAGACCACAGGTACTCAATTACGGGTCTAGTAGCGGTACCTTGACTTTAAACAGTCTCGGATTGTTGTCTACATCTTTTTTTTTCGGAGATATATCGAATATAGACGTATGGTCATCTCGATTTTTTTGGACTAAAAAAAAAATAAATGAACTAACGTCTATTTTGATGTGTTCAATAGCGTTGCGTTGTAAGCTACGGAGCTCGCAGTATGATGATATATTGGTTGGGCCGTATTGCGTCTCCGTAGCAGAGGATCTTTTCCATTCACGTTCTTTTAGTGGATGTGCAATTATAATGGGTTTCTTTTATTGTTGTTTGCGTGCGTGAATTATTAACAAAATTTATTAAATATTTGAGCAAAATTGCTTATTGCTTTATTTTACATTTTGTCATGAGTATGATAACATTCATCGTTTTTTTCTTTTTGTAGTTTTTTGTGAATAAATTGTGTTAAAAAATGTTATGAATTCACATAACTTGATGAAAAAAAAAAATAAATTAATAAATTTTATTACATTTATGCTGGAAAAAGGAACAATTTATTTTTTTTTTTTGTTTCATGTTGCTCAACGGAAGGAACAAAAAAAAAAATTTTTTTTATGTCGCGACGAATGAAAAATAAATTTTTAGTTCTAATTGCTGCAGGGGAAAAGTGAAAGGAAAACTTTAAATCATTTTGATTTTAAACACCATTAGCTTTATAAAAATATAATAAAGAAACTTTCGTTCAATTTGTGGATCATTTGTTTCGAAGTGTTAACTTCGAGAAGTTTATGTTCATTCATCTTGTCACTTTTATCTTTCTTTTCTCATACTTATTTCCTTCATACAGTTCCTTTTAACTTACATATCTACCAAGATTGTTTAAATGAAACTTTTCAAGTTTGAATCATCGCAATGTGGCTAGTTTTTACAAAAAGTCGTAGTATAGTAGTAGTGTAAATTTTATGACAAAACGAATTGAAAACGTTTCCTTTAAATTGATAAAAATTAAAAATGGCGGTCCTCTACAATATCATAAGCTTTCAAAACGAAAAAATACATACAACCCTGCGACCTAGTTTCCCACACCATTTATGTTGTGTGTGGAGGGACTTTCAGTTTAAGGTCTATTCCGAACGACAGATTTTTGAGAAACTTTTTCATGGCAGTTTTATTTACTCTCAGAGTTATTGGCAGAAATCTGCTGAGAGGAAGTCGCAAGAGGAATAGTTTTTCATATTTCATTTTGTTTGAGATGTCTGACCTAGTGTTTGAACCGTGAACACCACGTGTAATAAGCCAACACACTACTTGCTAAACTACGGCAGTTACAAAATAAAGTCGTGTTAATGAGGAAAGTTATTAAATTTGGGTAATGAAGACCCTCCTTAAATCCAAAATTTTTTTAATTAGTAAATTAAAAATAAAATATTCAGCGATTTAAAATAACTTGAAGTAATAATATAAAGAAATAAAGTTATATTTTTCTTCATAATAGAACTGCACTAATATTAAATTATTCCAAAGCAAAACATATTTATTTATAAATTTTCCTGGTGTTCATGCTCCTGCAGCAGGAAGAATTAAAATTCATTTAAACTGATGTCGTTAAACATTTTTATGACGGAAAAACTAGGTCCCATGAAAATAGGAAACTTTGCTACCAATATTTCATGATGCCAACTTCCATCTAACCCAATAACAACTACGATAAAATTATTTTATTGGCTCTTGTAACAGTGATTTTCGAGCTTTGAATGTTGATAACAGCTATCTAGCTGAAGCTATGTACATCTGTCAAATTAGTTATTATTTATTGAAACGGTTTTGACGAAATAACCATGGACGGATATAGCATTTAAAAAGTGTTGTAAACAATAAAATTATTTTATCAAAATAGGTTCTCTTTTCATACCGCGCGCTTGTCTATTCCACGATCGCCATAATTGGTATTCGATTGAACGTCAACAAAAACTAGGGCTTCCGCAGACTGCAACTTTTCAACGTAACAAGGGCCTGCATCCATACAAAATTCGACTAACCCAGGAGCTGAACGGAAACGACCATACACAACTGCATATGTTCGCTGAATGATCTCTGAAGCAATTGGAAACTGACTCAAATTTTTGCCCAAAACTCGTCTTTACTAATGAAGGACATTTCTGGATGTATGGGTACGTGAACAAACCAGATTGTTGAATTTGGTATGATACCAATCTATATGATAACCGACCACTTTTTGATATGAATTTTGGTCCAGGGAACTCATCGATCCATATTTCGTGAAGATCGAAATTTGCTAAGC